>BLKR01000142.1:132500-585000 GCA_011170035.1 Teleogryllus occipitalis
AAAATACGCGATGGTAGGAGTGTTGAAGCTCACGTACCAGCATAGAAAAAGCGGAAGTGACAATCCAGTACGAGGTAAGTTAGACGAGATATCAGAATGTAAGACAGTAGTGAGTGTAAAGAACAAAGTTGGCATTTAAAGGAATCCGTCTATAAATTGGAAATGATACCAGAGATAAACCGAATGTGCTCGGCTTCTGGTGTGTGACAAACTGGGTCAGGAAAGAAAGAAACGGAGGCGATTCAGGCACAAGTAAAATTTGAAGTAAAACTACAGAACTAATATAAAGTGTTTATACTTATTTGAAAACATAGCTCTACGATGACATAATTCATTTCCTCATTAAATCTAAAGGCAGAGATTCTTGTAATTTATTGCTTTATTGTGCAAGAATCGTTAAGCATTTATTATTCAGAAATAAGAAGACCGAAATTGAGTTACTTCATACCTTTCAATTTGCAAGGTGTATCAGCCAAATGTTTGGTGACTGGCAATATATGAGAAATCTTCGGTTTGGAGATAATTGCATGACAGAAATTTTTGCATTATAGAAAATTTTAATATATATTTTCAGATATGTTCGTAATTTTTCAAAACACGTTCTTCGTTTTTTTGAGAATTTATCTTTTGTAATGACAAGTGTTTGCTTGTATTATTTTTTCTTTTTTTTATGTTTTTTGAAAATAGGTAGATGAAAACACCTGACGAGGTATGTCCATGATGAAGATTAAATCCTTGCAAAAAATAGGCCTGAAAAAGTACCGAGTTTCCGTGCTGTGACTTAGGAAATACTTGCAAGTAAACAGCGTGCGCTGGTAATCGTCTGTGCAAGTCTCGAATGTCAGACGCAAGCTGCGTGGAGAAAGAATTATGTTTCCAAATCGTCGACTTATCTGGCGTAGAGTTTACGAATGAACTCTTGGCAGCCATGCTAAATTAACTTACTTTTAGCTACTTTAATTTGGCACCTTTATTTTATTTTATTGTTAAATTAAATTGTCTCGTAATTCACAAAACCTTTAATAATTAGAGTAAAATTAGTGCAGTGTAAAAATTCAAAACGAAAATGTAAAAATAAATATATCTATTTTTAATATACAAGAAATTTTCTTCGCAGAGATATCAAGTTGAAAATCATTATATTTTTAATATGGTCTAAAAGTAGAGAGAAAGTGAAAAGTGCGGCAAAGAGATAGAATGAGAGAAGCAATGTAAGAGGGAGAGAGTGAATGAGGTCGCGGGAGAGGATGAAGGAGAGGAAGAATGAGAAATAAGAGGAGAGAGAGAATGAGAAGAGCGAATGAATGATAGGAGAGCTGAAACAACCTGAGACAAAGAATGAAACGGAATGAGAATGTCGTGGGATAGAGAACGTGGTGGGATAGAAAATACGGTGGGAGAAAGAATGAGATGAGAGTACGAATGAGGTAGGAGAAAGAATGAGATGGGAGAGACAAGGAGGAGGGAGAATGAATGAGGTGAGTCTGAATGAGATAGGAGAGAGAAGGAGATGAGAGATAATTAAATAGAGGGAAACTGATTAAAGAGCGAGAGAACAAGTGGGGGAGATTGTATGGGAAGAGATAATGAAGTTAAGATAAAGAAGAGAGAGAGATAATGCGGAAGAGAGGGAACGAGGGAGGGAGAGACAACGAGGGACAGGGAGGGAGAGAATGAGGGAGGGAGAACGAGGGAGAGAGTGAGTTCGAGGAAGAGAGAGAACAAGGAAGAGAGAGAACGAGAGACAGAACGAGAGGGAGAGAACAGTAGAGAGGAAAGGAGGGAAACAGAGAGGAGCGAGAGAGAGAGAGAGAGAAGGAGGTAGTGAGAGAGAAGGAGGTAGTGAGAGAGAAGGAGGTAGTGAGAGAGAAGGAGGTAGTGAGAGAGAAGGAGGTAGTGAGAGAGAAGGAGGGAGTGAGAGAGAAGGAGGGAGTGAGAGAGAAGGAGGGAGTGAGAGAGGACGAGGGAGGGAGAAGGAGAAGGTAAAGGTGAGAGAGGAGGGAGAAAATGAGGAAGAGGGAGAACAGGACGGGAGATACGAGCTGGCGCCAGGCGAAGCAACCCTTGCAACCGTGCAAGCGCCCAACCTTCGCCCCCGGACTCCTCTCCACCGCCGCCGCCGCCTCGCCATTGGGTCCGTCCCGGGGCGCCGCCACCGCCACCGCCACCGCCGCCGGGCTGCTTCAGCTCCTCGGGCGGGCGGGCGGGCGCGCACGCTGGGGAAACAGTGTGACGGCGCGGCTACACATGCTATTCATCTCGACCCGGCCCTCCCTTTGATCCGCGGCGCGTGCTACGCAACCCCACGCAACCCCTCCCCTCCCCCTCCCCCCACCCCGTTGCGCAACAGCCAGCCTGCCAGACCGCCCGCCCGCCCGCCCGCCCGCCCGCCCGCCCGCACCCGCCCGCCCCGCCCGCCCCGCCCGCCCGCCCGCCCGCCCGCCCGCCCGCCCGCCCGCCCGCCCGCCCGCCCGCCCGCCCGCCCGCCCGCCCGCCCGCCCGCCCGCTTACCCGCCCGCCCGCCCGCTTACCCGCCCGCCCGCCCGCCCTTACCCGCCCGCCTACCCGCCCACCCACCCACCCGCCCACCCGCCCACCCGCCCGCCCGCCCGCCCGCCCGCCCGCCCGCCCGCCTGACGGACGGCCCGGCCGGGCCCGTGTGGGTTCCATTACTTTGCGTGAAGTTCGTCTAAATAGCCGCTCGCCCCGCCTCGGCCTCCGCGCCGCGCCGCGCCCTGGGGCGCGTGTGCTTGAGAGACGATTGCCAGCGCGCTGCGTTTGTTTGCAGGAGCTAATTCTTCTCGCTTGACAGGTAGGGAACCTCATTTCCGCTCCATTACTGCTGTTTCTCTCTTCGGCTCACGATGTTGTGCTCTCGCGTTGATCGTATTGTATACCATCTAATGGAATCCTAACCACTATCACTGGCTCAGTGCATCAACTGCACAGCCTCTTACCGGGTAGTTCTAAGTTCGACTCCCGACAGCGGCAGGATTTTCGACACTAACTTTTCCGCTAGGTCGAATTCAGTTGCTTTCTGGAGGGAAATTCTAGCGCCTGGCTGCTCTGATCGGCAGCGGTCGGCTGCTCTGTTTTCCGTGGTTTCTCCGATCAACACCAGACGAATGCCGGAGCAATACCCTAACAAATGGGTCACGAACTGCGCACGATCTTTTCTTCCTGTTCCTTGTCCTATCTTCATACTTACACTTACATGCACTACACTACCACACATGCCGGGAGGTCGGTCGGGGACTTTGAACATGTCCCGGCTGGGGCGGTGCTTCGCTGGTGGGAGATACCTAATTGAGGGAAAACCCGCAATCCGACGGTATGTCGACGCCGGAGCTCACCATCCAGCGGGGGATGATATGTCAAGTTACCTTTTACAATATGTCAAAGACCTGATGATGGAGGCACAACTCGACCTCTGAAACGTTGCCACGCTATTCCTGTTCAAGGTACCAATTTGAATGTTATAATAATTTATGTCTTAATAAATGTTGTTTGTACTGTCTATAAAAATACATTATTGGAACTTTCATTAGCAAAACACTTAGAAGCAAGCAGCCCATGTTTCATCTTTAAGGAATAAATTAATTGGCCATTTACGTCTCGCGTGGGGTGATGGCGCTCCGCGCAAGACACAATACAGAACACATTTACTCAAAATGGCGTAACTAGGAAGTGTGTTTGACTATCTGAGCAGATATCTGGTTTTCTTTGAGAAGAAAACTGAAACAGTAAATATATTAAATCAAAACGAAGTAGGTCATCATAAGTAGCTACAGAGTTGATAATTGGAATATTTAGCGTAAATTTAAAGAGTTCACCACTGACTCGCTCGTACATTCAATTTGTAAGGTCCTGAAATGGTGTGAATAGAAACGGATAAGCAAGGCTGACAGAAGACAATATTCGACTGCCTTCTTTGACGCAAAACTTTCTTATTTGGGTCAGTAAGGCGGCGCTTACAACAACTACTTGTAAAGACTTTTAATGAACTTCTGTTTTACAAATTTCACATGTATATTTTCATTCGTACTACTTGCGAACATTACTTTGGTGTCGCTATGTGTAGAAAATAATCACTTACACAATCACGCTTGAAAATCGAACAAAGATACCTTTTGGAGTGCAATGGATTGCGCATTCGTAGTAACTCTAAGCCCACGTGTTTCAAAACCCCAGAGTGCAGTGAGATTATTGAAACCCCTAAGAGAACTGTATCTGTTATTAAGATCATAAGAAATAAGAACAAATACTGAGCTTTAATCATATTTCTTTAACAAATTTCATCCTAACTTCACTCGGGCCCTGCTCATTTGAAATCAAATTATGTCTATGCTTAACCAAGTCATCTTGAAAATCTGTTCGCTGGGTGACGTTGTCTAAATACTGCATGCCAGGTGCCATGTAACTAGTCAAAGTAAAGATTTGTCATAAATGTTAACATTAGTCGCAGAAAAATTCTGTATGAAACTTAATATCATATGTATTAACACACTCGTGTGAAGTTTACTAAACTTGCTCGTTCCTTGCTCGTATCGTTATATTATTTCACATTCGTGAGTCAAGCCTCATAATTTCATAATATACTTTTACCACAAATTATTAAGATGTGCTGAAGTGACGTACTATTAACCGTTGGAAAGACTTTTAAACTTTGTAGTAAATTTTAATTTTACTTCACTGGTATACAAATTATGAAATGCATATTCAAGATAACATATTTTCAATTAAATTAATTTAAATTTTCCATATTTGAAAATGTGTCATTTATTTTAATTTTTTCCGTTATATTTCTCTATCATAACAATTAATTCTTTAAATTCTTCTCTTTAATTTTATTTATCACTCCTTGGACGCGTATTACATTTGGCTTTTCTTTCCAACACTTCCCCGTAGGTAAACCATTCAGGAACTTTTCTCGCATTCTGAATATATATATATATATATATATATATATATATATATATATATATATATATATATATATATATATATATATATCCAATTGCGCTTTCTGAATGTGTGCCGAAGGAAATACGGAGGTATTCTTTTATAAACACTCTCTGAAAGTAATGGTTGCTTTCAACTTTACTCAAGGAAGCGAAAATAACGAAATATGGTTCGAATGCCCATGATTGTTCTGTACAAGTCAGAAATCTCATTTTGCAATCTGGTTGTTAAACTGAGAAAGAGACGCACAATTACATCATTTATTTTAGACAACGAATACAATATCTTGGTCAATACCAAAACGTTGCAGTAGCAATTAATCTGCAGAGTTTGTTTTGTTCTTTTCTAATCGTGTGGTCAAAGCTTTTGTTATTGTTTATTTCAAACGTAAAAAGCTCACAAAAAATCAAGAACAATAGAAGCGTGTTGAAATTTTTACATCTCGCTGATGTCGAACATATGCCCGGCGCGATTCGCCATTAGGATATTTTTAACGCTTCGGGAGATTCATTGTTCCGATGTGTGCCGACAGAGAACGCTCGCCGTTGCTTTTATTCAGGCGGAGCGGAAAAAAGAGTAAATCAATGTGCGGCTTCTGTTTTTTGAACGGAACACGATCTGTGGCTTAAAGTGCCGCAGAGAAGAGGGAGAGGAAAGGTATTCTCGGAATATTTCCTTGCGTGGTTTACGGCACAACGGTATGTAGTAGCGTAGGTCGTTGAGCGTGCGGTATGAAGTATGCGGTGTCCCATCAGCAATATCACTGGTACTGTGACCGGGAGCAGTGGCTCAAGACATCAGCTGATGTCACTGCAGCGCCTCTGACCGGGAGGTCCTAGGTTCGGGTCCCGACGGCGGATTTTCGACAGTAGCATTTCAGCGAGGTTGAATTCAGTCGCTGTCTGGAGGAGAATACTAGCGGCCGGCTCCTCTGATCGGTAGTTTTCCGTAGTTTCTCTGATCAACACCAGGCGACTGCTGGACTAATACCCTAACAAACGGGCCACGGACCGCGCTCTTCCTTGTCCTATCCTCACCCCTTAAACACACACTTACACTAACATGCACTGCACTACCACATATTTCAGACCGGTCGGGGACTTAGAACGTCTCCCCGCTGGTGGGAGATACTTGGTTGAGGAAAATCCCCGTTAGCCTACGGTCGGTGGACGAAGGATCTGGCCATCCAGCGGGGGAAGACCACCGCAACCTCTCGTGCAAAACACGCAGTACACTTACGGGACTAATAACCACAGTAGTTGACGCGCCCGGAATCACAATCAATCAAGATATCAATCAATCTGACTCTGTGGCACCTTTCGCCGCGATGTTCTAATGTCCAGATCCCGGTGAAGGAGGATTTTTGACACTGGCTAGTTAGCCGGGTCCAATTCAATGTTTGTTTGCAGGAGAATTCTAGCGACTGTTTTCACTAGTCGGAGCAAATGCTACCAACTGGACGGCGCGCGGTCTTTCCTTCCTCGTCCTTGACACGTCGACACCCCCTACACACACATTCGTACTTACACATACATACTCTGCATGTCAACTGTTCAGTCGGAAGTTTAGATCCGTCAGGGAGATACCGTTAAGGGAGGGCACCTGGATGTTCATTATGGTACTGTGATTGATGGAAAAAGTTGACAGGATGGAGGTCGTATTGCTCCAAAAGAAGGATAGACACCTTAAATTTAAAAAAAAAATAAGGAAAGACTGATGTTACTTGCAGAGGCCTTCTGATCTCCATGTGGCCACTTCCTCTGATTGAAAGTCTATAGCAAAGTACTAGTATAGGGATGTCAACCACAGCACGACATAGGTTGTGGTGGCTAAGAAAGGCAGAGACAGTATGTGTGTGTGTGTGTGTGTGTGTGTATGTATGTATGAGAGAGAGAGAGAGAGAAAGAGAGAGAAAGAGAAAGACACTCTGAAGCTTGCTTCACTCTGAAACAGAGAGAGAGAGAAACAGAGAAAAAGAACATGAGAGAGAGTTCAAAAATAAGAGTGACAGAAGAAACGAGAAAGAGAGTGCTAGAGACGTAGAGAGAGAAAAAGAGATGGAGAAATCAAAGTAGAGAGGTAGTGAAAGAGAGAAAGAGGGAGAGAGAGAGAGTGAGAGAGAGAAGAGAAAGAAAGAGGGAGACAGGTGACAGAATATTTCATTGTATGTTTATGACACATGATGACCTTTACTTAACGGAAGAACGTTCCCTAGCCATTACAGGATCAATGATCATTTAGTTTCTGCATCTTTACATACGAGTATGTTCCCCTTTCCTTTATTTTACTTCACACATTTTCTCAGCTCTTCAATCATATTTGGTTGTCCTACTCTGTGTGGTTCGATCATTTATGTTTCAGAATTTCTTTCTCGCTCCAATCTAGTCTTGTTCGCATTTATTGCTTTTGCTTTCGTAAATAGAAAAACTCACTTCTTTGACCCCTGAATCATTATCTCGTCACATTTTGTGACGATGTGATCTATACTCGGACACAATATATACACATGCCCACTCTTACGTTTTTATTTCCTCAGCACATTAATCAGTTGAGACAAGTTGAAATGTCACTGTACACAACAGAGTAAACAGTGAAGTGTATTTTCACACATGGACTTAAAGTGAAAAAATTCTTTTCGCAATTTCTGTGCTAAAAATCCAAAACATGAGAACCTGGAAATTATTTAATTGTTGGTTAATAAACTTCCGAAGTTATGTTAATTTACTTAAGCAATGTAATAAATCATTTTCAATGATTTTCCAAGAAAATTATACTTAAACATTTCTGTATTGTATTTTTCAAAAATGAGAGATTAATAATATTGTCATATGCTTACATTCAAGTTCCAAAATTATTGCTAAACAATTTATAAAGATTGTAATATTAAGTTAAGTGTGTACATTTTATTGTTTTACACCTTGGCCTCTAATATCAATACGCATTGTGAAAGTCAAATGCGTAGAAATACTTTCGTGAACACTTTCTCCCACCAGTCCAAATTTGTTACTACTAATATCTGAATTAAATCATTGCTATGGACAATTGAAATAGTTGCAACACGCTAGTAACAACTTTATGACGGTGATTATTGCGATGGAAGTGCACCGTCAACTCTAAAAAAATCATTCAAACCATTTTCTGAAAGCAGCTTTTAAAGAATACAACTTGATCAATTGGTTTTAAAAGGATAAAACTTGATATTATGTATCCATTAGCTGACCACTTTAACTTTATTCGCAGATATTTACATACGTAAACAAATATTGCATCTAAATTTATTTATTTATTTATTTATTTATTTACGTCAAAAAACAGTTAAAAACTGCGTATGACGGGCTATGGGGAAAAGTGAATTGTGTGCACATTTTCAAAATTCTGTAATCCCTACACTAAATCATATACTACTTAAGTTTTGAATTTTGAAAGGGAGAAAAAAAAACAAAAAAACTCCCATGTAATAAAATCGATTTTCAAGGATAAATAAGCAATAAATTTTGAATTTTGAAAGGGAGAAGAAAAAACAAAAAAACTCCCATGTAATAAAATCTATTTTCAAGGATAAATAAGCAATAAATTTTGAATTTTGAAAGGGAGAAAAAAAAACAAAAACTCCCATGTAATAAAATCGATTTTCAAGGATAAATAAGCAATAAATTTTGAATTTTGAAAGGGAGAAAAAAAACAAAAAAACTCCCATGTAATAAAATCTATTTTCAAGGATAAATAAGCAATAAATTTTGGCTCTTATTACTTCCTGCCGCGACAACGTGGAAACGATAATTTGAATAATTGTATTTCCCACTGAATTCTAGAAGACGTGCACAGAAATGAAGTTACATTTATGTCCAGAAGCAAAACAAGGGGCCATCTCAGCATTTGCTCAATGGATCAGGGAAACTGGACGAAAACCTGATCGAGATGGGGGTCATTGACCCGGAAGCTGTTACAATAGTTGTTACAGGTTGTTTATACTCATTTATACAGTCCAAATGGTAAATAATGCATTATGTATCATTGTTAAAATTAATGTTACTTTTCTTGTGATGCTCAGTATAGTCTCTAATTGTATAGAAACAGTTAAGCAGCAGAAACGATTTCACTTGGGATTTAAACTTTTCTATTGAATTTAGTCGTTTAATGTCATCTGGCAAAGTGTTGTAAAATAATGTACATGTATTGTATGTGAATTTTTTGTAATGAGCTGTTGATACTGTCACCTGATGAATATGATTTCTACGTCGAGTGTTATAGTAATAGACATCGGCATTTTCTGAAAAAAATATTCCCGCCCTTGAGCAAGTCATTTTTTACAAAAACCACTGATTCGTAAATAAAAAGACACGGTAATGGTAGAATTCCTAGATTAATGAAGAGAGGCTTACATGAATCACGTGGGTGGATTTGGTTATTATTCGTACAATTCGTTTTTGTAATCTAAAAGTCTGGGAGCTATAAGATGTATTTCCCCAGAATATTATGCCATATCTCAGGCGGGAATGAACATTCGCGAAGTATACACAACGAGCAGTATGAAGGCTGACTGAATTTGTAAGAATTCTGAACGCGAAGCATAATGAACTTAATTTTGTGTTCAATTCATTTAAATGGACGTTCCATTTAAGGTTTGACTGAATTGAGAGACCTAAAAATTTTGTTGCCTTAACATCAGTCAATGGCACACCGTTCATTTTCAATACTTCACAGAATTGTTTATTTGAAATGGAAAACTGCATTAAAACCGTTTTCTTTTCGTTTACTATTAATTTGTTATTTCGGAACCAATTTGAAACATCTGATATTGTACTATTTACGGTTTCTTTATTGCAAAGGATGTTCGTATCATCCGCAAAGAGAAATAAATAAAATAAGATGCAGCACAATGACCAAATCTGTTTTGAGGCTTCTAGGCCTATAACAAGATTTCGCTTAGTGCTCATTATTTTACTTAATATATTTTTACTTAATAAGATACAATTCATATTTTTACCATCGTAGAGTTCATTTCATTACTTTTGTCTCTTGAAATCAGATTGTATGAAAATTCAAGAACGTGTTACTGTAAGGAAAGATGCGAACCCTTCACGGATGGAATGGATCAAGACCTCTCTGAAAATGGTGTGCTACACCAGATGGGGAATTTCTGTCTAGGTTTGAATAACGAACTATAATAAAAAATAATATAAAAATATGAAGCACAAAATTGAAGATCTGAGAAAAAAAATATGAACTTTAATTAAAGCCGTTTTCTATTACCGACGTCGTATGTTTACTAAAAGTTATGACACATCAATAACTTATGTGCTTGTTAGTATAAAATGGCAGAAGTAGACATTATGATCTATTAATATATTATTATCTATTAGTGTACTTATCCTCTTATTATTTTAAAACTCTCAATGTTAATGGACGGACGTTAAATAAACATAGAAAATCAGTAGGTCAGATCAATCCTGAACGGCCAAGCGATTCGTAGCCCCAACTCAAAGGCGATCGCGTTACAGGCGTTTACAAGCCAACCGATTTGTCTTCCACGATCTAAAACTCCGCACTCTTGTTCCCTCCCGAAAGGGGACAAGCTCCCCCGCCTCTGCTCTTGACTTCACTGCCACCCTCATCCCCACCTCCGCCCGCGCCGTATCACCATCCCCTTCCTCAGCCCAACCCGCCGCAACCACGTCCCCGCCCCCTCCCTTCATATCGTCTTTACTCCTTTCGTTCCCCGCCTCTGCCCTTTTCTCGTCCCCTCGCCTCTCCCGCCCACACTTTCACGCTGCGCACATACCAAGCGCCGCCACCCCTCTCCCTTGAACCCGTCTCTACCCCCCCTTTGCTCGTGCCCTCCCCCACCTCTGCCGTCCGCGTCCTCCCACGCGGCGCAGAGCGCGTTGGGCGGGCGCCCGCTGCGGAGATCGAGACTGATAACGGATCGGCCCCTCGCGTGCACGGACCCTCCCCACCCGCACCCCTCCCCCACCCCTCGCCGCCCCCGCCTGCAAGCCGTAACAGGTGGCCACGACAGCGGACGTCCCCTCCCCCACCAGGCCCTGCCGAGGGCAGCAGGACGCAGTCGGGCACTGGGCCGCGGGCGAAGCACATACAGGATGGAATGAAACTCACAACTGCGGGAGTCCAGAACAAATAGTCCTATCCATTTTCGTATTAAAATTATTTTATTAGTTTAGTTAAGAAGAAAAGTTTAAAACCGGTAGAGGTTGCTCAGGGCATCAATTGATGTCACTGCAGGCTTCTGACCGGGAGGTCCTGGGGTTGGAGTCCAGACCGTGGCAGGAATTTTGACACTGGCAGGATAGCTAGGTCGAGTTATGTCGGCTGCTCTTATCGGTAGTTTTTCGTAGTTTCTCCGATCAATACCAGCCGAATGTCGGAACAGTACTCTACCAATCGTGCGGCATGGATCTACCAAATGGGAGATACTTTGTTGTGGAAAACCCCGCTAGACGGTAGGTCGGTGTCAGATCTCGCCATCCAGTGATACAGCACAGTGATATAGCATTTGCCGATTTATTATGCTAAAAATAAAATACTCAAAGAAGTAAAGGAATTACATTTCCCTATTTTGAAGGTTTGTAGGCTTTATTACGAGGATAGCAATCCAAACCCGGTTTGTTCAACATATATAGAAGACAATGAGCAAAGCACACGAATGTTCATTATAGTTAGACTATTTTACAGGGTAGTAAAAATTCAAAAAGTAGTGCTTCAAATGTAATATAATGCAAACTGTATCGAATTTTTTAGCATTGGAAGGCTAATAGTAGGCAGTGAAATCACAACCCTGATTAACAACAAACATCAAAACAGTAGAAGAAACACAATTTAAAAAAATAGTGCAATAGGAAGTGTAAACCAAGAGGAGTCCAGTTTTTCATACATAATGCAGACGTTGCTGCTATTTATATCCAGGATATATTAAATCTGTAAAAGATGTTGATCTCGAAATTGCAAAATTTAATATAGGTCTCAAAATATCTTTAAAACAATCTTCCACTAAAATAGTAGAAACTGCTAAAATCACATGGGACTATGAGATCCCTTCTTATTAGTAGTTTACCACATGTTAACTTTTCGCCACAAGCGCTTGATCCCAGAGATGACTGAGTTGTTTTTCCGTTGATAGAGCGTCAAAGGCATTTTTCGAAACACCGTCATTCTCAGGGCCTTTCTGTTATTTTTCTCTGATGTCGAAGCTGCATGTTCATGTCCACGGAATGCTGTCAACAGAATACTGTGATAACGATCAAACCGTGCGCAACGCAGCAGCTCACAGACCTGCAGTGCAATTTCGAGCTGATAGTTTTAAAACTTATCTTGTTCTTATTATTGTTAAACTAAGTAATTTAATAACTTTCTATTTCAATAAATGTGCTTAATATGTGTTTGTGCCTTATTTGTGCCTAACATTCAGTAGTCAGTTTGGGAAGCATTATAAACTAAATTTGAAATTATGCATCTGAAGTATCACCGCACACTGTTGATTGCGTTTTACTAGCGCATGCGTCTATGAGTTAATATTTCATAACCCAACCTCGTAACTGCAGATTACTACCTTAAGGTAGCTGACAAAGAGCGATCATTATCGATCGTCTTATATCTCCTAAAAGTTCATAATATTTATTCTGAGAAATTCTGCATAATAAATTATGCCCAACTATAAGAAATCAATACACAACCTATTATGTATTACTCTTATATTTGTTGTCAAAATTTAATTATACAGAATCACAAGCTGAAAGGTGTATTAATGTAATGCTCGAATTGTTGCAAAACCCGTGGCATTGAAATATCTGATTTCAAGCCTTTCATACTATCACACTGCCGTGTTCTATCAATATTGAAGATTGAAGCAACACCCGTTGGTTGGCTAAGGGAACCAAGGGCCAGGAAAGCACCGATTCGCTCGGGTGAAATATATTGGATGGAGAAACCTCTTGGCGAAGTATTTTGTTTAAAATAAGTATCAGATTTTAAGTTAAAGGCAGCGAGTACAGGATGGTATTATTCCGTGCATGCTCAAATATAACGTAATCCAAAACACAGAAATGATCATACTTTATTTTTACTATAACATCAGGTTTTCTAACAATATCAGAGTATCTTTACATTGGATGTATGCTAACAGTATCATCCAACATCATCCTATGCAGGCTGTTCCATTTTAACCCTTGTGTAACGGTGGTTGCACGTACATGAATGCATAACATTATATCTCATAAAGAGCTGCGTGCAAGGAAGGAATTACGTATATTGTAATTAAATGTCCGGGTCCAAACTCTCCCTAATAGGAAAGAATGAAAATGTCACTCGCTAGATTGAAAGTAGTTGCGTTAAAATAAAAAAGGTGGAGGTATTAGACAAAAATAATTCGGAAAAGATGAGACTAAAATGAGAATAATATTGATATAACAAGTACAGAATAACGATATCAATAATAATAAAATTATTAATAATAATAGTAATAATATTAATAATAATAATAATAATAATAATAATAATAATAATAAGTTGAAACACAAATATAATAATGATAGAAAAAGAAAAAAGACGAAAAAGAAGGAGAATTTGAAGAGATGTTGAAGTGCTGTTATGGAGTGGATCATCTTTCACTGATGCAAATATAAAAATTTCTTCGCAATTTTATTATTCACACACCATTCTGGATATGAAGTGTATTTGCACATGTGCCTATGCTTTGAGTGGATTATTAAATGCCCCGAGAATCAACGTTTGATTAGTTGAGTTCCAGGTAAATTGATGTTTTTTTAGGTCCTGACTGCCTGCTACAATTTTTGAGTTCTCTATTAGCTCGCCAAATGAAGGGATGAGAAATCCATAGCAAAACTAATATGATGAAATTATCATGCAAAAAGGATTAAAATGAGTAGTTGAAATAAGATTATTTTTATACATATTTAAAGATGTTTAATGAAAAAACTACGTATAATTATATCTTACTTCTAAAATGCAGTGACACCAGAATTCATTGATACAGAAAGTATGAATGTTGCTAGTGCACGTTGGGTTGTTGAAGTATACATCTTGTAATTTTTTTGAAGTCAAAACTTATTACTTTCTGCATACAACGTTTCATCAATAAACATAGTACAATCTCACCATCCAAGGGGAATCTTTATCTAAAGTTTGCATGGCACCACACCATGTCATTACTTGAGATGTTGGAACCTGTAAATTGTTAACGTTTTATGAAGAAGTATGAAAGAGTTTGAATTAAGTATAATTATGCGATGGACATTGTAACCTAGGACTTGTCCAAGGTTACAATTGGTTATTGTCTGTTACGACTTGTTCACGTTCGAGGCGGCGTCCCACACACGGCTGCGGACAAGAGGGGACAAAATTGACTGACACACAGACGCGTGTACAGACAAACACGAAGACAAATTGACTGCCTGGCGCGAGAGAACGGCCGTTACTAATCACCAACGATGCCGCCTTCGGTGATGTCTCGTGGTTTTGTATACTTTTATTGTAGCGTCGGTTAATTACCGCATGGATCGTTTTCTGCCCGAAGACAGTCTCTTTCACTCGGAAGCGTTTTGAACAGCCTTATTATTTGGTCAATGTTTCAGGATTGTTATATTATTTAATATCTCCTTCTGCAAACCTTGCCTTGATCTAGTGACATACGTAGTCGATCATGGCGCATTTCTGTATTAATATATTAATTAGGAATTGGTGAAATCTGTATCAATGAAACTTCCTTGTTTTGCAAACACTTTTTACCAATACCCTTCAAAACCTCATTAATTATTCATACTCTGAGTTCGTTCAACTGAGAAGAAGAAATGAAAATATTCCCCATCATGCAGTGGTCGTTTCCCTAATATGTACGCTAGAGAATGACAGGCATCCACTACAGTGATGTTCTCATTTTCTTAACTCAACTCAGTGATCTGATCACGGAATAACGTACACCAGCACTCAGTAAGAGATCAGGCAAGAAAAAACCGAGAAACAAACATTTCATTTTTACTTTGCCTCAATTCACTTAACCCCGGCGCGTTCGGCAATTCGGCCCACTGTACGGGGCTCGGGGATTCCCCGAGAAGAGCGCGAGTCGCGCGCCACCTGGCGACAAACTGCCGCGCCCGTTCTTTAATTGAACAAACGCGCGTCACGATGCCGGGTGACCTCGCACGCAACGCGACACGAGACGGCCGATGCAGGCGCCGCCCGACTAGTTTTAATATGTAACTGGTGGTTCCGAGGTAGATGTTTGCTACAGCAGCATGCAAATTTACCCATTTTACAAATATATCCTTCTTCTGTTTTTTCTTCTCCTGATGCCTCTCAGCGGCGGGTTAGCCATTTGATACACTCCTTGTCTTGTGCCTTCGCTTCACTGATTGATTGATTGATTTTTTCGTGTTTCCGAGCGCGTCATCTGCATGTTTTTCTCGGGAGATAGCTAGAATCGTCGCCCGCTGATTGGCGAGATCCGGCGCCGACCTACCGTCGGCTAGTGAGGTTTCCTCCTAACCAGGCCTCTCCCACCAGCGGGGCGCCGCCCCAGCCGGGACAAGCTCTAAACTCCCGACCGGTCTCCCGGAATATGTGGTAGTGTAGTGCATATGAGTGTAAGTATGGAAGGGAAGAGGAAGGAGGGGAGAGGACAAGGAAGAGGAAGAAAAGATCGCGCGCGGTCCGTGGCCCGTTTGTGTGGGAACTGCTCCGGCATTCGCCTTGTGTTGATCATAGAAACCACGGAAAACTACCGATCAGAGCAGCCGGCCGCTAGAATTCCCCTCTAGGCAGCGACTGAATTCGACCTAGCTGAAAAAATAGTGTCGAAAATCCTGCCACTGTCAGTACTCGAACTTAGGACCTCCCGGTCAGAGGCGCTGCAGTAACAGTTGATGCACTGAGCTACCGCTCCCGGTTTGCGCTTCACCTCTCGTAGTGTAGCTCCGCTCCTTTGGCATATATCCTGTACATATGCGTCCCATCTTCCTTGGCCTTCCAGGTGGTCTCTTTCCTTCTGAACTGGCTTTGATAGTTTGTTTCGGCTTTCTATCTTCTGACATTCTAATGACACTTTAGAGCCTTGTTTTGCATTTCTTTGAGTAGCGGGGTAACTTTTAATTCCTCTCTGATTGTATTATTCCTTATTCGATCTCGCAAATTTATCCATTCGGTGGATCTTTGAGTACACTGGTGTGTTCAATCAAAAATCGTGTGTTATCGTTCTGCTCTTCTGAGGGGTGCATTAAGAAAGTACGTTTCTATATGTAGTCAACAAAACAAAAACACAATTGCCCGAAAAAATTTATTATAGCAGACACTGCATATCATGTACTATTTTTTTACATAATTACCACCAGAATTGAGACATTCGTCACAACGTGGGAACAAAATTTATATTCCTGTGTCGTAGATCTCTGCTGCCTTGGTTAGGTACCAGTGTTTGGTCGCCACGTGTTGTTTACACATGTATCCATTTGGAGGCTTTGTGTGCAGACTGTGTTGAATCGACGAGTTTTCATATGATCGGTCTTCTCTTCTAAGAGGTGCATCCAAAAAGTAAGATTCACTATATCGTCAACAAAACAAGAACACAATTGCAAGGGAAAGCATTATCGTAGCAAATATAGCACGTGTTGCATTATTTGTACATATAATAACCACAAAAATTGAGAATGAATCCGTAGAAATGTGCCGCCTTGAATAGGTACCGGTGTTTGTCAGCCTCCTGCAACTTTGTCACTGTGATATACCTAATGCTAACCGGATAGGAATTTCGTTAGGTGTAAGAAAAGTTGGAAAATGCTGTATGTGTGGGTGGGTTGGGGAGCAAACACGGTTCGGCTCACAAGAGAAAATCTGCAACACTTTCGCTGGAAGAAGTTTGACTATCCATCCTATGATCTGGGTCTTGTCTCAGAAACCTTTTCTTTCTTCTCAACAAATTTCTCTCGGGTTCCTTACCAGTTCTGTTTGTTATCCTTAAGTAAATATTAAACGTGTAAGAACAGCGTATCGAAGAAACAGGTAATTAACTAATTAAAGAATCAGAATGAACTCACGCATTTGCTATGATTTAATAATATACTTAGTATTTTATTTTTAAATAACTATGTAGTATGTTAGGAAGAATATTCGACATAGAATACACATTGATTATTGTTTCCAAGTTGTGAAGCATATTAATAAAATATCCGTTTACTGTCAACCGCAATAACTTCCTTCTCTGATTCATTCAATTTTTATATCGTGGTGGGGTAGTTTTGGGGTTCAACATCTGGCCCTGACATTTACAAATTAATTTATATTTTTATGCTTTCGTGGCTACATTGTGCAGCCAGAAATAATGCATTTTTGTGTCGACAAGCCTTCAAGAGACTCAGTAGTTTTAGCTCCCTTCGTTATATTTTATTATGTTCTATTCTCTCTGAAAAGTTCCCAATGATACACAATGAACTACAGTTCACAACAAAATAATTCGACTCTTTAATCTTTTATACTAGAGAACGTTGGATTTACCTATAATGTCCGGGGGTCGATGTTCTGTCGGCGGGTGTATTTCAGGGACGATTCAGTTCATGGAACAGGAAAGTATATGAAGTTAAGGTGACTATTTCTCTAGTCATTCCTCTAGTTGCAATAATTAATCGGATACAATTAATAGACTAAAATAAAAGTCCCGGGGAAAAATGTATATCTCTATATCGAAGGGATCCACCACAAAGACGCTTGAACATTACATTTGATACACTTGATTTTACGATGTTTTTCCAGGTTGGTGCAGCTGACGGGTTCTTTGTTGGTGATTCATATTTTATCCTTGTTTTTATGTACTATTTTTCAATTGTGGAACGAACAACCAACTCATCTCATTTAAAAGTATTTCTTTGGACAGCCTCTTGTAAAATCGGTTAGTTTTAGACCAGTCAAATTGTGCTCAAAGCTCAATGTTTAGCACTAGAGCTAAAGAGACGATCCGTAAATCTATACTCTATACTAATATATAAAGACAGAAGTGCGTTGTCTTCTAGCGCGGTAATCTCTGAATCTACTGAACCAATGCCGATGAAACTTTTGTACAAGCATCATTTACAGTCCTGGAGTACTATAGGCTATGATTTACAAACATAAACAGTAATATATTTTCAAAATAATTACTTTTCTGGACATTTTTCGCCTAGCTTTACATCACAGATTCAAGTGTGCATCAATGCCAATAGTTAAGCTGCGCGCCACCAGAGGATGTCGTCTGAGATCTACGACTGATTTCATCAATGTCCAGTATTATTACGAAATTCATTGGAGATTGAATAAGTTTATGTAATGTCCCTGTGTGAACATTTGAAAGAAAGCCGTAACTGAAGTGGTAAAGAATGTCAATGTTCATGTATTGCTCTTTGTCCGTGTTACGTACAAAGTGGCAAGAAATCATTGCGAGTTTGAAAGTGTTTATTAATTGAGGTAGGTTGAGAGAATAAAAAGTACAATAATATACAATACAGAGTATACAGTAATGTACAATGTATAATATATAGGTATCGTACACAATCTAATCAACGTCTTCTTTCATATAAATTTGTGAAAACTTAATTGTTTGACAAAACGAGTTTCACAACTGTCAAAACAGATTACAAATGCAGAGAGATGGGCAGTCTATTAAAATTTTGAATTGGCTACTCAGAGGGAAGATCGACTTGCTGATGTACTCTCTCGCCCCATTAAAAATAATGCTGCAAGAAGGGGAGAAATGTGAATAATTCTCTATTAACAAGGCAGCTGTTCATTAGGACTAAATTTGACTATTTACACAGTTCTTAGGTTCAAAATTGTAAAATGGAAAATATGTTAATAATTTCAGTACATCCAGTAATTTTTTTTCTTCAATATGCGAAGGAATTTTGAACATCGGTGTGTAATTTAGTAATGATCATTTACATATTAAGATTAATCTGTACAGTTGTTCGTCATATTAATTGCAGTTGTACTTCCTCCTTCTGTATGTGAAGACGTTTAGTGCAGTGGTTGGTAATTAAGCAATGATCATTACAATATTAAGAATAATCTGTGCAGTTGTTTTACATGTCACTTTCTACTAATGAATTAATTTATATATAAATTTTTCCATAAATAATTGAAAAAAATTAATCTCCTCTACAAAATTGGAAAAATAGAAAGTAATTTTTTTTGTAAAACCAGTAAAAGTATTTCTTTAATATGTGATGGATTTCCGTGCAGTGGTATGTAATTTAGGAACGATCATTTACATATTAAGTATAATCTGTAAAGTTGTTTTGCATATCAATTGCTCCCAATGAATGAGTTCATTCATATTTTTCTTAAAAAAATTAACAAAAATTAATTTGTCTAAAAATATTTTTGTCTAAGCAAATAATATCTGGGAGTCCTTGGTTTCTATTATTCATATTTCAGGATTCATAATCTCTCTCACTTGAGACAAAACAATTATGCTAATATTGTTTTGTTATGTGGCTCAGTGCATTGCCAATTTATTATTTACACAAAATGTAATGTTGGTGGATCATTAGTTTTTTAATGTATCAGTCGTATGATAAATTGATTTACCTGAACAAATAAGTTTTACACTACATGTTAATAGCACATAAGACCTTAAACAAATATTTTTTGTCGTCTTCAGAATTATAAAAAGGTGGTAATTATGTTTCAGAATAGATACAAGTATTGTCATTTATTTTTAGGAATATGATTCATGAATTACTTTATGACACCTAACAATTTCTCCGGATATACTTACTAACGTACCCGTGCATGAACTTCCGCATGTTATGCTCAGCTTAAAACAGAAAGTCCCTTCAAGGTCACGAGTTGACAGATCAATTTCAAAACTTTCTTTATGAATACAATAGAGGAAAAAAATATAAAAATAGGATAAGTTTTACAACGTGACAATTTATTGATAGTGTTGGAATATTATATAAAACTCCACAAAAATTATATATGTGAGTCTACAAGTATTTTATTTTGTAGTTTAGATTTGTTTATTGCTTTAAGTTATAATGTGAAAGTTTAGAAACTGGAACTTCAAAGAAGAAAAATGTAATTATTTGTGGAAAAGTGAGCGAGGTGATTCGGAAATTTCCAAATCGGGGTCAAGGGAAGACAGCTATCGTGGCTGGGCAGAGCATGGCAGGGAGTAGGGCGAAGAAGGAATTCAATGGAAGAGATTGAAGTAGGTCCCGCCGCAGGGCATGCAAAATATTGAATTCCTTTTCCTATATAATAATTTACTGTAAGAATTGGCCGAGCAACGCCGAGTTTATCTAGTGCTTAGATAAAACAGTGAGTACAACAAAGAGAACAAAAACCGTCCGTTTGATCGCATCAGTCATTACTCAATTTACTGTAACATAATGATCGGTATGCCTGAATTAAGATAAAATTAATCTCAGCAACACTTTTAAAAATATTTTAAATTTGACAAGCATTTGAACATTTTTGGTGAGTTGTGCTTGCAGATTATTTTCTACCAGAAAGAACTTTTGAAGATGATGTGAAATCAACCCAACATTTATTGGACACTCAAGCTGCACAGAGTTTTGGAGCATAGCATAAAGCACATTTCTGAAATAAATATATCTTATTGAAAATAGAACCTACGAGATAGAAAGCTTATCATATATATCTGTTGAATTTCATCGCTGGATAATTACAATGTTAATACTTCCTTTTATTGCTTTGTTTCTGAATATCAAAACAACAATCAAGTAGGTCTAACTCAGCCGAAACTTTTTTTATAGAAGAGAATATGCGTGATTTGTCGTACTCAATACATAAATGCAAATAGACTGTCCCATAAACGTGCGGCAGTTGGACTAGCCGTAAACATCTCTTCTTCTGGAATCATATAATAGGTAGGTTGAATGTGATGTTTGAAGAATTTCACATATTAAAAATTTAATATATAAACTAAGTCACAAGAGTTCAGTCCCTATTGCTCATTTTTCGAAAAAATATAATAAATACTTTAATAGGAAGTAGCCATCAAATGAATGATGTCGGGCGTTCTAATGTTAATTTTTTTAAACATCTTCACGTGAATGTTGCCATGTGCCTTTAGCAACATTAATAATGATTTGTGAGAAAAGTTTTAAAAAAATAATATAGTGTATTGACATTAAATAACTAATTATAAGATATTCAGTACTTTTGCATAAGTAACAAATAATTTTCAGGTTTCTTCATATTAATTTTCTTCCACATTCTTGTCAACAAAAAATGAAAAATCCAGCGTGCGTATTTTACAAATATTCACATGAAAATAGAAACTGATATTTATTACGCAAATTCACTCTATTAAGATCATAAAATAAAACACATAGGTCAAATAAATAAATATTATTGTTCATTAAAAGCACGACTTACTTCGCCTTCGAACAAATTTAATTTAGATCTACTCTTCCTTTTACTCGACATGCAACACTTTAAGTCAAATTCTCAGACCATCCATCCCCAACCAAATCCATTACTTCAATTGAATCTCTTGAAAGTAGTCTCATCTGGCTGGGTGAGATCAGCGAAATCAGGTCGCGAAACTTCCTAGTTCTAGGTTAGCAACTGCTCTATTCCTCTCACCTAACCGGCAGGAGCGGGGGCGTCTAGGAGACGAAATTTCTTTACAACCGTTAACTTCGAAAGCGCTTCGGAGCAACTGCGACCGCGCAGCCAGCTTCCCTCACAGTGCTGATATAATTGCACCGTCCTCTCCTTCTGCGACCATTAAAGTTAATTCGCGGAATAGCGAAAGTTCCCGCGACGGAGGAGGACTGCAAAAACCCCACCGCCGCTCTGGCTCACCTCCCTCCCCGCCAACGACGCTGCCACTTTCTTGCCTTCCCCGCCCCTTCCGTTCCCACCGACGATCGAGCTTGTCTCCCCGCCAACTTCGTGCTCTGTGGTACCACCTGCCTGCTTCAGCCTGCCCAGAGTCATTATGGTTCCTCCTCCTTACGTGCCCGTCCCTGTACGTCACCGTATCCTTGTAACTCCGCCTCCAAATGCCACTGCCTCATGCGTCCCCGCCTCCTGACGTCCCCACCCTCATACGGTCCCCAACCTTCCACGGCCCTGCCTTGTGAAATCACCACCTCCTGACGACCACAACTCCTGAAGTGCATACGTCCTGACGTGCCCACCTCTTGACATCTATACCTTCTCACGGCACCGCCTCCTCACGTCCTCGCCATCTCACGTCCTTGCCTCCTGACGACACCACTCTCTCAATTTCGGTCTCCTGACGTCCCCACCATCTCACGTCTCCACCTCTCACGTTTCCGCCTCCTGACATCTCCACCTCCTAATGTCCCCCTTCTGACGACCCCACCTTCTGACTCCTCAACTCCCTCGCGGTACCGCACCATTACGGCCCAACCTACTGAAGTCCACGTCTTCTGATTTCCCCGCTTCCGGACGCCCCAACCTCCGAACATCCCTGCCACCTGACGTTCCCACCCTCTCGGATCTCTGCCTTCTGGCGTGCCCACCTCCTAATGCTCCCACCTCGTGACGTCTCCGCCCTCTCACATCCTGGCGTCCTTACCTCTCACGGTCTCTCTCCCTCACGGTTCCATCTCTTGACGTCCCCGCGTTCTTACTTCAGTATTTGACTCTTTACGCCTACGTTCTTGCCTCCGTACGTCCCTCCTTCTTACATTCTTGTTTTCTTACCTCTCCGCCTCTTTATGTCCCCTTTTCCTTAATTCTCATCGCAACGTCCTCCCGTACTACATATCTCCGCTCTGCATTCGTTATATCTTTTCTCACGCCCAAACCCCCCGTAGTCCTGCCTCTCCCGCGATTCTCCTTTCTGGCCCCCGACGTACCGGTCCCCCTCCTTGCTTAATCGGACTCTTCACACTACATTCATTCACCCTTCCTCCCCACCCGCCGACCTTGTCCCGTCTCCGTCTTTCCGCCGGCCACTTCTAACGCACTCCTTCGCTATGGCACCCACCTCTGGCAATTGTCTCCCTTCGAAGAACTGACTTCTTCTGATGCTGTCAACTCTTCTTCGGTGCCACTGCTTTTCAACTCATTCTAAATTCCACTACTAACGCTAAAAGTTCTACAAATGCTCCAATCCTCATCGAAAAATATGATTGAGATTCCTCATCGTAAATGCTGAAAGAAGTTGAATCTCATTCTTCCATACATCACGATTATCTTTATCTTTACAATTGACATCATTTCTATGAGTCCTATCTGACCACAACGACATTAGATAAAATTATCACCATTACCACCATCACCCGTCACTTCCATTGCCTAATGTATTAGGTCTCTTAAAGTCACCTTTCCGTTAGCCTCCCAACCGCTACGCTCTGCTGCCTTGTTGCTTTTTACTACTCGAGACTTTGACCTACGAGAAGATCCCACTGCTGACCTTGCTCGAAGTTCTCGTCTGTCGGCGTAAGATCTTTCAAATAAAATTGGCGTAATGGAGGATCAAGTTGAAGCCAAGAGCGTGACCGAGTAGGGAAATGAATTTCTCCTTTTGTTTCGTAATTCACTTCTAACTAACGTTACATTAAACCCTAGAGTAATTTCATGCTTTAACGCTTTGGTGGTTATATTGACTTTGGGGCTGCTCAATTGTTTACTGCTTCCAGTAATGAAAGGTTACGAGGAATGCCATCGGCAGTTTACAGAAGACGTAAGTGATCGTAAGCGGAAATTTTGGTAATTGGTAACTACTCTTTATCAGTTCAAAATATATTGAATTATTTAGGAAAATTTAAATATTAAAAAATTGTACATTTAATGATACTTATATTTACTTTTGAATTAATCCATAACCTTAAAACGTATTCGTATAGCGCAGGAAACTTGCCTTTAAAAATTGCACAAAAATATTTAGAAAATGGTATTAATATTAAAAAATAAATTTAAATTTAAAAATTGAAAACATTTGAAATTATTACTAAGGAGACGTTGTGTTTAATTTAACTATCAAACAGTAAAATACAAGACTAAGTAAGTCATTAAACAGTATTGCAGATTCCTTTCTGTAAAAATGATCTTATATTAAAGAATAGTTTTTTCTAGAAGAGTTAAGATAAAGTGTTAAGAATAATTATGTTATAGAATATTTTATTATATTATTGTTTTTACAGGGTATTTTTTAAAATAACAGAAAAATCTAGGAACCATTGATAAATGGAATACTCCTTGATATTAAGCGCCTCACCAACATTAGTTTGTTTTGAATTTATTTGTCTCTTGGATTTGTGATTCTTATTTTGTACTACGTAGTTGATAATCCGTTGATTAGATTTGAAAACTTTCTCATAAGTTCCAACTCCAAAAATTAAAAAATACTGTTTCATTTGATATATTGAAATTGATGAAAAAATTGATATTTTATAAAAATGTTAATTATTTTCAGTTACAATGAGTAAAAGAGCAGTATAATATTATTTTATCGCTGAGAATTATTTTGCTAAGACGATTTATATGTGACTGTTTATAAGAATGTTGTAAGAAAGTTCAATTTTATAATTTTCTTTTCGTATTACATCTATTTCCATTTAGAATGGTCCATATTTTTGCAATTATTACCTTTAAATTTTCTTTTTAATTACACTTTTCATTCATTGAAAATAAAAGATGAGAATTTCCTAATAGGCCTCCATTTTAACACATTCTAGGATGGCTTTAATTTTTTCTTACTTTCTACACGCTATTCTTTTTAGTTATCTCACGTTATTTCGTATTTTCTATATTTTATTGCGTTACCTAAAAATGTACTTTGCAAAAATATTTTCAAATTTTAGCGTTACAATTTAATTTCCCCGTTTTCCAAGTACGAAACTTCTAAATACACCGATTCACAGTAGAAGCAATCACCAAAGTTGAAAGCAACACATGTTTGAACTCCTCTCTTCACCCCCATGCTCAACTCTCAACGATTCTGCGGTGTTGCGGCATATTAACGTGAGGATATCGAGCGTGCTATGGAATGGTGTTGCGCCGGCTTAGAAGAAAACTTTCCCTCTTCTCCACCACGCTTCGCTACTTTCAACAGAAAGGCGCTTTCTTTCCTAAGTTCCACTCTTTTATCTCTCGCACTCGTTTCCTTCTTTCTGTCCTTTTCTTTTTAAGCTTGAATAGACTATACAGGGTGTTGGAAAAGGTAAATACTTTTCTTCCATATTTTAAACTCATTATCAATTTTGAGCTGGGAAATTCTCCTCCTCGATTTTCTGAGAATTGAGAATGGAATGTTTTTTCTGAACCGATTGATAAATATAAATGTTAAGTTCGAAGATGAGTTTTATTTACATCAAAAAGCAAGCATTAAATTTCGTTCACAATAATATTACAAACACTTACAATTGCTTTATTTATTCGTTTAATTCATAGTACATTTTTTAATGCTATTAGTACGATCAAAACAAAATAATGTGTGAGTAGTATTCAACTTTACTTGAAATCAGATCAAGAGTACTATTAACGGTCACCATAGTTTTATCGCATCTTGTGTTTATGGATCGAATGGACGATTACTTATGAGATGATCTCGACTTGCCGTAGTGGACGCATCGCGTGTTGGTTCAGAAGTTTCTAAATTTCATAAAGTTAATTTTGAAAATGTTATGATTTTTTTGTTGGGATATGGACAGCAGTGGCAGCCAATCGTCACCCAACAAAAAGGGAAGTTAAGAAAACATTATATTTTAATTATTATAAAATTTATACAAAGACCAAGATTGTTAGTTTTTAATACCTTAGAGAAAATACATCACCATTCATTTGTTTTTAATTTATGCAGAGGTGTACTCGTGTAAATGTTGGTAATAATGAATTGTGTGAATGTTAAAAGAAAATATTTATCGTAAATATTAGATAGTAGATCATTTTTCAAAGGGTATTTTATGTGTTTATTCTTTTTTTGTTATGTACGCACATGTTTTGATGTCACAAACGAGGTTCGCCGAATATTTTGTCAATGGATACGGAATGAACCCAGCCGGTATTTTTATATGGTTTTATGACAGAAATGTAATGGAGTTATTATTATTAGACAGCCACAACCTGAATGATTGGGAATAATTAAAATATATACATGTTTCTGAATAGTAATAGTAATATTATTCTCGATTTCCTGTGTAGGATCGATTTCGCGAACGCACGAAATATAAATTCGTTGGAATGGTGTATCACAACCCGTACTAGGAAGACAAGGGTTCAAATATAATAAAAGTAATTTTATTGGTAAGGAAGGGAGTAAAGACGTTTTGTGTATGTATAGAAAGAAACCATGACATACACAATTTACAAACCTGAGCTATTGATCACAGTCATTTCCAATTTCCAAAATGCAGTTCTATTCCAAGACGGTGTCTCATTCACTTTCAGATAATGGACAAGTTATTCTCCGCTTTTATACTATTAATATTAATCATAATATCTTATTTTTATTCATTTAAATATCATTACAATTTTTTATTTGCATTTAGAATGCTCATTGGAAAATTCATTATGTTGAGTGAAATGTAAGAAGAAGTAACGTTAGTCCAGAATTTCTTCAGGATTTCGGTTTTCCTGTAATGTTTTCGTGACAGTTTCTCTCTGAATTACTATTCAAATAATTATATTTTTATTTAATTTTAAAGCAACATTCAGTTAATTGAAGGGAATAGATAATTATTCCCGAAAACTGTAGTCTACATTATCACTGGCGTATCCAACCACCGCAGAATATCCATTAAAACACCTGAAAAAGTCGTCTCATAACTCCAGAATTTCGAATTATGACATCTAAGTGAAGGGACCCCATTTCAAGACCACTCTGTAGAGAAGGCCCAACGAAGTCACAGAAGTCATTTAGGAATTTACTTTCCTAATTGCTATTTTGTTTCTTTCTCCGGCAGCGTAACAGGGCTGCCTTATTATTTTATCTGGTTACTCTCGTACTTTCATTTAGAAACTCGTCTCTCTCTTTAGGCTTTCGACTGCCTTTCGAGGTCGTCTCCCGTCCTGCGTCCCCTTATCGTTCTCTCCCTTTCCCTTCTTCGCGACTTTGCCTGTCGTCAGCCAGCAACACTGTAGGTCACGACACCCCTCGCGAACTTCGTTCTCGAAGGACGTCTACAGAGGCCTGCTGCTGCCAGTCTTTACACGCTGCTCTAGACTTTCTGAGCTTCGCAGCTGGGAACGTCTTGCCAAAAAACCTTTCCGTAGGTGTGTGTTTGTGTGTGTGTGTGTGTGTGTGTGAGAGAGAGAGAGAGAGAGAGGGGGGGAGCGAGAGAGAGCGAGTTAGAGAACGAGCGAGCGAGCGAGAGAGACTGTTTGTGTGTTGGTGCGTGTGTGTGTGTTGGTGTGTGTGTTGGTATATGTGTTGGTGTGTGTGTACGTGTATATGTGTGTGTGTGTGTGTGTGAGAGAGAGAGAGAGAGAGAGAGAGAAAGAGGGAGAGTGAGAGAGTGAGCGAGATGGCGAGTGAGCGAGAGAGAGAGAGAGAATGTGTGTTGTTGTAGGTTCGTGTGTGTGTGTGTGTGTGTGTGCGTGTGTGTGTGCGTGTGTGTGTGTGTGTGTTGGTGTGTGTGTTGGTGTGTTGGTGTGTTGGTGGTTGTATTTGGCTTCCCCCTCCGACGTCAAGTCTTTTGTTGCATCTCGAGATCCTGTTAGGGAAACTGAAGCACTGAATGGCTTGTGCGCGCCTCCGCTGTTAGGTAAATATTCATGATAGTATGAGAAGTTATCACCAGTTTGTGGATCAAAGGATAGTCTCTTTATTATCTCTAAGAGTTAGATCCGGGAATAAATTATAAAACTTTGTTAAGAGTTGAATGGATATAAAAACTGTCTCCATTACAAGAAGTTTGGGGATCTAATCTTCTGAATACGTTAGAATTTTGTTTCCTTGCATTTGGAGTGCAATAATATCGCCCATTAAATGCAATACAATATACACCCTAAAATACTATTAATGAGTAAAATTTACTTGCATATAGTTTTACTAATGATATCCCTTTTGTGTTATTACAAGATACCATCATCTAACAGGGTAATATTAACGCTTTAAATGTTGCATGTAATCTCAGTGCTATTATTGCATTTGTTTTATTACAGTAATATATATAATCCGGCGATTTGGAAAACATAGCACAAAGTTGTTCACATAGTCGTTAGGTCAGTACATTATTACGTCTCAAATGAAATTCAATAGGTAGTGTGATACACTTCAATTCACAAAATAAATGCTTTGGATATTGTCAGTCTTCTTGACAGTCTTAAATTTTAATCTGTTGCTCAAAGACCGCAGATGTGGGCCAACTTCAATATTTTCACGATTTTTATAATTTTGTTAATTTCCTGCCATTCACTGCACTTGCCTTTGATTACTTGGTAGGTTTTGGTACATGAACAAATGAGTAGTAAAAATGTCGCTATACGTCGGATCCTTCTCAGGTGTAAATATTTACGCAAGAGACACAATGAGAGACGATCGTTTTCTTGAACTTGAAACTTTGCCCTTCAAGAGTGTTCATGGGACTTTGCAGGTGTTTTTCACAATATGAATTATATTTAAAACTTCTAGCAGAAAACGGGGATCAACTGCTCGTCTCCTGAATCGTCGAGATGAGCGCTTAATGTATATTTTCTCGATGTAGTGCAACATGATAACATATAATCTCGTAGGTCAACATACCATAAAAACATTCTGAGACGTATAAAAGGAATAACTACGACCTCCTGAAAACCTGTTAGACTGATGTAATTAAATCATGTAATTTTAGAAAGGTAGTGATTTGACCCACTAGACCTTCTGAAAACTTATTAGATCTATGCAAGAGAGCACTATAATTTTAAACCTCTTATGTTATAGAAACTTCTGTCTCCTAGGCCTTCTGTCGTATTAGACTTGCTGCACAATAGACTTTCTGTTAGGTTGGGTCTACTGAGTATTAAATCTTCATTTCGTTACCAAACGACCTGAAAACAAGAATATCTGATACAGCGGGCCCGAGACCTATTCTTTTAAAACAATAATGGCTATTTTTAAGAAATTTGATATCATGTTCACAGTCAAACATAACGGGTTTGGCTCGCTGCATTGTTGAAACTAAGCATTACTCGTTAGTTCAGTGATGAAGTTATCGGTTGGCAGAATTGAGTAATAGCCGTTCGAGCGATTTCCGAACTTTCGCTGGCATGTGAACTGTCTGAAAACTATCTAAGAAATTAGCAAGTTGAAAATGATGTATTGGTGAGTATAAAGTAAGCAAAATAAATATTATATTACTTACAATATTTAAATCAATAAATCAGCACTTATTGTGTGTGTTTAATGAGTTATTATATATATATATATATATATATATATATATATATATATATATATATATATATATATATATATATATATATAGTGCCCGCACGCGTCGGTTTCAAGCCGTAAGGCTGCAGCACCCGACCTATACTCCAGGCCGTGTATTAGGCCGCACTAAATTCGCAATATGGCAGCTTGAAAGATTTCCTGTCGGAATAGCCAACTTATGAAACTATAACTCTGATCAAGTCTCTCGCTTTTGTTTTGTTTGTTGTCATTCACATTTCACAATCCTCGCGCGTCTTGTCCACTGTTCAATATTACATGTTTCGTTTTTCGGTAGAATTAAAAAGAGATGTTCATCTATAAACGAATATTAACTCTGTGAATAATTATTAAGTTAAGTAAGAATTATCAACTATTGCAAGCTTAAGAAGTGTTAAAGTGTCAAGTGCAAATGAAAAATACAACCTCAAAAGTTATCTGCGGTCATACTTCTATGTTATTAATGCTTTTGAGATGTGTGTCAACAGTTCCTTCACGTTTTGAACTGGTAGTAATGAGTTTTATTGAACGCAAATAAATACCACAATTATTGAAGTTAATTAACGTGATATACATGGTAGTTTTTAAGTGATCTAATGAATTGTTCCTAACAGTCCAGTTATGTCAATATCAATGCAAATGCATCCATTTGATTTATTTGTTCAATTATTCATTAGCTTTTAAAAATAAGTTCAAAAAAAATAATGAAAATCATCATTAGTATAAGTAAGTCTTCAATAACATATCCATTGTTACCAGAGACAGTCTCTCTCTTTACCCATTTTTTCACCATTTCAATGGGGTGTGATTCATAAGATTGGGATAAATGGTAATAAATATGACTTTTTGATTTTTTTAAAGATGTTTATTTAAACAGGAATGTACACAATCAATATAAATGGCACATTAAATATATAGTTGCACAATAATATTGAATCTACTCTCTTATTGTGACTACATTACTATAAGCTTCTCCCTGAACATGCAGTTATTACACAGTAAACCCTCTCATTGCTTGTTAAATAATTCAAATCAAAAGTATATTATACTTCAGTTTCCATTACAAATTCATGCCAAATAATTCCCAATAGGCAGCCAAGCAGTACAAGATTAATATATTGTTTATTTATTGCCAGTTAAATACACATTCTTGCTGTGAAAAAAATTCAAGGTAAGACAACGGTTATTTTCAACATTAAAATTAGAGTATTGTACCAAGGAAATTCAAAATGCATGTGGAATTTAGAGAGAGATGCGGTGCTACTTGCCCAAAACCAGTATTACAAGTAATGTCACAAATGCTACTAATCAAATAAGGTTACAAACAAGCTACAAAAAACTGAAACAATGTTGACAAGACTATTTACAAATACATTTAGATATACAAGACAAGTACATCTGTGAAAACTAAGAATTATAATAATTAGAGAGATGATTTTTATGTCCTAAAAATCTTTAAATATGCATCTATGACCTAAAAATTCTGAAATATGCAATTAAAAATAACAATATTTCATTTCATGTGATACTTGGAATGAAAAGATGTATTTTTGTGCAAACATAATATAACCTAGCTCACTTCTCAGGAGAAATAATTGAAGTAATTATGCACCTTCATTAAGGACATTGTTTGTCTTGTTTCATTTTTTCTGCTTGGTATAAAAATATATCAAGAAATATCCTACATTTGCACAAGTATTTTATTGTCTATAGAAAAGAAAAAACACAAAGTGTGACAAGCTTTTTCTAATCAATGACTGCTCCCAAATAAATAGATTCTATGACAACAAGGAATGGTTTAGAGATGTCTCTCTTTAAACAAAATAAATATAGGAGCATAAAAATATGCTCTTATTATTATATGAATATGCACCAACAGGAAAAAATTGCCAAATTGCACTAACATATTAATCTACATAGCATCCAATTCTAACCACATGTCAAGGAATTTCATTTAGCTATGCCCTGAAGCAATAGACAAAAATATGCAAAATCATAGATATGCACTCCCTATTAATAATAATAATAATAATAATAATAATAATAATAATAATAATAATAATAATAATAATAATAATAATAATAATAATAATAATAATAATAATAATTACTGCCTTGGTGTGTTGGAGTTTGTATTTCTATAGTAATTCCTCAGGAAGCACTCTCTTTTAAAAATTATAATTTCATTCTCTCTCACATGGGCATACCTGTCTCCCTTTCCCTAAGTAAAACCCATGTTCTTCACTATTCGCTTTAGGGAGGTCTGAGAGCCTTCAAAATTTAACGTTTCATCTCCCACAATCTCTGTGTACAGGTTTCTTATAGAAATACCACAACCTACATAAAATATAATCCTTGGTACTTGTTAAATAATACATAAAACAACACAAAATGATCATTGTTTATATTAATAAAACTGTATACTAACAAACTAATTAAAAAGTCTAATTGATTACCAGAATTCAAACTACAATAAATTTTATTGGCAATTGCATCCTTAGTGAAATTGTCAATATCTGTGACTGGACGGGATCTTTTACGGGTCTTTTTGGGTGTGGTCAGAGCTTCTTGTTTTTTATATTTGTTGATAATACTATCAACTGACTTTACACCCACCTGTAAACACACATCTTGAAAAAAAGAAAATTAGATTTATTACGATTAATACATGAGTAATGGTAAAGATAATTAACAACCATACTCATCCCAATTTTAATTAAGAAAATTACACTTGTAAGTTTTAAAAGATAAGATGTAGAAAAGAAAAGAGAAAAATCAATCTTACCTGTAATAAGTTTGCCACTCGCGTTATTAAACAAGAGTGGGTAACATGGACCTTTTCTTCCACTGATTCCTTCCACAGTCCACAAAATAAATTGATAATTCCCTTTTGAAGAGAACTTTGAATACGTGTTATCTTCAAAGGTTCAAAATTAAGTATAGACCCAGATGTTGTTGGGCTATCCATTATTTTCCAGTTATAATTAAAATGAATTCAGAAAAAATAATAATAATAAATATAATTAATCTAAAACAAGAAATACTAAAGGGACACTTAACAACAACAAATAATGAACTACAATAACTATTTCAATTAACTTTATTATTATTACTAAAGAAAACAATTGGAAAATAATAAATAAAACTCAAAAACGCCTAGTACTACTAAATAAATAAATTGAACGATAAAACGCAAAGAACGAAGAGCACCAAAACGCAAAATGCAAATCTTTAGCAACACTCGTAAACTAACACAACTTCACTTGTATGGCTTTGAATGTTGGCGAAATCTACGGAAGTAGTCATTGTTTCATTGCAAACTTAAATTTTAAAAATGTCCCTACCGCTTGAAGGTAATATATACAGGGTATTTGTGTGACGGTTGGCAACAACTTTTGCCAACATAAAACGAAACGAAACTACCCTAAATCGAGTATAAATGTATGTTCTCATTCGACAGTGACATTTTTCAAAAGTTGTCCCGTTAGTCTGGCTTTTATTTGCCAGCAGTCTAGCATGAATGCTCGTGAAGCGAGCTTACAATTCTCAGGAAGCAGGATCTTTCGGGTATGAGAAAGGTCTGAACCCTTAACACAATGAATCAAATAAAATATGAATAATATATTCTTCAAACGATCTGGATGATGTTGCGGCTCCTTGCATTTGAAACCTAGATTTTAATTTTGGGGGTACTAATCCCCTGCGACATTTTCCAAATTTCAAAAATATGGTTCCATCGTTTTCGATTAAATTTGGTTGTTGGATAGTGCGAAGAAACGGTGGAGGTCTCATGGTCTTCCAGTACTTTTCGCACAATATCGCGTGAAAATACAGGCGAGAAAGTAAGTGCTGTTTTAGCATCACAACACTTGCTGTAACCAGACAGTTACAAAGCACAAAAGGAACGTCTGTGGAAAAGTTACAACAAGGTACAACTATACATACATAAGCACTACACGAAAGATAGAAAACCTCAAAAATGTTGTTTCATGTCTTTCAGTTTTTACTAGTTATCCAAAAAGTAGCATGCGCTTTAATCAAGAACAAATACAATACTCTTGTACCCCTGCAGTTTCAATATTTTTACAAAAACAGTCTTTGCGAATAATGATAATATACAATTTTTTATTCGACGAGTATTTACAATATTTAAAATGTGAAATAATAAGAAACTACTATCAATGGTTATTAAGAATGTGAAATGAAATGAAGAAAGTCACACATTTGTACTTTTCTTGGGATCCTTCTCAAATCTCTAATAAAAAGATCATTAAAACATTACATTGTTATTAAGGGTTATGAGGATTAAGAATATATGAGAAGTAAGAGAATATATAAATAGTAAATATTTATCGTCGAGCGGCCTCTTCATTAAAGCCTTGCTGCCTAATGACGTACGCTGTGTCGTGTTGCGAGCATGAGAATTCAATCCATACGCGCAGCAAGAGAAAAGGCGACATTATATACTCCAATCTTTGTACTTTTTAATAAAGAAAGAAAGTTTTCAGTGTTTTCGGATTTTGTCCGAATACCTGACTGTCTAACAAAACTATAGACACCTCTTAAGTTATCGAAGGCTGCCTTGTTTTCTTGCAATTTCTGGGCGTATTGCGCATTAGTAATACAGATTCTCCAAGAGTAATGAAAGGGTTAACAAATTCTGGAACGATGTAATCACTATTCTTTGTGAACACAGACTATTTTAACGCAATTATATGCTTCATGATGTTCCAGATAAATATTCCATCATGCTATAAACATTTTCCTACCTTGAGAATTTGAATTCTTCAAACCTGACAAATAATTTTTCGTTTGCATGTTTGCTATCAAAATGTTTGACCATGTCATATTTTTCTTTTAGTATATTTAACACATTTTATTTCTATTGGGGCAGTAAAAAGAATTATTATTTAGAGATGTTTTTACTAATTAAACCTGCGTGAGTACCGAATTAAAATGTAATAATACTCATGATTTACTCCCCATTTAGAGCACATTTTATGTGAAAGAAATAAGTCAGAAGTTATCACGAATTCAGTTTGTTTGACTAAAACCGATTATCAAGAACATTTAGAGGTTGTTAATGAACGTATTATGATTTGAATGAAATGAAAGAAAGTCAAACAGAGAATCGCAACGAAGCAAAAATAGAAACAGAGCGCAAAAATACTCTTTTGTGTGGATTCCAGAGTCAACACGGATCTGGCCGCTCGCACTTTGACCAATTCAGCGGTCTGATTCACATCAAGTGAAAGCTCTTTATTGCCACTTTCCGCCTGTGTTTTTGCATTTTGGCGCGGCGCGCACGCATCGGCTTCTGGAAGGACGTGACTCCCAGCTGAGCATATCGCGTATGCGTCATCGCGGCGCGAAATAGACTGCCTGCCTGCGTGCGTGCGTGCGTGCAAGGGAGGGGGAGGGAACGCTCGCGTTTCCTGCGAACTCTGCCAACATAAAAATAATTACCATCATCGTTTCCTCTCCCCTCTTCAAGGAGTAATGAGAGGGATGATCCGGCGAGGGGGAGGCTACGCGATCTTTAACGAGGTCCGCTGGACCACGAGAAGCGCCGAGGCATCGCGAAGCGCCTTTGAAGTTTCCGTTGACGAGAGAGCAAGGCTGGGGTTAGAGAGCATTGGCGAGAGACAGCACTACCTCCCTCCCTCAATCCCTCCAGTATTGGCTTGTCCTTTCTCGGTGCGCATGCAGGTCGCACCAGAGACTAGAAAAAAAATGTGAGCATAATGTGTGAAAATATAACTTCATTTTCTTGTATTTTTCTGCACAGGTTTTCTTTTCGCCTTATTAATATTTTTCATCAGACACTATATTATTATTCTTGGCCTTCAATTTTCCTTTATTTTTTGACCCGTTAATCTCTTCTATTCTGTTTTAGCCACCTTTATTGTCTCCATCGTCATTTTTATTTCCCTATTATTTTCTCTATTTTCTGTGTTTTCCAATAATTCTGACTAAATTATTTTTTTTTGACTTTTTTGTTTTTTTCCTTGGAGATCAGATTACCTATCCTCTTATTTGTTTATTTCTTGATGTCCTAGCGTTCATTTCTTTTTGTAGGATGATGTAATTCATAGCTATTTGCCTAAGAGATTTTGTTTCCTGGCACTTGCTTTCTGAAATTACGACACCACCTTCATTTATTTTCTCTTCATGCTACTTTTTAACCCGTCGGTGCAATTGCATAACATCACAGGCGTGCGCCGAGGATGGGCCAGGGTAACGTAGTCCCCCTGAAAATTTCGAAAGGCGGCCAGTGGCCACACGTAATAATAAAATACCGTAAATTTACTAAATATGATCAATTCTGATATTTTTGGGACTTGATTTACGACATTTAGGAAAAACTCTCTCCAAACCATCTGGCTACTTTGCCAATGGTTCAAAATAAAATAATTGTATTTTTAATTACATCATTAAATTTCTAAAATAATCCCCTTTTTATTTAATAAATACTTTTCATCTGAAAACAAAAAGATAATTAAAAAGGGAGGACAAATGGCCTAGAAATGTAGTTACAGTGAACAGTGTGAATCATTGTTTAACAATTTTCATTTACAAAAGACGGTCTACAAATTTTACTCGTTCGCGTCATTCAATTGAATTCGTTAAAATTCAACTTTCAAAACCCAAAATTATCAACATTAACACAGTATTGTGGACTGTCTGAATGTTGCACATTTTATCCTAATACAATTTCACGAAACGTAATGAAAGGATGAAGTACCTATCAAATTTTGATAATTCTCTGCAATGCTTTTAATTTTGATAATAGCTGCAATGCTTTTAATGATTTCCGATGACGTTTTTAAGTATTAAGGACCTCTAAAGATATCGAGCATTTAAAGTTAAAGGGAATCTCCGAGATTCGATTCTAGCTAGAACTAAATGAATCTCATAAATACAACTTACTATTTCCACAGTTTCTCATTTGTTTTTACACATTTCGCACCCTCGTAATACTAACAATGTTACAAAATTCATGCATTGATTCGTTGTAGCAATCGTTACATCGAAAATAGATATTTACGAAGAACTAGGTGTGATGTTTTGATACGAATATTATACAATATTTTACTATAATTTTCGCTAAAATTTAACTATCAACCTGGGACCAATAACAGGCTATTATTGATAGTTAAAGGGATGTAATGTAGACTCATAACAAGAAGGGGTTCTGGTGTTTTATAATAGATCATGGATTGTTAGTGCGTTTGTGTTCTAGTTCTCTTCACTTATATCAGTTTCGTAAAGTGATTTTGAACATAGTGGAGAAAACTAGTTTATCACTACTTTCCTGATTTTGAATATTTATATGGATTTTAAATAATGTTTTCTTTCATCAATTATTTAAGTGAATCAGTAATAATTATCAGCGCCTTGAATTTGAAACGGATTTTTTGATTTTGGGGAGTACTTTTACATGGGTAAAATTTCTGCAAAAATGGCCCATCATTTTTTGTTTACAATTTAGTTTCAGTTAAAGCAAAGTACGCTTGTAAAAGTGTCGTCTAACTTTTGTTGAACGAGTATGAATTGTGTGAATTTACGAAAATTTTGGAAATTACGAAAGTTATTTTTTCGGTTTGTTCCTATAACTACAATATTGAAGAGATTTGCTCAGTGAAATCTATTCTTTAAAATTAAATATAAAGGTCATGTAGATTTTTTTCAAAAAATGAGTGTTTGTAACGGCATTTTGAATAAAATATCTTGTTTTTAAAATTAACTTAATTTTAAAAAACAAAATATTCTCAAAAACTTTAATATCTTTAATTTTTAAGACGCAGCTCCATTTATCTTTGAACACTGCATTTTGCGAGAAAAATCATATGCAAAATAGTTTGATAAAGTCTGTGCTGTGTAGCACCTCGAGTTTATTGTTTATACAACTATTGACAGTTGTTGCATTTAAACCCCTCACATTCTTTAATGAAAACTAGAGTCAAATTAAAAATTTTCTTTTTACATCAGAAATGGGTTACTTTTTTAACTATCCAAATGTTTGTTCATTAGACTAAAAATAGCGTGTGAGGGATCTACGGAAGCTAAATATCGAACGAACGGAATATCCGTATCTTTTTTAAGATACTATAAAAATCATCTGCAAGGAACAGAACAGTGACAAATATTCAATGGAATATTTTAGACCTTATAGCAAAGCCAGATAAAACATTTTAAAAGTTCAGTATTAAAATAGCTTTCTTAGCCTTAGTGGATTATAGTATTTATGAATTTCAGTACTGTGGTGTATTCTACGCGCACATTTTCTCGAGATCCGGAATATATACCCCCACTCCTTTGCTAGCTTTATTTGAATTGAGAATAAATTATAACAGCGAGCGTTGTAGACAAAATCTATTCAGATACGTTCGCTCGCGCATAATAGAAACTATTTTGCACCGAAAAACGAACTAAAAATTCGATGTAAAATTCCTTTTGCCAAAATAACCCAACTTCCCACTCTTCTCGCAACTAGCGAAGCCAGGGCTTAAGAAAACGTGCGCAGGTAATACCTCTGAAGGTGCGTCTGGGTGCCCCTTGGTTCGGCCGCGCTGAGAAGCGTTCCTGAGCGGCCGGTTGCATAACCACTCCCTCCGAGAGGTTAGCACACTGCTGATCAGTGTCTTGGTCATTGTGCGCAGTGTACGTGCCAATTTAAAAAATAATGAAAGAGAGAGAGAAATAAAACTCATGAATACGAATAATGTATTTGTACTTTGCATCCAAAAGCCTTCTCATTAACTATGGGTTATTAGCAAGTCTGCGAGCCTGCAAATTCTGTAATGTAAAATTTCTGTACTTATCAGTATAAGAAATATTATTTGTGCTTTGTCAGAGCGTCTGCTGTGATGAAAATGATGAATTCATTCATATATCTTTAGTGTTCTCAGCGGTATACATTCGAACAGGCATTGACAAAGCCTGCCATCTCTGGGGAACCCAACGCACTTTCAGGAACAGCGTATTCGCGCTTAATGCAGACACTCGCTACTAGATTGCGAGAGAGAATAACTGACCATTTTTAGTTTTAAATCATAAGCTTACTATTATTGTGCAAGTTAAATGTCCGAATCAACAGTTCTAAGTACATACACATCGTGATGTTTAAAATTCATAAAAATTAACAATAAAAATAAGTTACTGGGAAAGAAGTTAGTCTTTAGGTATCTATGAAATTGTATTAAAATTTTTATCAGTTATTGAGTTAATAAAATTTTGACTAATAGAACTGAGGCAGTGATTACTTTATCATCAATTTAAGTTATTTTCGAAACTGATAAATGTAACGATATTTAATAAATAGTCCAGATGACGTCGCAGCAGTTTTTGAGACAGTTTTCACGCTATATAATCTGACTGTGAAACATGGAAATGTGGAAAAAATATTCATGCACCATAATAATGTTCAAAGATTATGGTTGATCCATTTAAATGCAACAAACGTAAGTATATAACTATATCGTGATTAACTTTCGTTCGCACGCACAAGAATTTGAGAAAAACTTCGCAATTACTTCTTAATGAGATTTTTCTCAATTTCACATTCAAATTATCTGTAGTATTTTACCTTTTATCAGCGTTTCATCAGAAGGGAGATAGAGCTCAAAAGAATGCACGGAAAAGCATAATTAATATGTGTAAAATACTGTATTTTTTCTTCGGGCAATTTACATCAAGTGTTAGGTACCGAAAAGCAGATAATTAAAAAACGGGTCCGATTTTTTCCAACTTTTGAGCATGGCGTGGTGTCGCTGTCGCCCCGGGTGTCCTGGGCGGAGAGGCGCGCGGCTAGCACGGGCCGTAGTAGGCGGTGGTGGTGGTGACGACGCAGGGCTTCCAGGGGCCGCAGCAGGGCCCCGAGCAGCACGCGCCGCACCCGCATCCGCCGCAACTTCCGCAGCCGCAACTGCGCACACGCGCCCCCGTCAGCCCCTCTCCAAAGCACAGCAAAACTACAGTTAAAAATGGGAGACATTAATGAAGGACCGGGAGCGGGGGCTCAGTGCATTAACTGATGTTATTGTAGTGCCTGTGACCGGGAGGTCCTAGGTTCCCACTCCCCACGGCGGCAGGATTTTCGACATTAGCTTGTCAGCTAGGTCGAATTCAGTCGCTGTCTGGTAGAGAATTCTAGCGGCCGGCTGCTCTGATCGGTAGTTTTCCGTGGTTTCTCCGATCCCAAACAAGGCGAATGCCGGAGCTTTACCCTAACAAACGAGTCACGAACCAAGTGCAGTCTTTCCTTTCTCTTCCTTAACCTATCCTCATCCCTTACACGGACACACACTAACATGCACTACACTACCACACATGTCGGGAGACCCGGCGGGGACTTGGAACTTGTCTCGGCTGCGGGGGTACCCTGCTGGTGGGAGATGCCAGGTGGGGAAAAAACCCGCTAGTCGACTGTAGATCGACGCCGGATCTCGTCATCCAGAGGGGGATGATCACCGCCTACCTACCTACCTACCTACCTACTGATGAAAAACATGCACTACACCTACGGGACTAATGAAATCTGTAGTTGACGCGCCCGGAATCACTAACAATCAATCAATTAATGAAGGAACTAATTGCGGAGAATAAGTTTCATTTTTAAGAAACAAATCTCATCTTCAGTAATGTAGTTGTGAGACGGGTCCATTCCAAAAGTCCAAAAACCATGAAGGTTTGTTTTGGCTGAAAAAACGTAAATATTTGATTATGCAATTCCGCCTACTCCTTTCTGGGTTAAACGCCTGAATTGTCACATTTAGTGCGTCACTGCTTGCTACATAGCTGTCGTCATCCAAGGACGGCCCCTGTCAATAAATATCTGCCAATTGTGTGTTGCGTTATGGACTCTAGAAGGTGTCTGCATGTTATAATCATTAGTCTTTTAGAATAGGTATAAAATGGCTATTCAAAAATTAAGTATTATTCAATGTATTTTTTTCATTATTTAAAATTCGATAGGATCACTACTTTCATAAATACAGTGGTACAAAATGTTTTACCTGACATAAGAAATTGTACACAGATTTTAGTAGTATAACGTTATATGGCAATATGATTTAATATTAAATGTGATTTTGTACAGAACACCTGAAACTGATACGTGATAAATATGTTTCGTACAGAGTGTGTTATATTATCTAATTATAAAGTTATAATTAAAGTTAATGTATTGCACGAAAATACGTTCCCATCTTTGAGTAAATATGTTTTGAAATCGCTAATAAAAAGCGAGGTAGTATTCTAAATTCAATAAAGATGGTATTGCAGGAATCAACTGAATTCTTTCTCTAGGAGGCTTATTATAGTACAGAAATCCGCTCATATGGAAGCGGTATAAACCTTCGCCACAGATAGCGCATCTATACACGTGCTCAGTCACTAATGACGTTTGAAGGGTGTTGTAATTGCTGTTTACTCTGTGTACGACTTACATCTTTAATTACAACATGAAGCTTAGGTTCTGTTACATCGTGTTACGTAAGTCGATGGCACTAGTTGATGTAAGCAGTGGCATTGCGTCTAATTATATTTAGTCTGATTATTGGAATATTATTAAAATGTAATATTAATTTACATTCTTCCTGTCGTAATATTTCTTGTATTAACATTATCGTTGAACAATTGCAGAAATTAAATGTTTTGAAAAGCAACTTATAGGAAAAGAAACATTTAGCTTACAGGACGATATTTACTGAAGGAAGCAATGAAATTATTTTGGAGGACTTGAAATGAAAGTCAGTAACGGAGAGTACTGTGAATGTCAAAGTGTTTGATGATTTCTATTTACATCATGGATTCTTAATGGATCTTAACAGTCGATTCTTCAGTAGTTTCTACAGTACCCGGGCAGCGGTTTTAATTCTTTGACGTCAGAAAATAACAACGTATACCTGTACGCCAGCATGTTTGTCGGAGAAATGTCGAATTCATCATCCAGACTTTACATTTGCTAAAACTCCCTATTCTCAATAAAATAAAGTTACTCAATTGCTTGTAGCCGTATTATTCGACGAAACCATTGATAATGATAAATGAAAACGAACCTAGGACCTCCTTCAAGTTCATGTTTACAGTATGCGCAGAAAAAACTAACAAATAGCTTAACAATATGCAAAGTTTGCGTTCGGTTTGTGAGGGCTTAAATTGCACTTCATTTCTGGCCAAGAAATCCTCCATTGAATCACTAGACCTATCTGCGGTGTGAGAAATCATTGACGTGCTAGCATGGTCGCGTTTATTTTACCTCTGTCGTTCTGTTGTGCGTTTATTGACTTTAGAAAGAATATCAATAGGTTATTACATCGATGAATAGATGTCATGTTAACCTTCACGATCATTGTGAATGGAATAAATAGTAAAATCGCATGTTTACGTCTTGTCATCTATAAGCCTTTAGTTATGCGCAAAGTTTACTCCAGAACCTCGAATTTTTAATCATCTCTAACTTGATAAAACTTAACTGAAATAATACTGGGTTGAAGATTGGCATTGCAATACAATACGCATTCTTGAAAATGATATTTAATGTGTACAAACGTGTTGTTGAATAATTCAATTATTCAAAATTTTGAGGGCATTAGTCGATTGTTTGGCACCACGAAAACTTCAAGTCATATCTTGCTAAGTTAATGTCTACAATGTTAGTTGAGTAACAAGGCAAATACACTAGTGATGTATTAAATACACATTGAAAGTAACACCAAGTAATATACAACAAAATAATGAGGTTTAAAAGTAAAATACGAGAGGGAAGAGTAAAATAGGCATAACAGGTACGGCCGGCCGGCCGCCTTTATAAACATCTGAGTTCCGAGTGAAACCGGTTTCTCAACCAGCTGAGGGTTTTCTAACATTCCTTGGTCTCCTAAATTCATCTATTCTTTATCTCGGCGTTATCATGGACAAAAGATTAAATTGTCACAGTCACAATTGAAGCTAATAGAAGGGTAGCTATTTTACGTCCAATTCTCAACCGTAACTCTTCTTTAAAAATTTATTCCGCTTTAATCATTTACAAATTTATTCTTCGTCCGATATTAACTTAGACATGTCCTATATGGATTCCAGCTGCATTAAATAAGCTACAAGTGTTTCAAAACAAAATCTTAAGAATAACAGTAAATGACCCCTAGTTTGTCAGCAATAAGACACTTCACAGCGATCTTGCAATAGAATTGATTACTTCATTACGAAACTGGAACATAATTTCTTCAATAATTTAAATCATGTAGAAAGTGCAGTCACTTACGAAATGGGAACTGATCAATTCCCATTTAAGAAACAAACTCCCATTTTACATTTTCGTTCAATACCTCTTCGACATTAGATGAGGTAACATTTAGTGCATTTACCTGTCCTTCCCATCGTATATCCTTTTTATACCCAGTCATCGCTCTCTAAAGAAATTTCCTAACAAGAAACTTGGTTTAGGATATAACTTAATGAAATCACGTATAAGAGAGGTGGCAAGAAGTTACCCCCTTCACACTTTGCTGATACAAAGTTGCTCGAACAATCAACTGAAGAGCCTCATCGCTGAACTGTCTGTCCTGTCTGTCAATAATAAAATTTAACAATAATAAAAAAAGTTGAAGGGAACAAGACCTTCAGCTTCAAAAATAAAACTACCAATGCAAAAAATAGAGCGCAGCACTAATAAAAATGTATAGAAATATTTCAATAAGTTTAAAAATTTAATATTTTTCATTCTACTAGACGACACTTTCTCGTTTCCATACTGCATAATTACTATTATGAAGTGAGGTATTTCAGGTATTTCTTTAATATTATTTAACGGTGTCATTCTTCCTTAAGATAATGTTCGCAAAGAAAAACCAGGAACTTCAACGGTTTTCAGTTGTTTAATAAATAAACAGCACGGACACGAAGGGAAATACACAATTATAAAGTATTAAAATAAATAAAATATGCTAGTTCAATTGCTAAGAAGTACAGATTAATTCAAAATGACGTTAATTTGTCGTAAAATAAATTGATGTTAATTTATAAAAGTAAACGTGGTCTTGATGGGTTGAAGGAGAGCACATATTAATGATATCATTTTTTTTTTAGAAAAGTCAGGATTTCGAACAAAATTGAAGATAATTCATATTTTACTTACCCCATTGTGAGGTTTACGATGTACTAGGAAGATGTAACACTTGATAATTTGAAGAAAATGTTGGCCAAAACGACTCACGTGCCGTACCGCCGCCTCTCACTCGAGCCTTTTTGACGCTTTATTTATCAGTTTCCTGGGAGATCCTAGATGCACGTTCTATTGTTATTCCCAGTATTATTTAATAAATGCGACATTATTGGAATTTTCTATAAGTTTATTCACTTTTCTTTCAATTTTATGTAGCCAATTCATGTGTGTCATGGATTTTATACAAATGTTTCCTGTACATTTGTATTAACTTTCTCTAATTTCATATCATTTCCCGGATAGTTCGGGAATTAAAGGTCTTGTGAGCAGATATTCCTAAATATCTTGAGTTTAAAATCGATTTATAGAGTAAAATGTGTCACATCATTTGATTAAAAATGAGTAATATATGGCAAGATTTACTCTATGACTCTTTTGTATTTGTTCGGAATTCATTATTTAAGGCTTACGGCAGTACAGATTGTGATCTCATCAATTTTTGAGAAAACGTGTCAGGCCCTTTAACTTTTGTATTCTCTTAAGCTTATCTCAATAATTTATTTATTATTGTTTTATGTTACAAATTCTTATATTATCTCTTGAAAGTGATGACTTTGCAGTGATAATACCGCATTTTGAAAATATGATTCACGAATTGTCATTTTATATACGTTCCAAGTAAGTGATCGGTTTATTCATCACTGTCCATGAGTAATTTCAACAGATATACTTTGATCGATTAATCGATGAACGTTATTTTAACATACAAATTTTATACATGTTATTTAAATACAAAAAAATATAATTGATTATTTCGCATATACAATTATCTGGCATGATATTTATTGCTAATGCTTAATAATTATTCATTTTATCACAAGTTCTTTGTAATAAGTACTTTTGTGATTTTCTTCTTACATATTTACAAATCAGAATACGCGTCTTACAAGCGAATTTCGTATCTTTTTTCATTTTAGATTTCTTAATCAATAGTGATAACTATTATTTTAAGCATTAAAAACATTTTAAATATTTGATATAACATCAATTGTATATTTACAAACAAAGAATGAGTATTAATAATTTTCACCATAATTTGAATTTAAGTTTGTCGAAATTACTGTTTTTCAAATATTTAAAAAAATATTTGTTAACAGCCTTTAGTATAACATTTGAATATAGGTTGTTTTAACGGAAAGAGTTTTTTTTAATATTTTGAACGGTTAATGCCTTATAGATTCCTTCTACAAGACTCCACCCTATTATTTTGGGCAGGTGTCTGGGTCAGTTTTCGAGATGGCAGTGAGAAACATTATTTTGATGTTATCAGTATTTTTATATTGATTTTTGTATTTCCAAACATTTCTTCAACTGTTAGGTCATATTTACATCATTGTAATACATTACCTTTTATTACTATATTGGTTTATTGCTGTTTACCTCACCAAAACTATTATAAATTCAAAAAAATCTAATGAATTCCCTTCTTTCATATTACCGTTGATAATCATGTTTTTAAAGCTATATAAGTCGGTGCACAAGAAAAGTGACGTCTCAAAAATTGTCATTTTGCAGAACTGTTTTATTCTGACTGGAGCCGTTCACTTGCGCTCAGGATTTCATTCTATTCATTGACTGCCTATCCGTATGCCCGTTTTTAGTTCAAAGATGTTTTTCTAACATTTCTGCATTCATTAAAGCAACGATTTTTGAGATGTGACGCTTTTCTTAGGCACTGACGTTATTTATTAAACGCGATATCCGAGCAGACATTTATTTTCATTGTTATTTTATAAAAAAAGAAGACAGTTGTGATAAAACAATCTCCGATTGTAGTTTCCCCTTTCCCCGAGTCACTTCAAATTACTTTTTGGATAATCGATTCTATTCGACTTTCCATAGTTTTATCCCTTGTGTATCTTGCGTCTTGAATCTTGAAACCTGCAACTTGATATGGCGGTTCCTGTAATTCACATCCAGCAGTTAAATAGTTGAAGTTAGTCGTTAGCAAGGTCCGTAGTAAGCGGTAGTTGTGGTGACGACACAGGGCTTCCAAGGTCCACAGCAAGGACCTGAACAACACGCTCCCCCGCAACAACCTCCGCAGCCGCAACTGAAAAAAGGAGGGAAATCACGCGTTACATTAATGTTTACATGAAAAGATTAAGTATTGAAAGGTTTAAGCCTTTGCCTTTCCGACAGTAAATTTCCTACGATCGAAGACTATACTCGAAATGGTCAACGAACGTATTTTGAAGCACAGAACACCCTGAGTGTGTCTTTGGAACCCATGGGAACAATTCAGTTGTAAAAGATATACTAATTGAACCCCTGCGATTACATCGTACAAAAGGAAGAGCTGGAGAAACGTTAAAACAGAAAAGTACTATATATACACTACACGGGGAAAAAACTCTCAAAAATATGTTTCACGTTTTACAGTACTTTTCTCCAAAACTAATGGGAGGAGGAGGTTTACAAATTCTTGAACAAACAAGTTTTCATTGGGAAATCCACTGCGAAAATGAGAGTAAAAGGTTTCTCAAAATAAAATTATTTTTTGATATATGCTGTATATATTAATCTCTGAGATTGTTTGAAGTGGACCGTACTAAGATACCCTGTTTAACCAACATAACTTACCCATCACATTTAATTAAAATCACTGAAATTTTTTCGTAAAGCGTCAGACGATTGACGGACGTCAGATGATTGACAGATATTGGCCAGTCTACGCACCCAATAATTGCATTTAGTTTTCGAAATAACAAATATCGCCATCTATCGCTTCGCGAACTAACCTTGTAACACAAGGATATTATACAAAGATCAATTGTGTTGTTAATTGTATTAATTTTATTATTAAACTTCAGTGTTTTTACTATAAAACCATTGATAGTGATAACACTAACTACTTTTTATTTAAAGCAAAATATCACACAATTCGGTCCAGAAAATAACTCAAATTTCTTTCTAAACGAAAATACTTATTGAGTCAAATACTATCATGTTCAATAACCTGTACGTTGAAAGCCCAGTGTACTAAATGAAACCAATGTGTCAGCATTTTATCGTAGAGATTAATTTGTATGCTGCAATATACCAATACCAAACTAGTTTCATCGCGTTATTTACTGAATATTTATTAATTCCTACTAACATTCGAACTTTGCTTTAAATTCGGTAACCATAATTATCTATTGTGATATAAAATGATTTAACCAATGACACTTTGGGGTTGCTAAGAATATTATTAATTACTGTACCTTTCATAAGGTGTACAATTATTCTAAATTACTTACCCCATTCCTGGTTTTTGTAGATAGGTGTAGTCCACTCGAAATTTTTGGAATAATTTAGAGAATTTTCAGGTCAGACTGACTTGCCTGCTCGGTCCGGCCGAATGTAAAATAAATAACTCTTGTTTCTATAGCAATCATTTACTCATGCAGATTGTTTCACCTAAAGGCCATTCTTGAAAAGGAAACAAAGAATACTGAACTTGAATACGAATACAACTAAGACAAGAATAATATAAATTTAAAATATAAACATAATCGTTGATTCACTTACACAAGTTCTTAGCAATATATGGAAATAATGGTAAGGCACAAAGCAAATATTTTTTGCGGGAAAATGTACTGTGAATATTTGGTATCGGTGTCAAAAGCATGCGGATCTAATAAATGTTGATAGATGAAATCATTACAATTTAGGCGTGAGAATAGAGAATAATCAGAACCAAATTTTTGCAAATTAATTTGTACACTTTCATGTATAATACAAATCATTCCAAATCTCAACTGTCATGAAGTAGATTATTTAAGAAAATATGACTTTTTTTGGCTTGCATTCCCTCCAGAAGGCAAAGATTTGAGGAAGGTTTGGAATATTATGTGGTATTATTGCTTACATTTATTTGATTTTGAGGACATTTAAGTTTCCAGTGAATTTGAAGAATTCATGAAATATAAAAAAAAATTATTGTCTTTTGGACATGCGAACGTTGCCCGATTATTATTTGTAAGATAAATTTTCGATATTTTCACATTTTCTTTATTTGAAAGTTTTCTAGACTTTTTCTAGGCTGATTACAGGTGAACTATCGACATGTTTAGGACTTTTTTAAATTATTTTCTCTCTTCCATATATTTTTATTTTTCAAACAAATAACTACATTAATTAAACCTTGCAGTTTCTTCTATTGAAATCGAAATTAGCTATTAAAAAATTAAGAAACTTTATTGATTTAAAAATGTTTGATTGCGTTATTTCCAGTTGATAAATTTCAAAAGATTTCAGGAAATGAATGCCCATTTCAACAAGTTGTGAATTGACAATTTTCTTCTGAGAGCCGTTTTCTACAGATTCCAAAATCCAGGAGGGGACCTTTCGAAGAATTAGTGGGTGGAACTAAGGCCACCTTCATTTACGCAACCCATACTGAATGAATCTTAAGAATATTCTCTGGAATGTTTTCTTATCCAATTTTCTTGATTTGAAATTTTCAAAGTGTGGAATCATAATAGGGGTACCAATTGCGGATTAATTGTATTCCTGGCGAGAGGAAATTAATACTTTTCCAGCAGGAGACATCAAACTCTCAAAGAGGGTACGCGGCTCGTCATTTTCTGTCAGTTCTCACTTTACATATTAAATGGTCATGAGTAGGGACGGATTTTGATGAGATAAAACATGACGTAAAATGACGTAAAATGACGTAAAAAGTATAAAAACCAGTTCGGATGAACAACTGCAGCTGTTGGATTTGTTACTGATGAAATCGAGGCATTTTCTGTTCGTTCAAGTGAACTCGGCCTTCAAACTTTTGGTTTCGCGTGTTCTTTACCAGAAAATATCCGTCTCTTGTTATCCAGAAATCGGTTGAATCATCAATGCGCTGACAGGCGTCACAGAAACCTTATATTACATACTCACAATGCCTGACCATACAACTTCTGAGGGAAGAAAAAGGTTCTTAGGAATTCTGTGAAGAGCATTTCTCGTACCTCGAAAATATTATTTGAAGCAAGTACCATTAAAACGATATTAAAATTAATGAAATGAGCGAAAATGTATTAAAAATGACGGGAAAAGGTAAAAGACGACTTATTAGTCGAAATTGACGGAAACAGCAAAGAAAATGTCGTATAAAATGGGTCATTTCCTTCTGTGATAAAATAAAATGAACCTCTGTACTAAACGCCATTTTTCTAAAGTAAAAAGAAAAAAGATGACATTTCATTGAAATCCGCGCCCTGGTCATGAGATTCTGGGTGCACATATTTATTCATTACAGGTTCCTCACATTTTCCTCTTTTACCACAGGCGCAAAAAATACTTCTCTATTAGAAGGAAGGGGGTTCTCAGAAGTTTAACGAAACAACGAAGAGGAGGGAATTGATGAACGTTATTTTAATATTAATAGTATTATTTATATTATTATTATTATTATTATTATTATTATTATTATTATTATTATTATTATTATATTATTTATTGAAACTGTATAACAGGCTTTACCTATTACAGTTGCCGACAGTAGGTGCGGCCATTTACATAGTAAAACTTACAATTTTTGGTTACAATGGTTGGTAGACAATGTCATTTAAATATGGCAGTCTCTTGTTTTCATGATAAAAATTTTGTAAACAAACGTCTACCTTGTAATTCTTATGAACAAGAAAACTCTTTAGACTTCATAAATATTACAAAAAGAATTTAAATATTTTAATTATATTACAAAGGAATATGAAAAAGACTTGTTGGCCACAGCTCAACATTTACAAGCTCTTTATAAATCTCTTTCAATGTCTCTCTTCTCTTTCAATGACACATACTAGCAAAGTCTGATTCAGCACACCAAAAGATATTCTTAAAATGACATGTTTGTGAAGCTCTTAGTACAGTCCAGAAAGAACTTTCCTTTGAACATATTTGCAGAAAAAATTTTCTCGGATAAAAAAAAAAAAATTCAATCCTCAATTACAAATCATTTACCAATCTTACTACGTAATTTTTATACTACTTTTATCTCAGAAACAGAAAGAGAAATAAGCAGTGATATTTTGGAGACAAAGTGGTCAGTGAACAAGTTACGAGTTGTTACAGACGGGTTAGCGTAATCATTCATAATCAGAATCATTTTTCCGCTGAAGAAAGCACCAGCTCGCGGATGCCATCTGACAGCGACTTGGGGCACTACGAGGTCGCGGTGCGGCCACGCGATGGCGCGCGGAGCTCCTCTGGCGGGCAGGGCCACGGGCGCCGGCAATGCAGGCGGCAACTGCGCCGGCCGCCCACCCGACGCGTGCTCCGCCCACCTTGGTCGCCCCACCCCACCCCTCCCCTCCCCCTCCCCTCCCACTCCCCTCCCGAACCGCCGCGCTATTTCCGGCCGCAGCTGCGACTGCCGGTCGCTGCTCTGGCCGCCTCTCCCGCTCCACCCCTCATTACATCGCTGGTTTATTTTTCTTTAATTTCATTTTATTTAGCCCGTGTTTTACAATTGAACGTGAATGTGTAAATGTGTTAACGCCCAGAGAACTAATTTTAGGGAGCACATTTGTAGTAAATTCAAATTTACTTATTTTACACTAATTTGCGAATTTTATTTCTTCATTGGTCGTATGCATCCTAAACGAACATAAAAGCAATTCCTGATTGCTATATGTTCCATAAATAAAACATGAATGCTAGATGTCGATTACCTGACATCGCTAAAGCATTGAACGCTCCTGGTCAGGGTGTTTTCGTGATTTGCGTCGGTGCAAATCTTCTTCCAAAACCCTCCAACAATGCCTTTGCATTCGCTACCGGACCGGTACCCTAACAAACGGGCCTCCGATCGCGTGCGATCTTTCCTTCCTCTTCCTTGTCCTATTCTCACCCCTTACACACACACACACACACACACACACACACACACACACACCTACATTAACATGCACTACACTACCACACATGCCGGGTGATCGGTTGGGGACTTAGTACTTGTCCCGGTTGGGGCGGTGCCCCGCTGGTGGGAGATACCTGGTTGAGGGAAAACTCCGTTAGCCGACGGTAGGTCGGCGTCGGATCTGAGCCATTAAATGGGGGAAGACTACCATATCCCGAGAAAAACGCGGTACACTTACGGGACTAATGACCATAGTAGTTGACGCGCTCGGAATCACTTACAATCAATCAATCAATCAATCTTTGTATTCGCAGCTGCGACAACAATGCGCGTGGACTATGCTCGCAAAATTCATTCGGGCGTTAATTGGTAAAGATCTCCTTAAAAATAGTACTGTGCATGGGATTGAAATTGACTCTAGTGTTCTCGCATCGACTTTATGAAAGTAAGAGAAATGAGCTTTTAACTGATCCAAATAGAGATAACCTGTGCAGTCGGGCAGTGTTGTTTGTAGAAAAATCAGTGTAATTCCAGTAAAAAGTATATTCCCGTGCAATTGTCTTTATTCTTGCAAAGAAATGTTTACGTTTTGAGACCTGCAATGAAATAACCAAAAACATTAATTGAAACTATGCCGCAGTGTCAAACTTGTTTCTTTTGTTTTGTCGAATTGATTAGTTTGCATCTTCGTTTTTTGGCTAAGTATAGAATTTGAAGTTTATAAAAGTAAATTATTTAAAATCATTAAAAATATGACGTATTTCTATTGATAAAAGGGATTTATAATAGACGGATGTTAAAGTTGTTTTAATGATAAAATTTACAAGTTTATTTTCGAGGTAAAATTTGAAAAAACATGAAAAACTTTTATATCTAATCCATTCGTCAAAGAACTGCAGAACCCCTTAGTTCAAAGAAGTCAGAAATGGGCCCGGAGTTTCCTCTGAAGTTGTACTTCTGTACAGGTGCTGGACGCGACAGTGACCTAACAGACCGAAATGCATATACTGAGATTGAGGCTTAGGGGTAACGCACAACATTGTGGAAAAGTGTGCAACACTGGCCTAAGAATTGAGAATTTGGATTTCAACCCCACCTACAGAGGTCTTGGTAAACTCCTTTTGAAGTGCGGACTCTATTAAGGATTTCTCAACGGTGTTGGTGAGGTTCGAAACCAGGTCTTCGGGTAGGGTATTCTTGTTTCTCTTTTAACGTTCCTTATATCTGTCTATCGTTTCGTTTGCTTTGCTCTTACACGATATGACTCCAATTTTCCTCGAGGCGCTTTGATCCGTCTCATTCCATCCGATTTTTTTTTCTGTCCTGTCTCTCCTCACCAAGCCTGTTCCTTGTTGTTGTGATCCGTGGCGTTTCTTCCTCTAACGTTCTGTCTCATTTCGTCGCATTGTCTAAGACCACGCTTCTATTTTCCTGATTTAAATTTCATAGACTTGACCCATTAATGTTTCTTCTCATTCTGCATTGTATGGTCCTACTCATTCATCCCATATTTCCTCGCCTCGTTTCACCCACCCAGTACCATTCTCTCCACTCCTAGCGTGTTCCGTTCCACATGTCACACCGAGAGAGGCTCAGGGCATCAACAGTTGACACTGCAGTGCCTCTGACCGGGAGGTCATAAGTGCGAGTTCCAACGGTGGCAGGGATTTCGATACTAGCTAGATAACTCGGTCGAGTCCAGTCGCTTTCTGATAGAGAATTCGAGCGTCAGGTTGCTCTGATCGGTAGTTTTCCATGATTTCTCTGATTAATACCAGGTGAATGCCGGAGCGGTACCCTAACAAAAAGGTCACGAACCGCGCGCGATCATTCCTTTCCCTTCCTTGTTCCTCCTTACTTAACATAGTGCCTGTAAGCACAAGTGTATCACACATGCCAGCAGCTTAGTGCTTGTCCCGGCTAAGGGCGGTGTTCCGATCGTGGGAGATACCTGGGTGAAGAAAAACCTCGCTAGCCAACGGTAGGTCGGCGCCGAATCTTTACCATCTAGGGAGGAAAAACATGCACTTGACGTACGGGACTAATGACCTTAGCAGTTCACGCGCCCGGAATCACTAATCAATAAAAAAATCATAAAAGTCCACCTATCTCACCTCCTCCCTGCCTTTTTTCGACGCGTCTCGTTTAATTCCGTGCATCCAACAATTCTTCTCATCGTGCCCGGTCCCATCCCACATCGATCCAGTTTTGTCTTTTATCTGCTCTTTTTCAGAATATCTTTTGGTTGAGCTTTTACCCACTTACACGTTGTTGTCTCTGCTCTCTCCCGTGAAAACTTCCTTTCGTATATTAATTGTTACTAAACTAAAATCTTTCCTTTTCGTCACTCATCCCACTCCTTCAAAGCCATATTCCTCCCGGTTATGAAAATTTATTATTTTATGTGAGTTTTATCCAGATATTTTTTAGAAAGTAGGTTAAACCCCATTTAAATTAAAAGCGTATTTAATTGATTGATTTTTTCGTGTTTACGGGCGCGTCAACTACTTCGGTCATTAGTCCCGTTAGTGTAGTGCATGTTTTTTCTCGGGAGATGGCGGTGATCTTCCCCCGCTGGATGGCGAGATCCGGCGCCGACCTAACGTCGGCTAGTGGGGTTTCCCCCTAACCTGGACTCTCCCACCAGCGGGGCACCGCCCCAGCCGGGACAAGCTCTAAGCTCCCGACCGGTCTCCCGAAATATGTGGTAGTGTAGTGCATGTTAGTGTAAGTGTGTCTGTAAGGGGAGAGAATAGGACAAGGAAGAGGAAGGACAGATCGTGCGCGGTCCGTGGCCCGTTTGGTAGGGTACTGCTCCGGCATTCGCCTGGTGTTGATCGGAGAAACCACGGAAAACTACCGATCAAAGCAGCCGGCCGCTAGAATTCTCCTCCAGATAGCAGCTGAATTCGACCTAGCTGAAAAGCTAGTGTCGAAAATCCTGCCGCCGTCAGGACTCGAACCTAGGACCTCCCGGTTAGAGGCGCTGCAGTGACATCAGTTGATGCACTGAGCTACCGCTACCGGTAAAAGCGTATTTAAAATTGACTCTAAAAATGTCTAGTGAAAAAGCTTCTGAAATGGAAACTAAATGGCAGCCTGGTAAATAATTGAACGTAAACATTTAAACCTTCATGATTCCTCCATTGATCCATTCCAATGTAGTTCAAATTCGACCGGGTTGATCTTTCCAAAAGCACCATTTCGTACTACCTCTTCTCTTACCATCTGCGTCTCGGATCGTAATTACCTGTTCTAGACCCGTTGCGTTTTGAATACGTTCTTCCACAGTCCTCTACATGCTTTCTTGGGTTTGAATTCATCGTGACATTCTGTCTCGGATTTACAGTGAATTAAGTCAGAACCCGAATTTGCGTTATTCTTTCTACACTGTTCAATTTCGGCCTGTAAACTTCATTCTTATCCGATTCACGTGTTTGGATTTTCCGAATCTGAATTTTTTTTGTCTTATACGCATATTTCAGTAAAATAATAATTGAAGTGGCAAATTGCGTAAAGGTTCTCATGACATATCACTTTTGCGATTTTCACAGAGTTGCATTTGAATAAATGGGATAACAAAGTTGTTATAAAATGAATAGTTTATTTGCCAAGAGAAAAAAATGTTTTTAGTTTCGATACAGTGCGTGACATACCGAAAATTACACTTTATTATTTGATTCATTGTACACGAAACATATTTTTGTTATTACAGCCGCACCTCATTAACTTGTTCACTGAAATGAAGTGAATGTCGAACCTTACACTATAACCGATGTCTGAAACGAACGGATCCACATTATTTCCAGTAACTTCCATTTCATCCGCTTCTCGTAAAACAAATGCGTGATTTTGATATCAGAACTCTCTTTAACATTTGCAAATCCCATTGTTGAAACACTTGCACAATTTCATGAAACCGTTGCATCAGATTCATCTGGCTAATTTTACGTGTGTACATTCAATCCTCTTTCATCAGGCGAATCTGTGGTTGGTGACTGTTTTATCTGAATCATTCCAATCTCGTCGTTGCTCCGTAGATGCATGCGGGTGAGGCAACGCCTATTTTGAGCGGCAATAAGGTGAGGAGGGCAGTTTCCTTTTCGCGAAAGTTCGTTGCCGCGAGTGCAGCTGCCCACGCGACAGTAGCGAGTGTGTAGGTAGGACGGACGTTTGAGCTGTCTCCTAAATTCGCTCGCGTATTACGCAAGTTGCTACACTGTGTTTCTCTGGTCGGTGACACACAACAGTTGAGTTTGGGCTTGGATGCATGACAAACAGATTCTACGAATATGCCTGTTGTCAAGAGGAAATGAATCGGTTGTTTAGCTTCATGTAAATAGTCAGCATTCATGTATGCATGTTAGTTAAATTAATGAGCATTGAATATTTCGTAGTTTTTACGAGTCGGAAGGCAGAATTAATGAAAATATTTTAATGTTTTATAAGAATCTTAAGAAGCTTTCATGAATCCATAATGGAATTGCAGAAATGAAAGTATTATTAACAATATATTCTAAGTAATTCATACAATTCAATAGTTGTATTAAATTGTTTGAATAAAAATAAGTCTTTTCAATGCAATGATATGCCAATCAATTCACGATTATAAAAATTGTTCATTTCATTAATTAAATAGAGTCATAAACACTTTTACTTTTCTTCACATCGTCAAAATTAACGTGATATTGTGAAACTAGAGACAAACAGAACTTTGTTATTCAGGTAACTTCAAGTACGACATAAAATATCAAACACAAACCGTCAGTGGATTTGAATACACCCTGTTTTGCCAACATAAGGCTACACCGAGAGTAACACATGTTTATTTATTCTATTTCCTGTACTACCGTATAGGGTTGACGAGTACAGGAATCATCTCGACAATACTATCTCGAATTTTTGGTCGTAAGATCTGTGTTGAAGGTTCTTTTGTACGGTAACTTCGGACACACGTCAGAATTAAGATTTGCGAGTGCTGTTTCAAAGATTCTTAAGATTGGTGCATGTTGTCAAGGAGATACACTCAATTTTGTTTTTGAAAAGGTGTGTGTGTGCGCGTGCGTGTCATTTCAAGCACGTGTACTCACAAGTACAATAATGTATAAGAAATGCACGTAATTTGAATATTAACGATCTGATGAGAGACATTTAAAAAATATTACATTTCTGTAGGTTTTGAAAAAACAGAAGGATAAATCAAAGTCGCATTGAGTCATGTTATTCAGTTCATTTATCACTATCCGTAAAAAAAAAAACTGAGAAAAAAATTGAAGATATTTTCGGGAAAATGGCGTACGAGTGTTTCTGAAAATGTAGAATTACGAGCTCAGTTTCACAGAAAATTTTTGAATGTTCGAGAAACATTATAAGATATTATTTAAAGCACTTGTACTCACAAATGCAATATAATATACAAGTGCCTATAATGTAAATATTAACAACGTGTGAGAGATGTTAAAAATTTTATATATGACTATTTTGAGAAAAACAAATCAATATAGCAATACCACGTGTGTGTCATATTACATTCTGACGGCATTTGTCACTCCCATACGAACATTTTTATGAAAAAAATGGAGACATTTTGAGAAAACCTTGTTATTAATATTTTTTTTAACTTTTGCCTATATTTCACTGAAAATTTTCGGGAAAATTACTGAAAATTTCAAAAAAGTAAATAAAAATAATGAAACAACCGATTGTGGAGAACAAATTTCACTGGGATAAAAATATCTGTCTTCAATGTTGTAATTGCAGGAAGACGCCAAAAAGTTTCCCTTTCGCAATTTTCGATCATTCAGAGTAAAGAGTAAAAATCGGTGTTATACAATCCTATTAAGTGTTTTTCACTCTATTCTTGCAATAAATTAAAAGAAAAAATTTGAAGCCATTTTGAAGAAATTTTTGAAAATGTCCCAGGTGCTTCATGAAAAGAATCCCAAAAATTTAAAGAATGTTTTTCAAAATCTCCAGAGCTTTGAGGTGGACCAGTTCGAACTGTGAGTATTCATCTCGAGAAAAAATCGTACGAATAATTCAGATGCTAGTGTTGGTCAGATGGACAGAGAGACCGATAGACGGACGGACGGACGGACGGACGGACGGACGGACGTTTTGCCATAAACCAACTTTTCGGTATCAAGGATCCACAAATAGTCAATTATGACTACATAATGTTTTTGAGGGAATATTGGAAGAAGAATACAATCTTTTTCTATTCAAAGGCTCCACAGTTTTTGTGTCGAAAAATCGTTTTTGCGGAAGTATTACATAACTTTCTCTCTATATATTACACAATATATAAGCACGCATACGAAAAAGTAAAAATATTTCTGAACATGCAGGTATTTTATCACTATTAAAAATATTATAAACATGCATTCATTGCGCAAAGTATAGATACAATTAATTCGGTTTGTTCGACCAAGGATGGAAGAAAATTATTTTTGAAATTTTGTGGAAAATTTACGTACATTTGCCAGTAAATCAGGCATATTCTTTCAGACCTTCGATTCTCACTTTTTCTATATTTTTGTTGAGTTTCTTTCGACTGAAAGATTATCCAAGGATGTCTTTATCCACCATAATTTATGAAATTCTGTGTCCCCTTTTCCCACAAACACCCTCCATTCAGTCCTAATGATAAACGCACACTTTCAAAAAGTGAAAATATTATTTAAAAAATTAAAAAATAGTGAAAGGTTAAAGTAAAACCCGCTTTTTCCTTGAGTCAAAATATATTTATTGTAGCATGTATCCTTCAAAAAACCGAAAGACATGTCGAACAAGGAGAAAATACATTAAAAAAATAATTTTGACTATAATGAAATACTTGCCTCTGGGATGGCTCATGGGCAGCGTGCTAGCTTCCCGTGCTGTGATCACCGGGTTCGATGCCCGGTCGTGGCAAAAATATAGTTCAAACATTCTTTTAAAATCGTCCCAGTTTCTGTAGCTGTGTGACGAAGATAAGCTCAAGCAGGCGGATCTTGACAGTTACGGTGCAGAGAATATGTTCGCCTCATGTCGCTCTTACTTCCAAGCATGGAAATTTAACTAGGCCCAGGCAAGGGGAACACCGGTGGCTGGCCGGCGAAGGCGGACTACCGACCCAATAACGCCAAATACATACATTTATGAAGTACTAAACAAAACTCAAGAATTTGTTTTGAAGTATGATGATAATTTGTCATGTGAACGTACAACGTCCTTATGATGTTCCTTACGAGTGTCCGGAAGACTACTGGCTGCGGAAAATTCGTGTGGATTCATCCCGGTACACGATCACATCGGGAAGAGCTACCAAACCGGTACGTTCACCTCTCGCCCACACAGTGTCTCAATAAGCCTGCGAAACACGGACATTCCAATGAGAAACGGCAGCGGTTCCGGAAGCGAGTGTCGCAAGCGCGTGTAGTCGCAAGCGATTCACGGCGCCTCTTCTGAACACGGAGGACCAGCGTGTGGCGCGAGGGCGGCGCCCGCGTGAGGATGTCCTCGTGGGGACGGACGCGACCTCCACCGTGAGGACTGTATGGGCCATAGCCCACGCGACCACGCGTTCTGGTGTCAGCTATGAGAAAGTGCTGCCTTTCAGAACTTTGTACCAAGGCTTCACTATCCTACACGTTTCAGGGAATAGAATTTTACGTTCACTAAATATGTTGTAATGTTCGTATGGATTACCTTAGCCAAAAGGGAGTTTGAAAATGTTCTTTCTTCAGTAACTTAATTGAAGCAGTTCAGAAACAAGAAACAGAATTTTTACTTTTCCACACTATACAATTGTACTGGGATAAAAAATATTGGAATATCTTTAAGAATGCAATCTTACATTATCGGAGGTAAAATCCATCTTCGAAGACCTTTTAAGCTGTAACTTCCCACATAAGTCCGGATTAAGATTTATTGGTGCTGTTTCAAAGATGGTTAAGGTATATGACCGAAGAAATTGCATAGGCTACACAGGAATTCTGTAGAGAACATATGTTACATATGGAAACTATTATTTGAAGTAAATATCATTAAAATGATATTAAAAGGAATGAAATAAGTGAAAATGCATTAAGAATGACATTAAACGATTAAATTCAATAGAAAAGTTTAAATCCCAAGTGAAATCGTTTCTGCTGCATAACTGTTTCTATACAATTAGAGACTATACTGAGCATCACAAGAAAAGTAATATTAGTTTTAACAATGATACATAATGCATTAATTACCATTTGGACTGTATAAATGAGTATAAACAACCTGTAACAACTATTGTAACACAGCTTCCGGGTCAATGACCCCCATCTCGATCAGGTTTTTCGTCCAGTTTCCCTGATCCATTGAGCAAATGCTGAGATGACCCCTTGTTTTGCTTCTGGACATAAATGTAACTTCATTTTCTGTGCACGTCTTCTAGAATTCAGTGGGAAATACAATTATTCAAATTATCGTTTTCACGTTGTCGCGGCAGGAAGTAATAAGAGCCAACATTTATTGCTTATTTATCCTTGAAAATAGATTTTATTACATGGGAGTTTTTTTTGTTTGTTTTTTTTTCTCCCTTTCAAAATTCAAAATTTATTGCTTATTTATCCTTGAAAATAGATTTTATTACATGGGAGTTTTTTGTTTTTTTTCCCTTTCAAAATTCAAAATTTAAGTAGTATATGACTTATTGTAGGGATCACAGAATTTTGAAAATGTGCACACAATTCACTTTTCCCCATAGCACGTCATACGCAGTTTTTAACTGTTTTTTTTGACGTAAAATAAATAAATAAAATAAATAAATAAAAAGAAAGATGGAAATATATAAAAAATGACTTATTAGTCTAAATCGACGAGAAATAAAAAAATATCAAAATGGGTTAAATCGTTTTGTCGTAACATCAAATTAATGACCATAAACGGCATCGTTTTAGAGTGAAAAGAAAAAAAATCTTCAAAATCCGCCCCCTGGTAATGATTGACATTAGTAGGAGGAACATTTTCGATACGACGCACATTCGCATTGTTTGTATTTGGTTCTCTCTAGACTTGCGTCTATAGAGATGAATGCATACGGGTGGTGTTCAGTATCCTTCTTTATATTTGTGATCTCAGCGCGGAAACTACTGTTACTCAGTGGTATCCAAAAATGCACAATTAAAATCTTCTAAGGACACTTCACAAGTTCTGGATGTAATAATTACGGTACCTTCCTTGAAACATGGTCGTTAACCAGGCCAGCATTCTCAAAATACGGAATAAAACATCTTCACTTGTTTTTCCCACCTCCATACCCATGAACTTTTCAGAAAATGTCAAAATACCTTTCGTTATATATTAAGTACAAAATTAATAATATACTAGTAATTATTCAGTTCTTTAAATACAACCACTGACTATACTTACAAAAATTGCCAATATAATTAATTCTGTTCCATGTGATAATAGTGAATATGTCTATTTTTAAGAGAATTTAGCCTTTGCAACAGTCTCTGTCGTCACATTCGGACCTATTTGTATTATTGAGTCTCAGTACTAACACGTCGGGCAAGTGATTTTATCACTTCAAAGGATTCACATACAGGTCAAGTATATATAGTTGACTCTCTTGTAAGCCATATCGTTTTGCGATAAACCATGTAAAAACTCCCTATTATTTTGGATATACTAATTGGTCCAGAGGAATACGAATCGCAAGAAATATGGAGGTTTGGAGGAGGAATATGGAGGACGGGCGAAGGATGCCGGGAGTCGTCTGCCCTCAATAGAGAATTTGATATCCCTACTGAACAAGTATTAATTTGTCCCTGTCAGACAAAAAACCTTTTTTAGGCGCATTTATAACTTACACGCTTTGGAATGTTCAAATCAGTGAATACAAAAAGACTTGTATGTGTAGATAAGGGAATGTTTATTGCCCCCTAGTTTCTACGTAACTCGTCCGCGGCCACATGCATCGGCAAAGGCGGCTAAGGCCATCAACTGATGTCACTGCGGTGCCTCTGACCGGGAGGTCCTACGGTTCGAGTCCCGATGATGGCAGGATTTTCGACACCCGTTATACAGCTAGGTCGAATTAAGCGTCTGTCTGGAGGGAAATTCTGGCGACCGGCTGCTCTTATTGGTACCGTTCCGTGGGTTATCCGATCAACACCAGGTGAATACCGGAGCATTACCCTACCAATCTGGCCATGGACAGCATGTGATCTTTCCTTCCACATCTTTATCCTATCCTCACCACTTACACACACTTACATGCACTACACTTCCACACCTGTCGGGTTCTCGGTGCTTGTCCCAGCTCGGGAGATGCCTCGCTGGTGGGAGATTTCTGGTTGGAGAGAATCCCTGCAAAGCGACATAGGTCGGCGCCGGATCTCGTTGTCAAGTGGAGGAAGATCACCGCCACCTTCCGTGATAAAACCATCCACTATACTGGTGAGACTAATAACATTGCCAGTTGACGCACCCTGAATTACTAATCAGCCAACCAAGCGAACACATTTGTGTATATTATTCATCCGCAGTGAATAAAATAATGAATAAACTGATTTTACTTGTCACAGATCACGTTTTTTTAATGTTCTCGTGAAGGAAGTCGGCAATTTGCAACCTCGAAATATCAAACTTTTGGAAGAGAAAAAACAGCTTTGGTATACCCAGCGTACCTCCTCTCGGTAAATTGCGTGGGAGGATGTTAATTTTGAAAAACTCATTTTATTGCAGATTTGGATGTTGCGGAAACAGATTTATATCGTTTGGCTTAAATATTTTCTTCTCAATACGTTATGGATGGCGTTGAAATAAATAAAAACGATGACTCCTCGAATATCTTTGTTATGTAAAGGAATTTCCAATATAATATTATCTATAGAATGATAAATTACAGTACTTAAAACTACTGTATCGAGTTCCTACCTCTAAGTAGAAGTGTCCACAGCCAAGTATTGACAATGACCACGAGGTGAAAATATATGAGGGGCAGTAATGAACGGCCACCGACAGCAAGGGCAGCGACAACTCAGACTCCAGAGAAGGACGTGATGGTGGAAGTGGAGGTAATAGGAAAGAATTAAAGGCGTATGCTGTTCATTTGTGGAAAGGCGAGAGGGATCAATGGCCTGTTGGCATTGACGGTTGGCAAGAACGAGAATATGAAATTATGAACGTCAGGATGGCGCTTGGAACCATCACCCAGGAAGAAGATAATAATAAACCCCCAAATAGGAACGATGATGGTCTCTCGTCGCTGCAACTCCATTGTGGTCACAAAAATGCTGGCAGAAATAGCCGTGAGTGGGGTTGGCGGTGCGAGTGGATGGCATAGGAACTTTGCTGACCGAGACGTCGGCGGTGGCGAGAGCGTCAGCAGGTTGCTGAACGCGACGCCCACGGAGGCTGCAGCAGCAGGGGCGGCGGCGGCGGCGGCGGCGGCCGGAGGCGGAAGAGACGGGGCTGCGTTGGCACGTCGCCCGCGCAGCCGCTGACCTCCGTCGCATTAAAAATACGCGCTCTCTGCGCCCACCCCTGCTCGACCGCCCCCGCTCTCTGGGGGTGGGTTGGCCGTGGAGGACATGGAGGAGGAAGAAGAAGAGGAGGAGGAGAGGGAGGAGGAAGCAAGGGCGGCGGAGAAGATAGGTGAGGACGAGGCGCAGGAGGAAGGTGAGGTGAAAGAAGCGGAAGTCGGTGGATTATGCGGAGAAGGCGGGCTAAGAGGAATCGGATTAGATGGAGGGGCGGATTTGGAAGAGGCGATGAGGCACATAAGGAGGAAGCAGATTAGAACGATGAGGATTAGGAGAGGTTAGGAGGAAGATTATGAGGAGGCGGGTTAGGAGAATGAGGATTTGGATGCAGGAATGAGGAAGAGCAGGAGGAGACAAATTGAACGGAGAAGAAGAATGAGGGTTAGGAGCGAGAGGAGTAGAAAGAGGCAAAGGCTTATTAGGAGGACGAAGAAAAAGAGGTGAAGGAGAAGGAGGAAGAGGAGGAGAAGGAGAAGGAGGTAGGGAAGAAGGAGGCAGAGAAGGCGAATTAGGCGGGGTAGTGGAAGACGAAGGAGCGAAAGCAAAGGCGGTTGCGGTGGCTAGGTTGGAGAAGTCTGCTTGGAAAAGAAGGCGGGATGAGAATCTAGAAGGTTGCGAAGACCTACTTGGCTATTGAAGTGACAATGAGAGCGTTGACTATCAGTGTTTTGGCAAATCTCGCTAAAACAGTTAAATTAACTGTGTTTAGTGTGTCGTCAGATTTGGTACTATTATACAGTTACAACTGAAATATTCTTGGTAATAAGCAGGAAACAGATTTAAATACATATTTCAGCAGGAATGAATTACCTAATTCAACGAGTATTTAGTTTGTTAGATATTCTGAATGAATTATAACCATTATTATCATTATTATCATTCGGTGCTGGGCGGTCAGACTGTGCGGACGTGTTTTCCGGGAGCTCTGGTGAAAGGCGGTGATGGGGTGTTCCTTGGAATGTTACCGGGCGCGCGTGGGTCTTTTACCGCACTCCTTACCTGGAGCGCCGCGCCCGGCGCTACTCTACACAGCGATTCCTGGCGGCTTGCAGCGGTGTTGAGTTCTGCGGTTCTTGCTATGTTGCTGGTAATCGGCGGGGTGGAACTAAATCCTGGCCCTAGCAGCGACGCAGTTTTGCAGCCGCAAGCAATAACGTGTGCTGGTTGTGAACGGAACTTGCGTTCTGGAGCGCAGTGCGATAGGTGTTACCGCTGGTATCACTACAGCTGTGGTAACGTGAAGGGCCGGTTTAGAAGCAACGAAGATTGGACCTGCGGCGCCTGCCGTGTTATTCGGGAGCAGGGGGCCGATGAGCGAATACGGGAGCTGGAGAAAGAATTGAAGACAACGAGGGCATTACTCGAAGATTGTATGAAAAGGAATAAGGAGCTGGAAGAACAGTTACAGGTGATTACTACCAGTGTTTCTGAGACTACGTCAGATGCTGATAAGGGTACTGATAAAAATGTGCTTGTTCTAGGGGACAGCATCGTTCGGCATACTGGGACTGGCAACGAGGCTCTGGACGTACGGTGTTTTCCGGGCATTCGAACGGCACAACTACGCCGAGTTATCGAGAACCAGGACCTAGGGCGACCCGATGCAGTTATTTTACACGTGGGAACAAACGACTCGAAAAGGAATGTAGACTATGTTATAGGTGACCTATACGAACTTGTAACAGCAGCAAGAAAAAAGTTTCCTACTGCAAAATTAATTTTGAGTGGTTTATTGCGCAGGAGGGACACTCACTGGACCCGAATAGGCCGAATCAATGATGGCATGGACTGGGTCGCGCGCACATTAGGTGTGCACATGGTGGATTGCAACGCCTGGATTGCAGACGGCGACCTGGGCCGCGATGGCCTACACCTCAACAGGAGGGGTGCCTCAAAGCTGGGACGCTTATTTGCGAAGATCAGCGCTCGCGCCGCCACAGCGGAGCCCGGGGGCAGCTGAGGAGAAAAAGCGATGGACACAGATGAGGGTAAGTCTCTGGTATTGCTGCAGGTAAACTGTAGAAGCATTGCTAATAAAAGTTTAAAGTTTTGGAATCTTGTGGAAATATACAACGCCGATATTATTATAGGAACGGAATCATGGCTTAGTGCGGATATCTCAAATGCGGAGATATTTAGGGGAGATTACGTAGTGTTTAGAAGAGATCGGGGTAGTCGCGGTGGGGGGGTGTTTATTTGCGTAAAAAATTGCTTTAAGTCCGTAGAATTGTGGTCTGATCTAGAGTGTGAAATGATTGCAGTGGAAATTCAGGGTAAAAACGATCGAGATACATGGGAAATAATAGGAATGTATCGACCTCCAGGGGAAAATATGAATATCTTGCAGAAACTCGTAGAAAGAACGCGCGTTAGTATCAAGGAGAACAGACAGTTAATTATCGGTGGAGATTTAAATTTATCTCAAATTCAGTGGGAAGGTGAAGTGACGCAGGGGAGAGGGGCGCAGGCGATTGTAAACGAGCTAGTTTGGACAAACAACCTAGTGCAGGTAGTAAAGCAGCCAACAAGAGATAATGCCATTTTAGACATATTTTTAACGCGTCCGGAGGGATCCGTTACGAGTTGTGACGTAGTTCCAGGTATAAGCGACCACTCGGCTGTGTGTCTAAAAGTGAAAGGGAACTGTACACCGCATAGAACTGAGCGTAAGAAGATTTACTTGTACCGTAAGGCGGACGTGGCCAATTTACAAAAGTATTTAGTCTATAATTATTCCACATGGGTGGGAATTGGTAGTTCTGTAGAGGAAGTTTGGAATAATTTTAAGAAAATCATTAATAAGTGTATGGATCTCTACGTACCGTATAAAATCATAACAGGAAATCCCGATCCAGAATATTATAATAATAAGATACGAAAGTTAAAATGCAAAGCAAGGCGGGCATATGGGAAAAGAAAAATAAGTGATCAACATTATAAGAAATTTAAGAATCTAACGAGAGAACTATTGGAGGCGAAAGTATTAGCACAGGAAGGGTATTTGGAAACGATCCTTACTGATGAAAATAAAAGTTGGAGCAATTTTTTTAAATACGTACGGAGGCGCAAGGGGAATCGCGAAGAAATCCCGTTGTTAAGAAACGGTAGTAATAACTTAGTGGTAGACAATAAACAAAAAGTAAATATATTTAACCAATTTTTCGCGTCAGTTTTTGCAGAAAAAAGGAAGATCACCGTAAACGAATGCGAAGGAGAAAAGTTTGTACTAAATCCGAGAGCACTTAGGAAAAGAATTGCCAAAATAGGTAATAATAAATCAACGGGACCGGACGGAATTTCGGGGGAAATTCTCAAATTAGGGGGAGAAGCTATGTTATCGTACCTATTACGGCTTTTCGAGATATCACTTAACAATTCATGTATTCCTCGGGATTGGAAAGATGCCATAGTGGTCCCAATTTTCAAAGGAGGCACGCGTCAAAATGTTGAAAATTATCGCCCAGTAAGTCTAACGTCTGTAGTGTGTAAGCAAATGGAACATTTAGTGGCAGAATACTTACGCGAAATTTGGGATAAGAATAACATCATTTACGAAGGGCAACACGGTTTTAGAAAAGGATATTCATGCGAGAGTCAGGTAGTCACTGTCAGTCAGGACATTGCTGATTCTCTTGATGAAGGTTCCATTGTTCATGCAATTATTATAGATTTCACAAAAGCGTTCGACCTCGTTCCCCATGATAAATTAATACAAAAAATTAGTAAGCTTAACGTAGACAGAAGAATTGCTCTCTGGATTCGAGAATTTCTCAGCTCGCGTACTCAACGGGTGCGAATCGGGTCAAATTTCTCTTCGAGGGCGGAAGTAACGTCCGGAGTGCCACAGGGAAGTGTCCTAGGTCCGTTGTTATTTATAGCGTATATTAATGATATTTGGCAGGGAATTCAATCAAAAATACGTCTTTTTGCAGATGATTGTATAATTTATCGGAAAATTAAGAACACAAGTGATACAGAAATATTGCAGGTTGATTTAGATAAGCTAGAATCATGGGCTATCACAAATGAAATGAAATTAAATCCCAGCAAGTGCAAGTTTATTAGATTCGCGCGTTCTAGAAAGACAGACGATATCATATATAAATTAGGGAATCAGGATATTCCGAGGGCTAAATGCTGTAAATATTTGGGAATTGTACTAAACGAGGATCTGAGTTGGACAGAACACGTAAATTATGTAGTGAAAAAGGCGTGGAAGGCATTACACTTTGTAATTAGAATACTTAGAAAAGGAAGTGGAAAATCAAGGGAATTAGGGTACACGTCTCTAGTGCGTCCGATATTAGAATTTGGCTCCATATGTTGGGACCCTTATCGTTTAGGGCAAATAAAATCTCTCGAGAAAGTACAAAAATATGCTGCAAAATTTGTTAGGAGAGGACGTTCAAATTCTGAATTTATATCGTGGGAACCTTTGGAAAAACGCAGAGAGAAATCGCGTCTTTGTGCATTATTCAAATCAATAAGAGGGGATCGTCCGTGGGGTGAAGTACGGGAAAGACTATCTAAACCAACTTACGTCGCGCGGAAGGATCATGGTTTCAAAATTCGGCAAAGAAAACAGAGAACAGATGTAGGTAAATTCTCATTTGTAAACAGAACGATACAAAATTGGAACAAATTACCTGCTGTAGTGCTGGAGACTTTCCCTCAGAATGTCAAAAATTTTAAAATTAGACTAAGTAAATATGGTTAATAGATTAACTTTGTAAAATTGTATTTGGTAACATGTTAACATTTTAATGTTGTTTGATGTTGTTTTTTTGTTTTTTTTTGTGTAGTTTTAGAAATTTCTTAGAAAACGCTACCACCGGAAATATTCTATGTATTCCTAAGTAGCAAAATAAATATTCTATTCTATTCTATTCTATTATTATTATTTTACATGATTTACATATTATTACATATTTCATTACATTTGAATGTATTTACAGGCTGAAACGGAACGCCTCAAATACGTGTTGCCAATATAATAACTCTAGAATGCATTTTTTCATTAAACAAAGCAATGTAATACAGAACTTCTACGACCTCCTGCCATTCCCTCTGGATTACCGAACTCACTGCCAACATTCCGGAAATCAAATTTGTCTCAGAAATCAGGCCGAGTAGGTGTTTGCGAAACAAAAATTGTGTACATAACTAAGTGTTTGCTCTCTGCTGCACTGCTCCTCCGTAATATGCGTTTTCAAGAACGACGAAAAGCCAGTTTATGCGCGGCGAAGCGTTACAGCAATCGACAACATTGCCTATCAGCGCGTGCGCAGTTCGAGTTTTGCATCACTTTCGTGCATCTGCGCAAGCACAGAAGATCGAGATTGCAGTCCATTGCTTTTCGCTATGCCGCGAAAAAAAGTTCCCAATAACGTGGCTAATGGCGGTGAAGTGGTTAGAGGTGGGAAGTGAATACGGAAGGGATTGATTGATTGATTGTTAGTGATTCTGGGCGCATCAACTGCCGTCAATAGTCTGTAAGTGTAGAGCATGTTTTTCTCTCAGGATATGGCGGTAGTCTCCCCCGCTGCATATCGAGATTCACAGTCGATCTACCGTCGACTAGCAGGGTTTTCCCCAACGAGGTATCTCCCACTATCTGAGCAATGCCCCAACCGGGACAAGCTCTAAGCTCATGACCGGTCTCCTGGCATGTGTGTTAGTGCAGTGCATGTTAGTGTGAGTGAGTGTGTAAGGGGTGAGGATAGGACAAGGAAGAGGAAGTAAAGATCGCGCGCGGTCCGTGGCCCGTTTGGTCGGGTACTGGTCCGGCATTCACCTGGTGTTGACCAGAGAAACCACGGAAAACTACCAATCAGAGCAGCCGGCCGCTGGAATTCTCCTCCAGACAGCGACTGAATTCGACCTAGCTGACAAGGTAGTGTCGAAAATCCTGTCGCCGTCGGGACTCGATACGGAAGGGACGCTGGGATATTCTGTAAATACATTTGTGCGTCGGCGGCTGCAGTGGCGACGGCAGGCAGCGCCTGCAGCGCGGCGGCGCGGCGTCTGGGAGCTCCGCGTCGCGGCCGGAAACACTCGGCGGAAGAATGCAGAACGGGAGGGGTGGATCCTAAAGGAGCACACTCGTTCAGCTTTTACCCGGTCCTCGCCCCAGGAACCCTCGTGTCAATAATTAAGAGCCAATCGATGAGGCCATTTTTTCTAGGAATATTCATGAAAAGTCACTGTACGAAAATATATGCCAAGGCAAAAGTTGTCGTTTGATAAGAAGAGCGTTAACATTAAAAACTAAAGGAAAACTTTAGAATCGTTTTTAAAATACAATTAAATTTAAATATTACTCATTTTAGAGTGTTATTGTATTCTGGAGTATGTTTTTTAGGTAATATTTAAAACTGTTAAACAATGGAACATTTTGAATTGAATATTTAAAAAAAAATAATATACCAATTTCTCCTACATATTTGTGTGCCGTGGAATGGAGATAATTGACACGATTGGGGATAAACAATGTATTTCTTACGATGGAAAGATTGATATGAGAATTAGAACAAAATGCCGGGCACATTTCCGGAATTCCCTCATTTGGTGAAATAGCAGCTGATTTTAGTTTGCAATAATACGAATACATATATATAACTCATAACTTGCTGTATACTGTAGCAAGATGTAGTATCTCTTAATTTGACTCGTTTCAATTTTGTTAGTTTCGTTCTTCGTTGTACACCACACATTTCTCATAGAATAATTTAATCATCTTACGGGAGTGAATATTTGTAAATAATATTCAGACCTTAGGAAAAAAAATATTGGAAAATGAGCATGTCTAATTGTCTGAAAAATGGCGCCATTGTAAATTTTTTAAGACAAATTCTTATTTTGTTTTTATTATTATTATTATTATTATTATTATTATTATTATTATTATTATTATTATTATTATTATTATTATTTTGTACATATCATTGCAACTCAGTATCTTACTTAACACTACATTCCTACATCCAGTGCGCTGTTTATGGCGCCCGACAAGCTGATTTCTCGCAGCTGGTTCGAGAAACTCCGCAGCCCTCTGTGTTTACAGCGGCTGGCGAGAAACGCTACCGTTCGCGCGCTGTTTGCGAAGTGCGTCGGGCGGCGATGACGGCGCACGTGGGCGACGCAACGCGCGGACGCTCCGGCTCCTTCGCCCCGCTCGCCCACGGCGCCCAGGGCGTCGCCCCGCGCCCACGCGCCGTCTGACCCGCCCGGCTCGCCGCTCGCCCCGCTCCGCCCCGCTCCGCCCCGCTCCGCCCCGCTCCGCCCCGCTCCGCCTCGCTCCGCCCCGCTCCGCCCCGCTCCGCCCCGCTCCGCCCCGCTCCGCCCCCCCGCTCCGCCCCGCTCCGCCCCGCTCCGCCCCGCTCCGCCCCGCTCCGCTCCGCCCGCTCCGCCCCGCTCCGCCCCGCTCCGCCCGCTCCGCCCCGCTCCGCCCCGCTCCGCTCCGCCCCGCCCCGCTCCGCCCCGCTCCGCCCCGCTCCGCCCCGCTCCGCCCCGCTCCGCCCCGCTCCGCCCCGCTCCGCCCCGCTCCGCCCCGCTCCGCCCCGCTGCTCGAGAACCCCACACCACCGCACGCCCACCCTGCATCACCTCTCGCATGCCCCGCCCCATCCCGCCACTCGCCCGCCCCGCCCCTCCCTCGCCCTGCCCTTTCCTTGCCCCACCCTTCCCCCGCCCCGCCCCGCCCCTCGCACACCCGCTCCGTCCTGCAGCTTTCCCGCCCTTTCCCGCTGCTCGAGAACCCCACACCACCGCACGCATACGTGAGCCCGCTCCTCTGCTCGCCCGCTCCGCCCCGCCCCATCCCGCCGCTCACCTGCCCCGCCCCGTCCCGCCACACTCCACCCCGGTGTTCGCCCTCTCCGCCCTGCTGTTCGCCCATTTTTCTTCACTCCGCCCCGTTCCCCGCAACCCCACCCCGGCCCCGCCTCTTCCCGTCACTCGCCGGCCCGCCGCTCGCCCTGCTCGTCCGCGTACCTCGCTCGCCCCCTGCCCTTTGCAATCGCTAGCGCATTTTACGTCAACCCGTTTGCTTGCCCGTTTATTTACTTTGTCTCTCTCGCTCCGCCAACCGTCTCCTATCCGAATGCCCACACATGTGGTCGTTCGTCCACTCGACGCCCACACTCTTACCCGGATATCTATTTCTACGTTTCCCCTCTCTTACAATATTTACTTTCTCGCTCATTTGTCTATTATACTCGTATTTCTTAGTCCAATACATAAGCTGTCTGTTCGTTCTTCTAGATAATAAGATGCCCAACCGTTCACAAATCTCACGCTCCTGCTCCCATTCTCCTTCCTGATCGCCCATTGCCCGCCCTTATGAGCTCTTCCGACCATTTACCTGCCTGTCTATTCTCATGCCAGTGTTTCTTCTTGTCCATATCTCCTCACTGTTTTACTTCACCGCGTAATTATTATCTCGTTCTTTCATTCAATCGCCAGACACTGAGTTTGCCGTTACCAAATATCTCGCCTTCTTTTCGTTGGTATCATGCTCTTCGCCCTAAAGTTTGGCGCATTGGCTCTCGTCCCTTCCATGTAGCGTGTCAACTCTCATTCTCCCGTACCCTTTGCGTCATGTCCTTTGTATTCTTGCTACCTGTAGGATAGCTTTCTACAGCCTATTGCCACATATCCAATTCCGGCTATTCTACGTGAAATATGCGGCCCATGAAATGGACAATTTTTTGTGCTTTCTTTTCCCCTCATTCATCCATTGTTTCATCATCATTACCTTATAATACTTATTAAATCATTAATTCATCAAATTAATTCATCAATAAATCACGTCATACGCAATTTTTAACTGTTTTTTTGACGTAAAATAAATAAAAAATAAATAAATAAATAATTAACACTCGAGATAGAAAGTGTCATGACGAATAGAAAGAACGTCAATAATGAATACCACTACAATAATAATATATCTGCTACAATCCATTGCTCCGCATGCAACTGTCATTTAAACAATCATACCACATATACAACCTTGTAAGCCTTAGAAAAGCACTCTTTCACCCATGGAACTCCCTGTCTTTCTTTTTGTCCGTCTCTCCTTTCGTCCGTTGTCACCTTTTCCATCGTCTAACACTACCCATTTTAGGCCCACTGCAAGTCCTCTTTCTCTGTTTCTGTAATAATCCACTCCACAGTTCTCTCTGCTGCCTTTACTTCCAAGCTCCAAGTCTCCGTCCACTACAGGCCTCTGCCTACGCTGACATCTTTCTGCCCGTTTTCACAACGACGTGGACATTATGTTCGTAAAATCGCCCGTATTTCTCCGTTTTTATGTTCCGGTGCAAGGTCGGTCTACGTTCTGGTTTTCTACACCGTTTTGCTATTTGGCTGGAAGCCTCATCACTTAAATGTGTGCAATCACAGATCACTTTATTCAAATCAACTTTAAAATTAATTTATTGGTGGTAGACTTTGTTAGAGGTAGAAAAATAAATAATATTTTCTTATTGAAATGCTGTACCCAAATTTTACAATTAGCTGGTTCCTTCGCAATTCTTTCTTACAGACATTTATGTGTATTTATTGTTAATAGCAAACAATTTTGAGAATTAGAAAGGTTTCAAAGATTCCGCAACATATTAAGGTTTAGATTTGAGGAAATTATGAGCTTGTTTCACTTCTCCAATGAATTAAGAAATACGGGTTTTCTGCCATATTGAGCAACAAATACTTGGAGTAATTTCGAAGTTACTCATAACTAAATAATCCTGAGTCCCTTTAATACTATTGTTAATATCTGCCAGTTTTTAAGTAACTTCATTCAACGCAAATATTTCCATCGCTGAAAATAGTTTGGTTCTTCTTCGTTCATTAAAATCCGTTGATCGATCAAAAAATTACTAGAGAAGGAAAAAACTCATAAAATTCATGGTAAAGACCACAACTCTTTTTCCTTAACCGAAATCTTCAAAATTCGTACTGTGTTTATTCCTCATAAAAGCAAGGGTTTACGCCTTTCATGATTAAAGAAGCCCACATACAATCGTGATAAGTGACAGTTTTACTTGTTCGTTTTGCAGACGTCGTGTTTAACACATTTCGAAGACAGCAAAGTGTACCCATAAGGTATTACGGGGTCTTGTGTTTCGAGCTCTTCGGCAATTTGATTGCGTTTTACCTTTTCATCGTTCGTCTTTGTTCGATTGAGTTCGGCTTTGCTTGCACTTTCATCTCGGCGAGAACTCGTTTCTACCTGTGTTCGTCTAGATGACCGTCATTATAACATGTTCACATGTACAGACCATCAAGATCTGAGCAACCACGAACACTAATCTCCAACAAAAGTCGTGAGCCTACGAGCGATTTCCACCAAGTTTTACCGATCGGCAGCATGAACAGTGGTTTCTGCAATACCAAACCACCTGTTCGCTAAAACTACCGAATCGTTTGTAAAAAGGAAGAGTGTAAATCATCTCCACGGGTTTCGTACGTGACAGTTTTACTGCCAGATTGTTGCAACGGATGGGTGTTTATTCGGACCAGTAGAATGAAACGGGCAAAACTATGAGTTTTCGCGAGCGTGAATGAACCCCACCAGAGACTCTTTCAGTGACTGATGCACCCCATCGTACTGGTGGTTCCACCGAGAGGGGCCGCTGTGCCGAAGAGCGTGACGGTAGGCGCTAAGAACGCAGAAGGCGGTAACAGAGGCATTAATTAAGGATGGTAACATAAGGTGGCAACAGAGGGCGTTTACTAAGACGGCAAGAGAGGGTGCTTACTAAGACGGCATCAGAGGGCCTTCACTAACGTCGGCAGCAGAGGGCGTTTACTAAGGACGGCGACGGAGGGCGTTTACCAAGGACGGCAACGGAGGAAATTTACTAAATACGGCAACGGAGGGCGTTTACTAAGGATAGCAACTAAGGGAGTTTACTAAGGACGGCAACGGAGGGCGTTCACTAACGTCGGCAGCAGAGGGCGTTTACTAAGACGGCAACAGAGAGCGTTCACTAAGATCGGCAGCAGAGGGCGTTTACTAAGAGCGGCAGCGAAGGGCGTTTACTAAGGACGGCGACGGAGGGCGTTTACTAAAAACGGCAACGGAGGGCGCTTGCTAAGGAAAGCAACGGAGGGCGTTTACTAAGGACGGCAACGGAGGACGTAAACTAAGAGCGGCAACGGAGGACGACAACGTGGGACGGCAACGGAGGGCGGCGATGGCGGGAATGGAGACAATTGGGGAGTCACTGATGGAGGTTGGTGCTGAAGCGCGTGCTAGAGCAGGGCCGATGCCTGGAGCGGACGCGGAGACGGAGGCGAGGGGAGATGCTGGCCGTGGCGGGGCGGGGTGGAGGGGTGGGTGGGCGCGGGGAGGGGCGAGCGGAAGCCGCCTTCCTCGCAATCGCCGCGTGAAAGGCGTAAGCCGGCGAAGCGCGTCGTGGGCACGCGAGCGCACGGGCGTGCGCGCCGACCGCCCATTCGGCTCAGGCGTACGGCCGTGCCGCACGGCGCCCGCACTAGCGCGGGTGGGGCCTTTGGCGTTTGATGCACGCCGCTCGGGAAACTGGGGATCCACTAGCAAGCTTCAGTGTGCATTTGAGAACACAAACCTCAGCCATTTTTCAAAGCATCTATCAACTTTGGACCATATACTTCGTTGATCACTTGAAGCCGCGGTGGCTTAGTGGTAGTGCGTTGGCTTCGTGACCTGAAGGACCCAGGCTCGAATCCCGACATAGCTTGGGATTCTTAACTGATGATTTTCATTCAGGGCGGGTGTGGGATCGATTCAGCCTTCTTTCTAAGTGAGTACCATGATCTTTCCTGGGGGTAACGGCGGCCGCAGCGTTGTGATCGCCACACAACCTCCTCCTTGTGCCGACGATTAGGCTGTCCCCTGCCTTCACTTCGCTCTTAGGGCACATTGACCCGTGTGCAATTGCACAGGGGTACTTTTACATTTCAATTCGGTGACTACTGTGATCCTGGGGCTCAACTATTATTCTTTCTACAAGCTGCAAGTACATATACACATTCACCGTCTTACTGAGAGGATGGTAACAAATGGCGTAAATGAAGTGGGGATTAAGGATTAATTGCCTACGGATTTTAAACTATATTTAAAAAATACGTAGGCATTTAGTACGTAATAGTGCAGTAAAAAATTAACTCTTAGATGTCTGTTGATGCTAGTTTCTAACCTTATTACCATACCTGCAATGGACAAATAATTTTGATTTATTGATGTTGATGATGATATAATATGAAGGAAGACGAGGAAATGGTGGAATGAGAGATATGGGAACCGGGAGAGCCCCATATATATATTGTTGAACGTGTTGGCCCCTGCTTCCATCGCCAATCTCCACGCATTCGCCGGGGGCGCACGTCTTTTGCCCCGTCTCCGCTACAGGCTGTGCGAAGCGCCTTCCTCGCTCCTCTCCATGCAGCGCGCCCGCTCTCGTCGTAGGGAGGCCGGCCGGCGAAAGCTATTAAGGTCCATTAAGGCACAGTGGATTGCGCTTGCTCAATTACACGATCTGCGATCTACTCGCAGTGCTTTGGGAGGAGCCAGGTTACTCGTCCACGTTCCCATTTTACTACTGAGGTTTCGGTTTAATGATGTTGCTGGATAAATAGGCCTTGTGAGATCTGGAAGCAAATTTGGAACTTGGAGTCGTCGTAAATGATGCCCTGAAAACGCATTGAATCAACATTCGAGTTATAAATGCAAAATATATTTGATTATCATGTTATTGCTTTTCTGTTCAACTTCATAATACTAGCAATATTTCAGTCCTGCTTTTACTTTCTCGTACGTGTATTTACATTCGGAGTAATATATGTAGTGTAGAAATTATGTAATGCTACGGACATCGATTTAGGTATTTCTCCGGAAATACAGGTTTTGAGATCCCCTAATACAGAAAATTGCGCTTTAAAAAATTGCGAAAATGCCATTTTCTCAAAAATTGCTCCACATGTTTCAATGAAAATTTGCATATATCCTGACTTTACTCTTGTATGAAATTCTTAAAATTATAACATATTTCTATTAGGAGACGAAACATTGAGAAAATGTGAACGTCTACGCTTTTTGATTAAAAACTATTTCCTCAATATAAATGTTACGTGAAAGTAAACTAAACCATTGAGTTAACTGATACTTTCTGTAAATATTGTGTTCTACTATATTTTCTGAAGAATTAATTTTGAGTGAGTTGTTCATTACCGAGTACGATGATGAAGTATTTTGATGTTAAAGTAACTTATATTTGCATTGTTTCATTGTTGCTTTATTTGGATTGTAGCGAATGAAGTCCAAGTTATTCAGATACATAGATTCAATTTTACAAAACACAATAAATGATTCTCTCTATTCCGTGGCGAGAAAGTAACAAAGTGAATTTCGTGATGTCCTATTCCATTATTTCCCCCAGAACGCCTCCCGAGGCGTGCGCGCGGCGGGCGGCGAGGACCTCCGCGGAGGCCGCCCGGGGCGATGCAAGGGCGGGCGCCGCCCTGCTAATTGGCGTGACGGCGCCGGGCGCCGCGACGCCCGCCCCTGGGGCGCCCCGCGCGTAAATGCGGCGCGCGAGTGGGCCACCACGTGGACGGCCACCCACCGCAAGCAGGTCAGTCGCATCGGGCCTCGCCAGTGGACGTTTGGAAAGAATCAGGCGATGCCCTGCGCTCCCGTTTGCCCGTGCTGCTCTTGCTCCGTCACCGAAACATGCGTGGATCTGAGATGATTGCTTGTAGGCGCGTGAGTGTGGGTGGATGTCGATCCTGCCCTCCCGTCCCTTGAGAACAATTACAACATTTTTGGATAACATATCAATTTATTCGAATCACTGACTTGATTGCATCACATTCAAAAAGTCTGAGTTGGCTCAGGGCATCAACTGATGTCCCTGCAGTGCCTCCGACGGGGAGGTCCTAGGGTTCGAGCCCTGGCGGTGACAGAATTTTCGACACTAGGTAGCTAAGTCGAATTCAGCGTCTGTTTGGAGAAGAATTCTCGCGGATGACTGCTCTAATCGGTTGTTTTCCGAGGATTCTGCGATCAACTCCATGCGAATGCCGGAGTAGTACCCTAATAAATAGACCATGGCCCTGGCGCGATCTTTCGTTTCTATTCCTTGTCCTATCCCTTAATTGTCTTCACCCCTTACTGACATTCACTATACTACCACATGCCGAGAGTACAGTCTCAAGCTTAGAACGTGTCCCGGAGGCGGGGGGGGGGAGCGCAGCTGCTAGAGATACCTGGGCGAGGAAATCCCTCACAATCCCTCACATGTAGGTCGGCACAGGATCTTACCGTGCAGCGGGTTAAGAAAGCAGCCGCTTCCCGTGATAAAAACATCAACTACACGTACGGGATTAATTAATATAGCTGTTGACGTGCAACAAAACACGAAATTATAAATCAATAAATTAACCAAAGGTGAGCGACTTGTTGTGTAGTGGTCAGACTGATCCTGACACATAATTTCAAATGCAGAGCGAACCAGGCGGAATGTTAGGTGCACAAGGCCAATTGAATTGTTTGATTCATTGAAAAATTTAAAGAAAATAAAAAAAGCTAAAAATGCTTTTGGAAATTTTATTGGTGTGTCTATGTTTTGAAGAAATGAAAAGTCATCTCTAGTGTGTGATGTTTTTAAAAATATTGTATAGGTTGCTACTTGTTCATACATTTATTTTTAAACACGTTATTTCTATTCAGTAGTATTTTATCTTGTTAAATTACAGAATTTATCTGTTTCGACATTGGCTTTACTTCCACTAGTATTCCTCTAGTATTCACCAAGAGAGGAAGATGCGCTAAAGTACATGTTGAAGAAAGGGATAAGTAAATAGTTAAAAAAGTAATAATAGTTGATTCATTCGAAGGAGACGATGATGAATATTAACAATTCAAAATTATTACATAGGAATTTCATTAAGGTAATCCTAAACAAGAGATACAAGTTTCAGATTACAACGGTTTTCATTTATTGACGGAATTTTATATTAATTTATCATTTATTATTTACGGAAATAGTGCTTATGAACACGATCTCTACGCTCACAGTATCTTTAATTCTATCAAAAACGTGTATTAATTTCGTCAACCTTATTTGTCTGTTAGAAGATATTCTGAATATTCAGTAACACCGTACACGCAGTAAGAGAGGAACTTTTCCCACATCCCTGAAGAAAATCTCCTTGTGGAATATCCTCCAAGAATTTCACACAGTGATTCAGTCGCACGTCTTACCTGCAGGCCTTGACGGAGCCGATGACGCTCCAGCTTCGTAATCCTTTCGATAAAAATCTCCGCAGTATTGTGCAGTTTATTTATAAAATCACGCTTCGAGAGGAACTTTATTTCGCGTGGAAGCCTGGACGACCAGTGCCAGCTGGCAGGAGCCGTCCGATTCTCATCGGGTCCCGTCTCACCCCGCCCCGCCGCGCCCCGCCCCGCTCCACCCCGCGCTCCCGCTTCCCTCCCTCCACCGCTACGCTTCGCTCCTAGACGTCCCGCATCTCTTTGCTCCACCTCTCCCCGCCTCGCCCTGCCCCACTTCGCCCCGCCCTCACTCCCCTCCCACCCCGATCCGACTTCCCTCCCCACCGCCCCGCCCCAACCACCCGCTCCAACTCTCCGCCTCACCGCCCCGCCCCCAACCACCCCGCCCCAACTCCCCGCTCCAACTCCCCGCTCCAACTCCCCGCCCCAACTCCCCGCCCTCCTAACACGCCGTGATCAACCCCGCCCCGTCGCAACCTCTAACCCCGGGCTGCCTAGCCCCGTCCCTTTCGACTCCACCTCTAATGTCCCCGCTCCCCCAACTTTCCCCTCACCCCGATCTTCCTCCACCCTTATCTAACTCGCTCCGCCCCGCCCCGCTGAGACACCCCGCCTTTCCTCGCCATCCTTTATTTTCCCCGCTGCGTGATGCTTTTTCCCGCCACATATGACCCAACATTCCCCACCACCTTCAGGTCATTCCCACCAATCTCCGCCCCACCCCGACAAGTCCCATCCCGCCTCATTCCGTCCCTCCCCGTCTGACCCCCAGCCTCATCCTTCCCTGCCAACCCCGTCTCCCTCCGTCTCTACCCAGACCCTCTTGCTCGCACCTGCCCTCCCCTGCCCGTCCGGTCCCTCGCCTCCCCGCCACGCACCGTGCCCGGAAGACTTGGGCCTCGCGGCCCAGTGCCCTCGTTTGATCACCACACGAGCTGCTTTGTTCTGGTCGCCGACTCCAACGAGGAAAGGGCTTCTGGGATGGCACGCGTCTAGAATGCTGAATACCTGGCGCAGACTGTGTGTACGGATGTGCAGATTCTTTGAAGCGCTGTAGGTTGTGAAATATTGGTTTATGCACTGAGTATGCATTCATGTTATTCATACTCCTTTGTGAATATTCTTCCCGCTTGTTCCCTTAACACTTACTCATGTATACGTAGCAATTAGGTTGGTTTATTAAACTCACTTATCCGATGGACGCATCATAGTAGAGCAAACATATTACGATCATTTATCGTGAGATATTCATGAGTCCATTTCCGTATAAATTCACTTTTTCTTCTTCATACATATTTGAAAGCTTAGTTATTTTCTTTCCGTAATTCAATAATACGAATAACATATCTTTTTCACGATTCTCATTGTAATGAGAAAAATCTCTCAACAGTCTTGCTAATATTATTTTCATGGTATTTGAGGAGTTAATTTGTATGACATGTCATGTTTGATTTAGTCCTGACTCAGGTAGGCAGACAAATGTCATTCATGACTTCCGATTATTTATCTTGTTTTATCACGGAATATTTCTTATTGGATTTTTATCATTAGAAAAACAGCATTATGATACCGTGTCTACCGATTCTCCGTTGAAATGAGCGAGGATATTTTAGTGCAGAGTTTTATGCAATTTTTGTTAATAAAACTAAAAGAGTTCTGAGTTGCATTTAAATTCCAATGCAAAATGAATATTCAGTTTTCTTTCGTTCTTACGCCAAATACAGTTATTTATACGCCACGGGTGTAATAAGGTTTCTAATGATCGAGCGGCGATAAAAAGCCGGTCGGCTTTTTGATGGCCAAGCTCATTAGAACCAGTTAACGCCCGAAGTACATAAAATATTTTATATTTTACGTAATTTTAATTACTCAAATTTAGTAATTTACTACTAATTAACGATATATTAACTTGAATCGGTGTGTCTTTTCATATTTACCTTCAATTCCCTTTCATAATTCCCTCCATAAGACAACGTGTAGAACCATTTAGCTGTTTTTATTTCTCTCGATGTAGATAGTTATGCAGTATATATCGATCTCCGTATATATGGAAATAACAACCAAAGCATCAGCAAAACTAAAATAAATTAATTGAATAAGTCAATAATAATTATCCATCAATTATGATTTTAATGTTTTACCTATTTTATTTGGTTTTCGATTGCAAGGAAAGAGGTCTCACTGTTTTCTATCATCTTTAATTTCACAAGATTTGTGCGTAAACCATCAAAATGATTTTCATACAATTATTTACATAATTATTAATTTTAATTATTAGACTATGATATCAGCGCGCGTTATCGGCTATGGAAGCGACCTACACTTCAAGCTTAGTAAGCCGGGAGACCCAAAGTTCGACACCTGACGGTAGCGCGTTTCGACAGTGTAGCGGTGCATTCTCAACCGAAGATTCCGCAAAGGTTGGAGACCCGTCTCGGGGAGAATTTTCGACACCAGCTAAGTGCGGTAGCAGCTGGGCGGAGATGCAGCGTGGATTTCCCCCGGACGTCCCTCTCCACCCTGCGCCTCCCCGCCCCACCCCGCCCGCCCCGCACATCCCCTCCCCACCCATCCCCGCCCTTCCCTCCCGCCACTCCCCTGCACTCCCCGCCCCGCTCCACCACGCCCCGGCCCGCCTCTGCTGGCGGCGAGAGCTGCTTCCTGTGCCGCCGCCGCCGCCGCCACGCAACAGCGCGCTCAATTTCTCTCTCCTGCGCGCGCGCGGGCGCCTGCCGCTTGCAAGGCCAGCCACCCCCGCGCCCAAACATTGCCACGCTTCCTCCCGCACGCGCCGCTTTTGCAACGCCCTGCTCGGAAGACGCTGGCGCTGCTACTGCTGCGGAGGCTTCTAGAAATTCAGGATGCGCTGTACGACTAAACGAATCGTGAAATACAGTAATCGTTATTTTTCTGTAATGCGATGAGAGTTTATTTATTTCACAGTTTTACACTTAAGAGAAAGTTGTTAAGAAAACCAAAATTCTTTACTGTTATTGCCCAAAAATCTTATACTTTATATAATTTTAATTTTATTTCCCACTTGTCACGTTCTTCATAATCCTTTCCGTTAAATTCTTCTCTTTTAAAAGTCCGTAAATTTCTCTTAACCAACTGTTTAGGTCTTCCTCTTTTCTTCCTACCCACAGAAACCACTCTAAAATGATTTTTGGAATTATATTTTCTGTCATTCTTTTAACATTCTGTCCAAACCATTGTAATTGCTTATATTGGAAAGTTTCTATTCTGTGCTAAAAGTGATTGCCTTATTTAAATATTAATATCCTCAACGATTTCAAAAAGAAGAGTTTCATTTATGTTTATTCTGATCTGTTTCATATCAAGCAACATTTCGAAGCACATGATTTGCTACATCAGGAATTCAAAATAAGATTTTGTGTTGGCATAGATTAATTCCTGCTTACTTCAATGTAATAATCCGCAAGTCAATGCGACAAATCTCTTTTATGTAATAACTTTGATAGTTTACGCCAAGGTGGAGAAGGATACCCGACCAACAGATCATCTCGAGGCCGAAGTTTTAATTCATTAATAGTTATTCGATCAAAAATTAATGATTGAAAGAATATAATATTATCTTCAAAGGCGACCCAATTAAAAATGATGGCGAATTGAATATTGAGATTTTTTATAACATGAGAATGAAGCGATTTTTTATTTGATCATTTATGTACTGTTTACTAGCGTGTTCGGAGTGAAATAATTAGTCCATTGATCCATATCCAAAGTAATAAAAGTAGTTAAAATGGTACATTATTGAATTCGAAATAATAAAAAGTTTTGCCGAAGTCAATATATTACTTACATGGCTAGAAAGCGGAACGAGCAAGTATGGCGGAGGTGCAGAGGTGATTTCCCCTGGCCGTTTTACTAATATAGTTAGAAAATGTGTCAAAATGTTAAAAAGGCGACCGGATAAGATAAAACGTGTATTACATAGACTGATAGACCAATATGTGTTCGTTAGTAATCATCGCTAATGCGCTCAATCGACGGACTCTCGCATAATGGTCGCTTCTAGCTACTTTTAAGACAAATAAATATTATTCACACATGATAGTTATGAATGCATCAAGGCTGAAAAGTGTTTTCGGAGACGGAGCGTAGCAGAGCCAATGCAAGTCCAAAACTTGTTTCCATTCAAACCTACAATTCAATTTTTTTGTACATTCACCTCCAGCTGTTTGTTGTTGTAGATTGATGAAAGTTTTCCAAGGATTTTACTTCGGAAATACACTGATGTATCTTAATATATCCGAATTGGTGTTAGTGTTGCTGATATTTGTGACTCTAGTCAGTCTGGTAGTAGACATCTAGCAACGTTTTGCTTATTATGTAACGTTCTGGTCGATCAAAGCTTCAGTGGGTGTCAGAGAAAATAACCGTATTATCATCAAAAATAAATTTGTATTGAAGTTTAATGTTTCAAAATAAAGTTTGATTGAAATAAATTAGCTTTCGACGTCCAGTAAAGAGCTCAAAAGAGAGAAAAAAAAACGTTTTCTCCTTCTTATGAAGTTGATATCTCTAAATTTGGCATTATATAAGCCTTATCTGATTAAATATTTTATTTATAGTGGAATGCTCAGAAAAATAATAATTCATTCTATCATGAGATTTATACCTAAGAGCTACAAATTAATTGACGTATTCAATAGAACGTACGTTTGCATTAAGAGTACATTGCCAAGGATTTATGGGCTGAATATGTGCCTACTGAAGACACAGAAGTATTAATGATGGGTACAGATGGGTATTACAATGAATACTGATTTGAAAATAAAATTAACACCAACAAACTACCATTGTTTTCTGCGGAAGAATATACATAATTTAGTTAAGAAAATAGTATAGACGACGTTTTCGATAAAGAAATGAACCAGTGGTGCGACGGGTGTGATCACCAATCCCTTCACTCACATTAACAATTGCTCCTTTTTAACGAAATTGAATAATTCTGAAATAAACTTGAGTATTGATGATTTAGTGTTTCATATTTAGTTCCATAATTCATTTGGGGTTTTATTTCAAAACGTTACTATATCAAAAATTTGGGAACTAGCTTTCAGGCGCCTTACTTCTCCTCAACAAGGATTGATTGATTGTTAGTGATTCCCGGCGCGTTAACTACTAGAATCATTAGTCCCGTAAGTGAAGTGCGTGTGTTTGCTCTGGAAATAGCGGTAGTCTTCCCCCGCTTTATGGTGAGATCCGGCGCCAACCTACCGTCGGCTAGCGGTTTTTTCCTAATCAGGTATCTCCAACCAGCGGGGCACCGCCCCAGCCGGGACAAGCTCTAAACTCACGACCGGTCTCCCGGCATGTGCAGTAGTGTAGTGCATGTTAGTGTAAGTGTGTGTAAAGAGTGAATGTAGGACTAGGAAGAAGTAGGAAAGATCGCGCGCAGTCCGTCACCCGTTTAGAAGTATACTGCCCCGCCATTCGCCTGGTGTTGATCGGAGAAACTCCGAACCCCGGAGAACTACAGATCAGAGCAGCCGGCCGTCAGAATTCTCTTCCAGACAGCGACTGGAGCTGACAAGCTAGTGTCGAAAATTCTGCCACCGTCGGGACTCGAACCTAGGGCCTACCGGTCAGAGGGATTGCAGGTCAACAAGGAGAGACCAAAATATGTCATATTTTCTTGCTAAATTCTGGATTACAAAACAGAACATGCTTGTCCACGTTTATTTATTGTCTGGTGCACCAAAATATGGCACGCAAGAGCATTTTCATCCGGAGTTTCTGAAAGGACGGAACAGGAAAGGAAGAACAAAAGCAGCGTGACGACCACTGGTGTGAAGATTTCATAGCAGATTGTGTTAGACGGTTTCACACTAATGTGGACAATCATTGCTAACGAATCTCAATTTCACTTTTAAAAGTTTAAGTGAGTGTTTAGTTTCAATTTTGCACACAATGAGTCATTGTGTGATTTTAATATGCCATATTTTTATATCCATCTGTTATTTATAAAAGTAATGTTCGTATTTAGGAATAGAGTTAAATGTGGAAATGAGTTTATTATTTGGAAAACTAAGAATATAATTTTTCATTTGTGCAAATATGCATGAAAACAATTCATAAGGAATTGTGGTCATTAAAAAATTCTACTGAATGCCTGTGTTATTAATATTGCTCTCAATTGTTATCTATCTCACGACTGTATTCTAGATGTCATCCCAAGAGTACCAATTAGCCTTTTCAGAAAAGGTCTTTTTGGCCTGTTTTTTCTTGAGTGAATCTACCTATCACTATCTATTTACCTGTACTGACCCAAATTAGTACATCGTTTAGTTTTTTTTTTTTTGAAAAGCGGTTTATGGCAACGGTAGCAGTCATAACGTCAACGCGTCCGTTGTCTGATCTCCCAAGAATGATGTTAACGTTGAGGGGTGGTGATGATGATTTCATTGAATGTGGTAAACAATGAGAATAGAAATAGGTTCATAGTGTAATGACTAGCAGGGGGTTCCATTTTCCTTGGCAAAATTCGCCGGGAATCTACTTTGTCCTCTACACATTCCGTCGGAATCAAGAGGCGTGTGAACGTCTCGAACAATAGGTGATAGGCTAGTGCACTGGCCACTACACTGTGCGGATCCTCTCCTCTTACCTCTGTGATCTAAAAACTGCAGGATCCTTTCTCAAGGAACATGCCTATTGAAACAACACGAACGCCATCGACGGGTTCTGGTAATGGGCAGCCAGACACCATTGATTATTTCACCTGCAGAACGTTCCTCGCGCATTATCCTACGAATAGGATTTCTGATATCGAATTTTTCAATATACCTATTAATTACCAACTTTCAATCATCAGTATATTAGAACAATCGGTCATCATGTCACTTCTCGGATAATTTCACGAACGTTTTTCTGGAGCTTCCGATCAAGATTTATTTAATAGTTTAAAATAACTGTGCATGTCAACCATAAAATGTAGTTAATGCTATTATTGTTAATATATTATTATTATTATTATTATTATTATTATTATTATTATTATTATGTCTTTATATAATTTAAAGTTACATTGTTAAGTAATTCAAAGTTAATATTTGTAATATGTAAATTGTAGTGTTCTGTCACCAGGTTGTATATACCTATCTGCAGAATAATAAATATCTATCTATCTAAGATACCATAATTATCATCAGGGAACTTCTCTATATTATTGCATAATTGCATAATTTTCTTCGTGAGTCTAGGCGTCGCATTGGAAATATTCTACAATCAATTCTCGTAGAACAACAAACAACTAACAGCATATTGTAAAGAAATGCACTATTGTCGCCAAAAAACGAGCGTTGCTATCTTCGCCTACGCATCCGCTCGTTAGATCATGTACACACCTCTCGCAATAGGAGTATCCTAACTAGGGGGGGATTAATGAATCGTGCTTAGGACCCCTCCTGAATGGAAATACCAATATTTCCTAGCAAAACTGTATATTAGTTTAAAAAGTGTAAAAAGATTTTAAAATGTATTTTTAATTGCAAAGGTTACAGATTATTTTCACATTAATTTTCATACGTAGAGTCAATACTCCAAAATCATTAGGGAGCTCCATGGTTCGATCATGCTTCGAGCCCCGTAAGATGTTAACCTAAAACGGATCTTAGAATCAGGCACTAAAGCTGTTTTTTTTCGTTATACGTATCCTATTTACCCACTTATTCCGACATGGCATCATGACATCACTGTTATTAGATAATTTCACTATCCTTATTCCTTGAATTTGCTTTCCATCATGGCGTGAACGGAATCGGCAGTGCGATGCCCTCCTTGCCGTCGCGGTCACGCACCCCCCCCCCATCGCAACATCAGTCACATGCGAGTAAGTACTTGGGGGCTCTTATTACGAGTATACCAAGACTATTTACCTACTTATTCCGACACGCAGCACTGTCACTGTTATTATCACTGGGGTTATTATAACTGGGGTTGCCAACCGTCCTCCATATGGAAAGATAGTCCTTCATTGACGTTAATTGTTATCTCGTCCTTCTTTGAATTTAAAATGTACTCCTTTTAGTGCATTTTAAACATTTGTTGTCATTTATTTCATCTCGTGACTAACATCTGCTACATTGGATCTTTTATTGTTTAATTTAGAATAGAAAACATTAAAATCTTTGTGAACACTGCACATACGCATGCATGATAATGCCTGCCTAGCGACTGAAATAAAAAACGCTCAGTCCATCTTCATATGCATTTCGTAAACGAATTTTTTCATTTGAATCGCAAATAGTGAGAAGAGCTAATGTTAGTCTAAATTAAATATTAAAAAAAAGAAATGTGTTGATTTTTTTGGGGGGGGGGGTGAGGGCTCATGGAGTGTCCTCCCTTTTGCATGAACATTGCTGGCAACCCTAGTTATCACCGTTGCATAATCCTTCCGCGAGGAACCTGCGGTCCTTCTCGTGCGGACGCAACGGGCGGCGCCGGCGGCGCCAGGCGTCTGCGAGCAAGACTCGGCTGGCCGTCTCGCTCGCTCGGCCGCGCACGCCGCTCTCCCGCTCCGGGCGCGGAAACCCTGGGCGGGCTCGAAATAGAGGCGGCCGCGGGAGTGCGCCCCGCTCGCCGCTCCGCGCGCGCGTTGCGGCGGCGGCGGCGGCAGCAGCGTCGGCGGCTTGAGGCCAATCGTGCGGTGCTCGCCGCTCCAACTCGGCTCGTCGCGGACGGCGCCGCCGCCGCCGCCGTCATCGACTCCTCCGCGTTCGTTCGTTTGTTCGTTGGTGCGCCGCGACCGCGCGGCGTCTGCACTCGCGCCCTCGGCGGGGCGTCGGCTGGCTGTGATGAGCCACGGTGGTGCGTTGTGTTGGTGGTGCAGCTGAAAGCAGGAACAGGAGGACTGTTGGTGGTGTGGGTGGTGACGCCCTCCGAGGCGAGGCGTCCGCGTGTGAGTGTGTGTGACGTGACTGTGTGACGTCGGCCGGGACTCGGAAGCATGTCGTCGTACAGGAGCTATGTAAGTATCCGTCTATGCATGTGCTGTTGGGGCCGGAGTGAACAGGAATAAATGAAGGGGAAAGTTAGGTTTTATGAGCGATCGCGTGTGATAAGGAAGTGATTGTTTAGGCTTTTGGAGTTGTTCCAATTGCACATCTGCATTCCTACGGCTGATCATGACCAATTTACGCTTGTATGAATTGGACTGAATCACACGATTAGCTATGGAATCAGGAAGTGAAAGAATTGATTTTAATTACAGTTTGTCCATACAATCACGTATCATTGCGTTAATCATCCTAGTGTCTCTAGTTCAGAAACGTGGTACCAAAGTCACATGCCAGCCCTCATAGTCTAGTATTTCTCGCCGCTTGCCTGCTGCATGCGTGTGCATATTTGCGCTATTTCCATCCCCACAATTGCGCCCGTGGGCCCGTGCCATATTTCAGATTAAAAGCAACGAGCAATTAGTCGTGAGCGCGCTTTCGCGTCGCGAGCGTTGTTTTGATCTGGAGGCAGATGCGCCTCCGTGGCCGCGTGCCAGGTACGCCCACGCGTCGCAAGTGCAAGGCGGTCACTCGATCCCCCAGCTGTCTATTCGATCTGCGCCGCCGCCCTGTGACATCACCGCTTGCAGTCGCGCCGACAAACGTACTCCAAGCCGCCTTTCGAAGAGGCGAATTCAAATGCGATGCCGAAAACTAAAAGGGACCATTTGTCGGGAAACGAAGTTTTGCGTGAGACGCAAGAAACCAAAATGCGTTGTTTCCTTTTTGTTAATTGGTTTTGTAAAGTACATTACAAAAAATATTTGGAATCTAATTTCATTTCTTAAATATGTTAATTTTTGAAAAATATTGTGATTTTAAATTACGATAGTCTAATCGCGCTTTTCCTAAAACTCCTTTTTTCGATAACGTACATTCATACTATCACAACTTCGCCAAATGTTCATATATTTTAAAGACTTTTATACCAAATCATTAAGAATTCAATTGTTTATAATTTGGTATAAATAACTGAATTTTGAAATTTGCGACAAAAGGTCCCTTTCAGATTTCCACATCGCAAATAGAAATAAGTCCTTACTTCCCTATAGGTGTTGGAATATGTAAAATCAGTTTGCGGTGTGTAGTGGGAGAATACAGAAGGGCAGTTTCATGCAACTCTATCTGACGCAGCCGCTGTGGGTCTTTTGGGAGCGAGTGATGTCACTGATTGCTGTCACACCGGAGGCAGTTTTTTTCTCATTTTGTTCTTGCTTTATTAATTTTGCGTTGTATGCTATTTTTATTGTCTAATTTCCTTCCGTTCCGTTCCTGGAATCATCTACATTTACACACTGCCGACACGGACTCCGTTGTTGTGCATTTAAAATTTGCTCCAATGGGCGGCCAACACAACAAACCTTTTGACTTTTGCAATATATTGAAAGAACTAGTGCGGCATTGAATAAAAAACTCGTATACCGGAATTTCGATATAGCGGGCTTTATTTCAAGATGTAGCACAATATGTGAATAAATGACAAGAGATAGGGCACTCTATATTTACTTATTTGACACTAGTCTTTGCTGAAAACTTCATTTTAAAAACATTTTGCGGAAGATGATTCACTGTTTAATAAAATTAAAGAGTATGTCAAGAGAGGATTTCATATAATCATATTCAAATTTCACTATATTATAATGAATGTCTTATAAATAACCGTACAATTTTATGAAACATTCTACTGTAATATATCGATTTAAAAAAACCTCTACATTGAAAGAAAACTCTCACATCGTGGCCTTTCTTACGCCTGCGCCGGCGTTATCGCTGCACGTGACGTCACCGATTGCCCTCGCGAGTCGCGCTGCAGCGCCTGGTGGTCATCCCGGTTTGTTGCCGCCCTCGCCGCCCCCGCAGAAGATAGCATCTTCTCGGAGGATGCGACTAACCACGCGCCCGCGCTCGTTGCATCATCGCGCGGCGTGTATTCCATCACACGACCCTGCAGCCACCTTCACCGACCGCGCTGTCGCCGGCATTGTCACTGTCGAGCAGGGCCGGCGCTGGGCATGGGCAGGCCGGCCGATCGCCCGGGGCCCCGCAACTCAAGGGGCCCGATGATGGATGTGATAGGAAAAAAATTGTAAAAAATTGAAAAAGAAATTAGAACTCGAGAACATCGTTATCGCGATTTTATAAGTCGCTGTACAATAGTCTGATATTTTATAAAATGTTCAATTAATTTATTACCTTAAATAGTTAATTATAGTAGTCATTACTTGTAAGGTAGGACTCTATAAGATATTTTAAAACACTTTTTATTTTGTAGAATTATACATATTATACAGATATTAGTCGTGTATTTTCATTTTCATAATAACTCATATAGTTTTTTGAAACAACTTTCACATTTTTAATTTTTTTGGGGGGGGCTGCGCCACTTCTGTGAAGTGACATCGTTAGAAGTGGGAAAAAATCGAAATACCGTTACAATAAGTTTTTCGATATATCGTTCTTCCGTGTAGGTATTAGAAGATATCAGTACCGGTGTGCGGCGTATACTGGTATCACTGCGGTGTAATATAGCTAAGTTTCTATGTATCGGGTTTTACTCGACGGTGCGATACACCGGGAGTGAGTGGAATTCCCTTAACTTCCAGATTTGAATGTATACGTCATAATTTCTAGGTGAATCTTTGTGGTCACAACGAACTAAAGCATGAGCTGTAGGAAGTTAGAAAAGTTTTTCTTATTCTCTGTACGGAAAATCGAAAGCCCCCAAAACATTATTTCATGCCGTTCAGTATTTAATTTAGAAGAGTAATGAAATTAAAGTGGTAATTATACATATTCTGGGACAATACAATCACTATTCTCCAGGAACACAGAGTTCAACATTTCCTGAAACTGTAATTGAAATATCTAATAGATACCAATATCTATACATGTAGTTTGCAAGAAACTATACCATAGAAATCTTGATGTCCATCTTAAATTAAAAGCGTAATGCACCACATATAAGTATAATTACTAAAGCTTTAGTAAAAGGACACATGATTCAGACGATTGCTAGACATGAACTAATTTTTGTTGCGCTAATCTTTGCCTTTAAAAACATCCTTCGAACTTGAGAAGTTCGGTATTTTGTTTCGCTAACAATAGTCTCACACTCGCATGTTTGCTCGAGGTCGAAGTGTTGACTGATTTCACGAGATAGATTACAAGTCACACAATAAAATAATGAACAAATGGCACATAAGTGTTCATTCTATTAATTTCAAGACATAAACATTTAGTGTTTATTCTGTAAAATCTGTTAATAAGAGCAAGTGACAACTTATCTAGGGCCCACTACTTTTAATTTCAAGCAAAAATCACAAAATTTGGTTGAGGACAAAGTTCAGACTTCCTTTTAACCAAAAACTTGTCGTGTTTTAAACGTAATGATAGACACGAATCTGATGCTGAAGTCGGCAGACACACAACTTCAGAGAGTAAAGTGATTTTTTGAAAGTAAAATTAACACGTGTTTCCGAGAATAATGGCTCTACTTGGAATGAATTCATATCGTACTAAACAATCGGTAAAAAAATGCTGTGTATTTTATATAGCAATATTCTGATATATTGAAAGAAAACATCGGTACAAAGAAAAACACTTCATATAGTTACCATTTCTACATCCTCAGCTGGTACTATCATCGCTAAGCGATGTCACAGTCCGGAAATTGAAGTAGCAGGGGTTTCTATTGCAAGCAATATTGCATTTCGTTACTGTCCCCAACGGATATACCTCACCATATTATTTGGCTTTTTTTTATAAAAAGGAACTTTTGGCGTATTTGTGAAACTCTAAACTTAAGAAACTATTTTGCTTGTAAAAAACGTCACCCTCCCACCCGCCTGTTCTTTAATGTTCGGATTAAGGAGACGCCTCTACAGGATACGAGATCGTGGCCAACCGGACCATGAACATGGGAGCGCGTAAACCTGCACAGAGTAGTTGCGTTAAACGTGCGAAGATGAATGTAGTTCCATTAACTTCGAGACGCGGTGAGCTCGAAGTAAACCTGGGCTTCTGCGGATGCCTTCGGGTCACGGTTGAATACGAGATGCGAAAATCCGCACGGGACAGTCTCTTATCTCGAATGTACATGATTTGAACATATCGTATTTTTGCAAGAAGACTACCACATCTAAAAAAGTGATTTTTCAGGGTGGTCAGTTAAAAATATTCAGAAATTCGATCTTGAATTTTATATGTTATGAAAATATGTAGACATAGAATAAACAAAGGAAGATCAGCAACTTCAATGCTAAACAAAATATGAGATAAACATATAACAAAAGGAACTAAATTAAGGATATATAAATATATAGTAGAAAATACTATTTTACATGGATCAGAAACTTGGAAATTGAAGCAAAATTTAAAACTAAAATGACTGCCAACAGAAATGGATTTTTTTAAGAAGGTCATCCAGAATATCCAAATTAGAAAAAATAAGAAACTTAAAAATCAGAGAAATGAATAAAAAACATACAATTTTAGAAACAGTTCAATATAAACAATTACCATGGTTTGGTCATGTTTGAAGAATAAAATAAAATAGAATTCCAAACATAATTTTAGAATGGTTTCCTGTGGGAAGGAAGAAAATAGGAAGACCTAAACATAACTGGTTGAGAGAAATTGAGAGACTTTTGAAAGACAAAAATTTAACAGACAAGGATCATGAAGATCGGGACAAGTGGAAAAATAAAATGAAAATTACATAAAGTATTAGAACTTTTGGGTAACAGAAAGTTGTTTATTAACAATGTAAAACTGTGGAATAAATAAAATGACAATATGTTGTTGGATGAGAGGGGGGCATTGTTAAAACGGTAACGATCATTGATATGGTCACGTCGAAAAAAAAGAAAACTAGGTTTTGTTGGGTTATTGCTTGTTTGCCGAGACCGGCGGTGTCAAAATTCGCACCGGGAGCGGTAGCTCAGTGCATCAACTGATGTTACTGCAGCGCCTCCGACTGGGAGGTCCTAGGTTCCCACTCCCCACGGCGGCAGGATTTTCGACACTAGCTTTTCAGCTAGGTCGAATTCAGTCGCTGTCCTATCCTCTCCCCTTACACACACTTACACTAACATGCACTACACTACCACATATTCCGGGAGATCGGTCGGGAGCTTCGAGCTTGTCCCAGCTGGAGCGGTGCCCCGGTGATGGGAGAGTCCTGGTCAGGGGAAACCCCAGTATCCGACGGTAGGTCGGCGCCGGATCTCGCCATCCAGCGCGGGAAGATCACCGCCATCTCCGGGGAAAACATGCACTACACTAACGGGACTAGTGACCAAAGCAGTTGGCGTGCACGGAAACACGAAAAAATCAATCAATCCATCAAAATTTGCCACCGGACTCGCAACTCCACACGTTTCCGCGTGCGCTGAGTGACGTCAGCGGCTGCGTTCGCGTCGAGAGGCGCGTTGGGGCGTCTGGCGGGCTTCCCGATTTGTTGTCGCGCGCGCGGGCAGATGGGCGGGCGGGCGGTCGCGAGAGAGCGTCTTCTTGATGGATGTGTGTGGGTCTGCTCTTGGACGCGCGCCAACGCCTATTAGGAGCGAAATTCGAGTTTCCTTGTTGGGCTATCGCTCCGCTGGACGCGCAGTGCTTGCAATTAGCGCGAGAATTGGGTCTCGGATGCGTTTTGCTTTTGTTTCTGTTTTTTTTTTCTTGCCGAAGTTTGAATTCGGTGTATCTTCTTGGAGAAAATCTTTTTATTAGATTGTCAAGTTCTGGTGATCTCTGTTTAACATAGTCATCATAGTTTAACATAACATCAACATAGTCAATAATTGATTTAAGATTCAACAGCTGTTTGGAGGACAATTCTAACGGGCTGCTGCTCTGATTGGTAGTTTTCCGTTGTTTCTGCGATCAACACTAGGCGAATGTCGGAGCAGTACTCTAAGAAATGAGCCACGGACTGCGCGCGATCTTTCATTCCTCTTCCTTGTCTTATTCTCACCCCTTACTTACACACACACACACACACACACACACTTTCACGCACTAGACTAGCACATATTTCCAGAGACCAGTCAGGAGCTTAGAGCGTGTCTTGGGCGGTGTCCCGCTGTTGGGAGATACCTGGTTAGGGAAAACTCGTAAGCAGACAAGTAAGTCAGCGCCGGGTCTCAGCATTTAGCGGGGAAGGCTCACTTCCACCTCCCGTAATGAACATGCACTACACTCACGGGACTAATGACTATAGAAGTTGACGCGCCCGGATACACCAAACAATCAGGCAGTTGATTTAAGATCTTGAAATTGGAATATTTGTGTACTACTGGTTTATTTCCCAGCATTCATAATGTAACTGGATTTTAAATCTCGGCCTTGTCGCTTGATTCTGCACTGTTGTTTACACTAGCTTTTTTAAGAGTATTTATCTCTTCATATTTTTATTGTCAACTTTTGGTTGTTTAAAAATTACCCTTTTGTGCTCTAATTCTCGTAATACTTAGTAGCATAGATTTGTCCTGGACTAATAAATTCTTGTGAGTAGACTATTTTCAGGAAATTTGAGGATAGTTGTAGAGTAGTACTTGCCAGAGTTCTGTGGACTGTTTCATTTACGAATACCTAGTAATTCAATTTTATACTGCCATCATGTTGTCTTAAAAGTCACGTCTTGAAATGCACGTCTTGTCTTCTCTCGTCAGAAAAGCAATTGAGCTACTCCGTTTAGCTCTGTATTTGCGATGTTATTTACGGCGCGCTTCATTGCTGTGTGGAGAAACAGCGGTCACTCAGTTCGGGAGCGTGTGATGGACCAGGCGATCATGCATATTGGCAACGTTTCGGTTTGGATGCTTGAATTGGCGAAATAAAAGTGAGGACCGTACATCTTTCCTGCTCAAAAGCGTTATTGAGAGTTTGATTAGTATTTCAGATTTGACGTACTCCTTAGTACTCGTCATTCGCAAGTAGTGCTAATCCAATTTGGAATTGTCATAAACGTCTGTTTTCAGGGAAGAGTGATGTCCTCCCAGAAAAGTTACATCTTGCACGTATTTTTCCAGTTGTTTATGGCGTGTTTCATTGCTCTGTGGAGAAACAGCAAACTGTGCGGGGAGTTTTGCTGCTAGGTATACGGTTATTGGCAAGGCATTCAAGACATGACTCAGCAAGTTCAAAGATTGTTTCGTATATCGCCTTTTTGTAACTGTTGTTACAATATTTGTTCAAGTCATCAGTGTCTTTTATTTTTGAAAAGAGCACTGTCTTAAAAGATACAAGCTGTAGCAGGAAATAGTCTATTGCTTTTCTCATGAGTTTTCTGCGGTATGTTTCATTGCTTTATGGAGAAAACCGGCAGATTCAGAGCTTGTCTAGCCAGGCGAGGTTGGCAATTAGGCATGGGGCGTCTGTTTGGCTCGTCCTTAACAAATACGACGTAGCAGCCCCAATGTAACAGAAGGTCTAGTATTGCTATTAGTCATGCAGATTTGCAGAGCCTAGTGTAAAATATTGTCATTAATATTTTACACTACGTGAACTGCATTCTGTCAAGTGTTCAATGCCCAGCGTTTCGTTCTAAAAGGAAGTAGTTCTGTGATTGCAATTCACTTAATTGAACATCCTCTCGATTCACATTTTTTCGACTTTAGTTGTCCACCTCTCACTGATCTGTTCATATATAACTATAAACATAGATTATTATTAAAAAAGCGTTCGGTGCCACTAACATGCTTAGGGCACGCCCTGATGTCACTGAAGTATCTCACTGGGATGTCCTAGGTTCTAGTCCCGACAGTGGCAGGATTTTCGACACTAGCTTGTCAGCTAGGAGAAGTACCCTAGCGAACGGACTACGGACTGCGCACAATCTTTCCTTTATCTTCCTTATTCTTTCCTCATATTTATACCAACATACACTACACTACCACATACATCGGGAGAGCAGTCGGGACCTAAGAACCTGTCCCGGTTATGGTATTATCCCGCTGTTTTGAGATACTTATTTGAGGGAAACCCCGCTAGCCGACGGTTTAGTTGGCGCCGGATCTCTCCTTTCAACGGGGGAAGATGATGATGATGATAATAATAATATTAAGTTAATAAATAATATTAAGCTAATAATAAGTCTTTATTAATAGCGAGGCTCAGCCCATAGGGCCTGCTCTTCCGCCTAACCACTGAGTCTACATTAATTCAGGGTTGTAACTTACAAGAGGAGAGCAATCTGTGCATTTACGTCTGGGAGTGTAAAAATAGGGACCATCCCGGCATACGCCTTAAGCGATCGAGTAAACCCAGAAAACCTCAATCAGGATCAAGGACACCTCCACATCCCGAGAAAAAAATGTACTACACTTATGGGACTAGCGATCTTAGCAGTTGACGCGCCCGGAATCACTAACCAATCAATCAATCCTTGTTGACGAGAAGTAAGGCGCCTGAAAGGTAGCTCCCAATGATATAGCAACGTATTGAAATAACCCCCAAATGAATTATGGAACTAAATATGAAACACTAAATCATCAATACTCAAGTTTATTTCAGAATTATTCAATTTCGTTAAAAAAGTGAGGACTAGCGATCTTCGCAGTTGACGCGCCCGGAATGACTAAGCAATCAATCAATACCCCGATGTGCAAACTCTGTCGTGGTTCAAGGGTGACGAGGCGCGCGCGCTCTTGTTTGTAGGCGTAGTTCGCGTCGTGGCCTACATTCGGCCGCCGCCGGAGGCGCAGGCAGCGCGCGCCTTTGGGTCTCCCACGTGAGAAAGCACGTGGCGCGCGTGGCGCTGACGGGAGGCGACGACGCGAGGGGGCGGGGCCCGGGCGGGAGAGGTAAACAGGTTGACAGGCGGGGGCTGCTGAACGAGACGTTCAGGCGCTCTTCGCAGGAGCCCCAGCGGTGGGACGCGGGTGCGAAAGTGGGCTAGGGTCCCGCGAAGTGCTCCCGGTGAGCAGCTGATCGTTGTGTAACGATATTCCAGCAAGTTCACCGGGAGCGGTAGCTCAGTGCATCAACTGATGTCACTGCAGCGCCTCTGACCGGAAGGTCCTAGGTTTGAGTACCGATTGCGGCAGAATTTTCGACACTAGATTTTCAGCTAGGTGGAATTCAGTCGCTGCCTGGAGGAGAATTTTATCGGCCGGTTGCTCTGATCGGTAGTTTTCCGTGGTTTCTCCGATCAACACCCGGCGAACGCCGGAGCAGTACCCTAACAAACGGGCCATGGACCGCGCGCGATCTGTCCTTCCTCTTCCTTGTCCTATCCTCTCCCCTTACACATGCACTACATTACCACAAATTCCGGGAGACCGGTCGGGAGCTTAGAGCTTGTCCCGGCTGGGGCGGTGCCCCGCTGGTGGGAGAGTCCTGGTCAGGGGGAAACCCCACTAGCCGACGGTAGGTCGGCGCCGGATCTCGCTATCCAGCGGGGGAATATCACCGCCATCTCCCGAGAAAAAAACATGCACTACACTAACGGGACTAATAACCAAAGCAGTTGACGCGCCCGGAAACACGAAAAAATCAATCAATCCAGCAAGTTCACCTAAATATGGTGTTTGTAAAAATGGGATTCTTATATGTCTTAGGAGGCGTGGAATTCTAAAACAATTGATTATAGGAAAACAAAAATAAGGGCAACTTCCAACCATTGGATTAATCATTTGTCTCCCTACATTGAAACACGTGACGTCCCATTACTCGAGTTGACAGCTAGTGAAAATTGTTTGCCCCTTTACAAGAACTTTTGCTCAAACTGTTATTCAGGAAACTATGAAGCATTGATTAGCAATTTATTATATACGTTAGGTAAAACTAACTTAATGCGTACGTATTAAATGTTATTGAACTACATCATTTCAATATATGACACATGGCATACGCAAACCAGCAACAACCGATTTTTCTAAATTAGCTTACAGTGGCATCTCCGTCGTCTTTAACAGTTTAAATAATAGGTTAAAATTTAAATACGTGAATTTTTTAAATAGAGTAGGTAACCTAACGAAATATCCAGTTCCTCGCCAACAGATCTATGCGATGAATAACACCTCGCTTGCTTCACACCTTGGACAGAAAATGTTTTGTGTAATAATTTCTTCCCTTGCTTCTACTTACCCACGATCCCTTCTGTCCCTATTTACTCTCTAGTTTTGTAAATACTACAACTTGAACAACAACAACAACAATAATGATAATGATAATAATAATAATAATAATAATAATAATAATAATAATAATAATAATAATAATGTTCTTGAAAGATAGAAATCCAAGGTCAGTTCTACCCCAGCAGAGTGTCTCGTCCCATTAAACTTCGCTTGAACCGAATGGGGCTGTAGGTCTAATCGTGAGTGACAGATGGACATACACTCTCATGTTACCCGATTCGACTAGAACATTACGTAAGATGTATTTCATGTGTTATTGCACTCTTCAAAATAAACATGCAGCAAGACTTGAAGAATTCAAATTGTTTGAAAAATTGAAATTATTAATCAAATTATCAGTATGTTTGAGTATGTTTAAAAGTTTGAATTTATGGGTTTAAATTAGCTATTTCCTAGAGGCCTCAAGAGCAGAAAATGATATTCATCATATACATCAAAATACTAATAAAACAAATATTATTTTTCTTTCTTATGTCACTACCTCCCAGTTGTCCCTTGGGTTTGCATCTAATATTAGAATGAAATTAAAATGAGACGTAACATTGAATTATGCAGCGCAATTAATGTAAAACCAATATAAAATATAAAACAATAATAAATAATAATTAATGTAAATATCAAATTAATATAAAATTGTATTTAAAATGCTATGTAGTTTGTTGATCTTTGGAACTGGAATTCGATTTGTATAATTGGTGCTATTTGTGATACAAGTATATTTTAAAAGAAAACAAAAATTGAGAAGCCGTGATGAAGCTTAATTTTTTTCTGGAGTGTTTTATTGAAAGTGAGGCCTAATCAGATGAGTGGAGTTGACAGAACTCGAAGACCCAGACGCCAAGTGAGCTCTGTCAAAAAATCCAGTTATTAAATGAGCGTTTTCTTGAACCCAATAGTATTCATAATTGGAGATATCAATAAAGAATACTTGCCTAATAATTTCTCAGCGTGATAATGTTTGCTGCTGTATGTACTCCACATCGAAATGTGTTTATACAAAACGTAAATTAAACGTAAAAAATTAATCAAAACGCGATGAAGCTGAGAAAGGAATCCTCTTTGCGTAACCACTACACAGTGCCGGAGCTAGACAATTTTGGGCCCGGGGCAATGCTGAAACCTCCCTCCGAAAAATAAATAAAAGAAACTATGAGTTATGCTATTTCAACAAATAACAAATAATACAACTTTTAAGCTAGAAAACGCTTTTGAAAATATATTTTCAATAATAGTTTTCAGTAGAAGTATTTAGTGATCAAATAATACAATTTCCTTGAGCTTAAAATGCTAACAAATTGTTATAGTTAGCGTTAGCGTTTAATAAAATCACTTCTGTAAAGTACATGAATAATAAATATACATTTCAGTAGAAACTATTTTAATGTTAGCGTCATTTTATTCATTTCACAGAGTCCTGCCCGATAAGTAAGAGTATAATTAACATTAAATATGAAAAATTTATTCACTTCATGAAGTATCAAACTATTGTACCGCGACTTATAAAATGACGATAACGATTTTATCGTGTTCTAATTTCGTTTTCAATTTTTTACTACTCTTTCCCCTTTAATCCCATCATCGGGCCTCTTGACTTGCGGGGCCCCGGGCCTACCCAAGCCCAGCGCTGGCACTGCCACTACAACACCGGCAGCCCCTCGCGGCTGAAGCGGAGAAGGCGATGCAAGTGCAGCGGGGGCTTCCGAACGGAAACGAGCCACCGGAAGTGCCGTCACCATTGCGCAACGCCCCGCTGCATATCTGCAGGATCGAGGTGGGGCCCGCCCGCTCTCGCCCTGCGTCGGAGGACCTCCCCTTCGGAGAAAAGCCGTTTTCCCAGATGCGGCGCGATAAAGGGCTTTGTAGTTGGTCGAGTGGTTCACAGTGAACGGGCAAGTGCTGCGAGGCTGACGCTCTGAAGGTTCTTTCCCATGACTTCCATTTGCAGTACACGTACCGCCAATTTCCTTTCTGGGCTCGTTTAGCCAGATGAGCGGCCGCTGGAAAACTCCGGGAACGTGAAATTCTTGTTCTAATTGGAGGTTGACTAGTTCTACTCTGGACGAAATTATGTAATTACCCATACATCTTGTAATCTCTGAAACAAGTGTTATGATGAACTTCGTAATTTATATAATATGTTTGTGGATAATAAATTCAGCAATAAATCTAACTTTCATTAATTTGAAACTGGCATATTCTTGGAAATGTGACAAGAGTATTTGGAAGGCTTTACCCAGTTACAAATAATAAAGTTAATTTTGTCCGGTATTAATTTATTTACACTACGCGTGTTCGGCTTGCAAGCATCTTCTATTTCCAGACAACTCTCCCTTAGCCTTCACAATGGCGCGTTGAAATAATGAATTCATTTACTTGCGTTTGAAACATTTGAATACAAGTACTTCAAACTCATTTGAAAGTTGGAAATTATCCACGATACTTTCTTAGGTTTCCTCTAACGGTATTAATGTTCAACCCTGATGCGTAAAAATTAAATATATCAATTATATTTCATTTAATATTAGCTATTTTGCACTAAGGGGAGAATTCAAAGATACGTGAATATACTTCTAAATTGAAAGTAGCGAATAATGTGTTAAAAATATCAATATTACACAATATATGAAAGTAAAACAGTTTGAATTAAATAATTGAATATTTAAATAATTTTCCTTTGCGGTTCTACGAGCGTTTTTTGTCTAGTCTGTTAGGCAAAGTCGTTCTTTTCTATGTATAATGACTAAGAAAATGCTAATACTGAAAATTTACTGTGAAGTTCTCGAAAATTACACACAAGAAGTGTCGTCCAAGGTTTATTTGAAGGGAAGTTGCTTGGCCTCGTATTCTGAGAAAGGAATTTGCATCTGCAGAGTGAATGAGTGATGGAAAGTTCCTGCTTACGAAGACGGAACTATATTTAACCTAACTGTAGAGCATATAACCCGAAATATGCTTCGGGTCCTCGATCGACTTTCTTATATTCAACATACTATAAGCAGCTTAATCATCATGAATATCAATGTGCATCATGCAACATGCCCTCCAAATAAAACGGTTTTGCTCTCGATTCACTAAGGGACGTTTTCTGATAGAGGGTTAGGAATTCATTTGTTGATTCGAGGTTTTCCTGCGCTCTCCTCGACTCATAATTTTACGATCTCTCACACGTGATGAAGATCGTTTAGGTTAAGAAACTTTTTTTAAAAAATTCTTAATGGACATTAAATACTTTTACATATATTACTTTATCTTATTAGTAAAAAAAGTAAATATCACATTTTTTAACGTCAGTCGTAAACTTCTGTCGCGTGTTCTCTTTGTTTGCGTTGAGATAAATGAAAACGTTTTCTTTGCAAACTGTTCGGAGAATTTTGGAGAATTCAAACTGTCCATTGTCTCCAAACTTCCATTGAAAGTTGCTAATCACATATTGTCATTCTCTGCTATTTCTCCATAGTTGATATGTGTAATTTGTATCTTAATTAGGAAGTATTTTAAACAAAATAATTATAGACGTTCTTTTGCCAACAATATCTTATCAATATCATTGATTGTTGGCAATGCCAATGCCAATAGTCATTTCATTTTTAATGCCAATGAACAACTCAGCGCTAAGCCAAGAATTTTAAATATTGAGAGTTTCAAATGGTAGACACAAATGTAATGTGTTTGGGAGACAATTTCATCAGTGAGTGGAAGTTTACGAACGTATGTTGTGTATGTTTTTCCAGTAGACGAAATGAAGTCCCTCAGTGAGGGAGTTGACAGCTCTCCATTACTAATCTACCCCTCCTTTTTGGGGGGGGATGTAATTGCTCTCGTGCTTCTTCGAACCCCACTCTCCTCAGGTCAAGTAAGTGTACTACAAATACTACCAAAGTCTGGCGTCCTCTGGGCCTTGCTGCCTACATTGAGCGAGTAAGTGAGGGCAACAGGGGAGAGGTCGGGAGTCAGCTGCAAACTCCGTCTCCCCACCACCCTTTTCCTCGCCTCTCCTGCCACCCCCTCTCCATCACTGCCGTCACCATTGCCACCAACAACCGCCGCTACCACCGCACCCTCCGATCGCCACTTCACCCACCGGGCGAGGTGGCCCAGGGCATCAACTTATGCACTGCAGTGCTTCTGTCTGGGAGGTCCTGGGATTCCATTCTCAAAGGTGACAGAATTTTATGCTCTAACCAGATAGGTATGCCGACTTCTGTCGCGATTTGGAGAATTCTAACGACCGGCTGGTCTGATCGGTAGTTTTTCGTGGTTTCTCCTATCAATGCCAGGCGAATGCTGGAGCAATACCCTTCCAAACGGTCGACGGTCCGCACGCTACCTTTCCTTTACATTCCTCGTACCGGTTACTTACACACATTTTCATTTACGTGCACAACACTACCTCACATGCCGGAAGACCGGACGGGAGCTAAGAGCTTGATCCGACTGGGGCGGTGCCCCACTGCTGGGAGATACCTCGTAGAGGAGAAACCCACTAACCGACGGCATGTCGGTGCCGGATCTCGCCATCCAACAGGGCAAATTCACTGCCACATCTCGAGCAAAAAACATCCACTACACTTACGGGTCTAATCACCTTAGCCCTGGATGTGCCCGAAATCACTAGTACTCAATCACCGTTCGCGTTACAACAGCCGCATCGGGCGCCACCCACTGCCTCCACCGCCACCATCTCCCCGGGGGCGCCACCATCACTGCCGCTGCAGCCCAACGGCCAGACGCAAGGACAAAGAGCAACGAGCGAAATGACTCTGTGGGTTGGACCCCCGCCCTCGCCCGACGCGCCATCCACGCGTGGAGTTAACAGGCGATGGATGCGGCTTGAGTAGAAGGGTGTTACATCAGGATGTACGAACCGCTGAGAATTGCTGTGTTTGCTTAATGAACGGGCTTGTTTTCGTGGGACGATGTCTCGTTTAAAAACTGCAGTGTCACACCGTCACTAGACGCTGACGCGTTTCGTTGGAAAACCAAGAGAAATTGTGTTTTTAAGGAGTTGTGTGTGCAAAGCTAATTCTGAACGTGAAGTTAATGAGAAGTTAGTTACTGATAATTTTCGTTTCAATAGATTTTTATGGCAATTTCAGTATAATCTCAATATTTTTTCTATATTTAAAGAATAAGACATTCAATATTCTACAACGAAAACTAATTAATGCTGAACCGACGACATACATATTTCGCACAATTCACATAATTCACTCTATTCGCATAATTCACTCTATCGCCCGGAATGTACACTACGCATCCTTCAATGGCCACTGTCAATGCGGAAGTTTATTGAAATGTATTATATATATCTCCTGAAAGTATTATTTGTATTGTATTATTTATATATTTAGTTTAAATACTAATTTTGTACTTTTAGTCACCGAAGAAAGAATTAATTTTCCGAAACGTTTGAGTATGAAACATCTACAATTTCTATGGAAGATTACTTATTTTTATTACTGAAATCAACTCCGCAAAAATATTTTGCTGTCTGCATCAATATGAAAAATATATCTCGAAAAACTACGTTTTTGGTTTATATAATTTGTTATAAATATTACCTATGAAATGGGATAGATAATGAATTGAAAGGCCTGTAATAATTTCAGTATTCTTCAGAAAAAGAACAACATATGTTTCTTGGCTTGTAACGCATGTAAATATTTCTCTTTAGTTGTTTTAAATTTTGTTTTAATTCTGTGTGTGCCAACTAGTGTTTGGCGTAAGATTGCCAGTAAGTTGTCGAAGTGGTTCCTTTGTGATTGGATGAGAATTCATTAGCTTTGCGTTTGATCAACGGACAATGCCCTTCGAATTCCTAAAGATTTGCCAAACTTTATCAGGAAGGCAAATAAAGGTGAGAAAAGTAGGGCAGGAGAATACAGGCTAAATTTACGAAGTGTTTTCTCACCAAGCAGAATCAGGCAATACTGAATTCTTTACTTATGTAAATACCTGGATCACTCATTTTATTTTGTCGCATCAACTACAAAAAGTTATTAGCGACATCTACAAAATAACTTTATTATTTCTGTAAATGTAATTTTATGACGCTTAGGATGGGAACATTCATATCACGTTATTAACCAGTTTATACATTTGTCTGATATATCACTACAAGTGTATGGCCTTCAAAAAATTGAGAAACCGACTGCATTGTTTTCTGTTCTTTAGTACTCTTAACATGTCGTTATTAACACCATGTCTCAACCGGTCAAACTCAAACCTGGGGCACAGAAATAGATGGTTAATATACATAGTAACGTTGCACACATTTCACATAACAGCCGTTTTCCCTGTGATCAGTTAGGCATGTTTGAGCTTGATTCCCAAAGTTATCTCGTATTTAGCTGGGTCTTGTGGAGGATAGAATTTAGAAGATTGTTCCTTTTATTTTAGGGGATGAGAAAAAGATATGTAGATGCGTATTATCGGTTTGAATTCAGAAAATTTTGAAGCGATTAAGTAGGGTATGAGAATTGTACTTTGGATGTATCAACTTTATTCTATTACCTTACTTATAAATTACCATCTAAATCCGTCTTCAATATAATTTCACTACCCTCTTGTTCCCAGTTTAAAATAAATTCTATGCCTTTTACAATTTGAAGGCATGTGTGTTCATTTATTTTACAAATGCAAATTCGATTCCTTAGATTCCTTATTGAGGTATATTTTAAACAGCACATGCGCCAAAATGCGATAGTGGATATTGTAATTTTAGATGATAACTCTTTCTCCTCAGGCATTAAACCAGAAATTACATAGCATACATATGCATGATCGCATCGCACCAATACCACCTTCTCTTGCTAAACTCAATCCTCTTCATCTCAGTCTCCATTTTCGATCCTACCTAAGCTGCAATGTCTTCTGCAATTCAAAGGGACTGCGCATCTAAAACAGAAACATTACATCTCAAGAAGAGGTAATAGCAAAGAAGAAGAATATAAATATTGCATCCTTAATTTATATTAGATTCTACTCGTATTACGCAACTGTGAAGTTATGCCAGGAATAATATTCAGAACAAATTGTTCCAAGCCACTATTGTTCTCTTTGATTGAAAAAGGTCCACGAGTTTCAGTACTCGTTTTTCTCCTTTCTTTCTCTGTGGCTCAGTCGCATAGGAGGAAAAGTGGATGGAGCCTAGGCTTCACAATGGCAGAGGAGATCACACCTTGCGAAAGGTAGCCCTGCCCGCCCGCCCGCTCGCCCGCCCGATCCCGCGTAGCGGATGGGAGCGGAGCGGAGTCTGTTCGTGATTTACGCGCGCCACGTGCTGTGCGCACGCCCCGTCGGATGTGACGTCATCGCCGCGGGATACGCAGTGCAGGGCCGGGGAGAGGTTGGGAGCGCTTTGGTGTGGGTGACGCGCGGCGGCGAAGAAGGCGGCGGGGGTGAAGGCGAAGGATGAGGAAAAGACGGCAGCGGCGACGATGATGATGTGGTGGTGGTGGTGGTGGTGAAGACGATGATGGAGATGGTGAAGACGATGATGGAGACGGTGAAGACGATAATGGAGACGGTGAAGACGATAATGGAGACGGTGAAGACGATAATGGAGACGGTGAAGACGATAATGGAGATGGTGAAGACGATAATGGAGACGGTGAAGACGATAATGGAGACGGTGAAGACGATAATGGAGACGGTGAAGACGATAATGGAGACGGTGAAGACGATAATGGAGACGGTGTAGACGATGATGGAGGTGGGGGAGACGATGATGGAGGTGGGGGAGACGATGCTGGAGATGGTGAAGACGGTGATGGAGGAGGGCATAGACGGTGGTGGAAATGTGGAGGTGAAAGCGGTAATAGAGACAGTAATGTCGGCGAAGACATTAATGTACGCGGAGATGGAAGTATTGACAGAAGAGGTGATAGAGGCGGTGGCAGAGGTGCAGGTAGTAGCAGCCATGGGAGTGGTTGAGCGATGGAGTTGGTGGAGGGAGAGGTAGAGGTCTTGGTGGGAGCAGTTGTGGTTATGGGAGGGGAGTGGGGAGTTACGGGCAGAGATAGGACCCGATGTTAGAACCAATGTAGGAGCCGCTGCTGGTGAAGCAGTGGCAGCAATGGCGGAGGTGGGGGCAACGGTAGCGAAGGTAGAAGCGGAGGCTGTGATGACGGTGGCAACTACGTCGATAGCAAAGGAGCTGGTGGTGGCGTCTCGGACAAATTACACGATGCGAACTAGACGGTTTGAGTTCGACGTTCGCAACCGACGAAGGGAAGACGCATGTTCGAGGCTCGTATTATCCCGCCTTACACGCTTCAAGAGAAGATTTTTTATCTAATTAGAGGTTGAGAGAGGGTTGAAAGGCAATAAATTATGATAATCTCTGAGGAACCACTCTACGAACGAAGATTGACTGCTTAACGCCCTCGGGCTGAAATGAAATGATATGAGGAAATTGCTAAACTTAATAAGGGGGATTTGAATGAAGTGTGTTGATGGATGTGGGGATTTGTTAATGTCTCTGTTATTTGTGATCAGTTAGGTTTCACTGACGGAATTATTATAGCAGTAGTCCAAAATTAAATATATGAAAATTCGTGTGATATTGTCTTATTATAAGAATTCAAATTTAAAATAATTCAGTAAATGATTTCGTACCAGATTATTGACACGAAAATATTATAATATTTATGTTTCATTTGAATATTTATTTTTTATCGTTCAGTAGAGTAAAATATGAGTCACTTAGGAGCTGGGAGAGCTACATTGAGTAGCTCTAAACAGAAAAAAACCTAAGGAACCATATCAGTATTTGCTGAGTGCATGTGGAAAATAGTAAAATTCTATCAAGATATAGTTGATGCACTCTGAAGATAATGACGATTAATTAATAGTGGCGATTTATGTGAAACAATTTCCTAGTTTTGGAGATGCCAATTAATTATTTAGCTCGATACCCTCCAGATAAAACTCATACATTTAACAGAGTTTAATTAAATTTCTGAGTGTTGGGTGTTTTTAGTCTGAAATACGTAGCTTATTGGACGTCACGTGGGAAATGTGCTCATTCACCGCTGCGTTATGGCATTGCGATTGCCGTGCTGCTCGTCCGTTGGCGTCCCGCTTCTGCCCTCCCCTCCCCCTCCCCCCTCTCCCTCCCCCGCGCTCTCCGCAGCCGGTCGGCGCCCGCAGCCTGCCCGACCATAATGAAGATTGCGCTCTTAGCGATCTGCTCCCTGTAGCGTCTCTATTAGTGCCGCTCGTGCGACCTGCTGTGCGGTACCGGCCGCTTCCCAGACCCGCCCGTCGGCTGCCCCGACCCGCGCGGCACCGGCGGACTCTCCCGTCCATTTCCATCTGAGCAGTGCCCGCGCTGGGCATGGCCAGACCGGGCCATCGCCCGAGGCCCCGCGAGTCAACGGGCACGATGATGGGACTGATGCGAAAAAAGTAGTAAAAAATTGAAAAATATATTAGAACTGGAGAAAATCGTTGTTATTTTATAAGACGCGGTACAGTAGTCTATTAATTTGTCAATTAATTTATTACCTTAAGTAATTAATTATACTCATGACTTACAAGGTAGGACTCCATGAAATGATTCAAATGACGCTACCATTAAAAATAGGTTTTACTGAAATTCATATTCATTATTTCATTCATTATTTCATACAATAACAAGTGATGTTATTTCGTGATTTCTCCGAAACACTAACTAAACCCAATTTTATTTTTTGCGTTTTAAGTTCACAGTAGAAATAGTATTATTCCGGCACTAGATACTTTTACTTAAAACTATTATTTGCGGAAATATATTTTTAATAACTTTTTCTAGCTTAAACGTAAGTTTTGTAATTTGCTGAAATAAAATAACTCGCATTGTTTCTTAATACAACTTTCACATATCTAGTTTGTTAGGGGGCTGTTACGTTTAGCATTGTCGTAGGTGCAAAATTGTCTAGCTCTAGCACTACATCTGAAAGCCCCCAACACTGCCTCTCTTTCACTGCTGAGGCTCGGGTTCGATCCCAACCATTCAGTATGGCTCCGACAGCGTAAGGTACTGCCTTGGATAGCTAACTATTTCATCACAACGGTTTCGCACATTGACCTTGCTCATTCATTGCACTCTGACCCTCAGGCCCTCTCCTTCTGCCATCGCTCTCATTGTCCTCATTGCCATCTTCGTTGTCCTCGCTCTTGTCCTTCTTGCCAATATCTCATATCCTGTCTTCAAGTTAGTTTCTTAAAGGCCTAATAATCCTAGTTAATTTTACTTTTACATTATCGTTTTGAGAATTCTTATTGTCCTTCTTATGATCATGCTTGTCTCATTTCCAGTTAGTTTCCGTTCTTTGAGATCTAAGTTTCCCCTTCTGCATCCTATTTTTTTCCACTCGTCAAATCAGATTACAAATTCTTACAATACCGGTTAGAAATCTTCCATTTTCACATATTCTCACTTCAACCTCTACCTACCCTTTCTGATCAGAGACTTCTTTTTCCCTCATTCCTCTTTCCGGAATCCCACTCATTCCCCACTTTCATACTACGATTGATTGATCGATGTTTTTGGGCACGTCTATTGCTACGGTCATTACAAGGCTTCGTCTGTCAGACGACGCAACTAGTGTCGACTACTTCTCCCACCCTCTTCCCTTCAATCCCCGTTTCTGAAACTGCAAGTACCTTCATTGTGTGACTAGCCATGAAATACATGTAATCTTGTACCAGTGGCTATTGGCTATTTCCGGTGTACGCCATTTCCGGTACTCAAGCACGCGTCGTCCAGCAGACTTCGCGTTTGTAATTACGTCAGTTCTTTGGCGCTATATTGCTAATATTGTGAATAATATTCTTGTAGCATTTAAGTTTTGTCCGGAATATTTAGCAATCGTAATGGGACGAAGGCGACCATAACAAAGATCGCATGACGATGTACTACTGCGGACGCTTCTCAAAAGCCATTTGTGGACAGCACCAAGCAAGTGTGTGCTGTGAGAGTCAAGTTAATTAGGTGTATCTCTAAAAACCTTTAAAATGTATTTTGTAACTCCATATAATACGATACATGTTCAATCCATTAAATTGAGTGTTTCATTGTAAAAATGTGTATATATTAATTTTTACTCAAAGTAGTCTGTGAGACTGACCTCACGGTTTACCTCATGGATCAGCGTGCTCGCTTTCCATGCCGCGACCCCGGGTTCGATTCTTTCGATTCCCGGTCGGGCAAGATTATAATGTGCGTTTTCCTTGCAATTTCACAGTATACGTAGCTGTGTGACGATGAGGAAACTCACTTCTCAGGGTTGAAAAGACCAGAATACGGCTTGGGGATGTCTTCGTGCTATCCACACGTGTCCCCTTAACTTGTGGCCGCAAGGCCGGGACGCTTCTGGTAGGCCATCCGTACGCGGGCTGTCGCGCCAAGTGCAGTCAGTCTGGCAGACTACGCCTTTGCAACAACGCTTGATACAGATTATCTTTGTAATATAGGGTTATTGCAGTAAATATTTTGTCTCGGAAAGTGCCTGAGTTTTTTTCCCCCCTGGTTACTGCGATTCGTCGCTTCCCATCACGCCAGCTTTCCTCATCTTCCGCTCCGGCCGCGAGAAGCTCTAAGCTCCCGACTGGTCTTCCGACACGTGAGGTAGTGTAGTGCTAGAAAGTGGAAAGGAGTGTCACTCGGGTGTGAGGATAGGAAGAGGAAGGAAAGACAGCACACAATCCCCGGTACGGTTGTTAAGATATTCCTGTACCCAGCCCCTCAACAAAACCACCGTTACTGTACCTTCCACCCCGACCACTACCACCACCGCCGCCACCACCACCAGCATGGCGCCAACCGCAGAGCACGCTTGGGGTCAGCTCATGTTTGATTCGCGAGTGTAATTATGATAGGAGGTTCGGCGTTGTTATTTTATCCGAAATTTTTATTACCTCCCAACAGGTTCTCGGGGGCAGCCAGGCTGACGGGAGGGTGGAAGGCGGTCAGGCGCGGGTTTAATCGGAATCGGCTTCCCCGGTGGACCGGTTCCCCCGCAGCGGTCGCGGTTTCGACTCCGCTCGCCTGCGGCCACGCTGCACAGTGGGTGCAAATGACCCCGAACGCGCGGAAGACATATCGTCATCGGCTGCGGCGCTTGCACAACCCAAAAATACGAGTTCTGAGTTATGATCATTATTCTGTTACATAAATAAAATTGGAATGTCAGTAGATGACCTTATTGAAAGTTCCAACTTCGTAGAAAGATTTATTAAGAAAAAAATCTTCAATATTGTCATCTTAGGATGGCGTAGACAAGATTTTGAACTTTTGCGATCGTCGAAAATTCAGTAAGTTCAATTGAAAATGAGGGCGATTTTCCAAAATTCAGTAAATTCTCTCTAGTGAATGGGTCTGGCTACAGAAACGGTCTCGCTAGTGAAACGTATATTCAGTAAATTCTTGCTAGTGAAACGGTCTGGCTAATGATTCGATCTTGGTGGTAAAACGGTCTAGCTAGTACAACGTACATTCAGTATATTCTCGCTAGTGAATCAGTCTGGCTAGAAAAACGGCCAGGCTAGTAAAACGGCCTCGCTAGTAAAACTGTCTGGCTAGTAAAACGTAAATTCAGTAAATTCTCTGTAATAAAACGGTCTAGCTAGTAAAACGGTTCCGCTAGTAGAACGCTATTACAATTGATATGCTATCACCATTGAAACTGTTTGGGTTGATTTTTATCGATCCTATTTTAATTTTATTGCTGGATATTGCACTCCATTTTGTGCATTTGGGGCCATTGCGCTCCGCAACGCCCCCGGGTGTGGATGTCCCCCCCCCCCCCCCCGCTGTGCTCTTTGCCGGGGGCGCACGCGGGCCAAGTTCGCTGTGCGCGCGTGGACGCGGAGCTCAGCCGCTCATCTCCTCCTCAGCAGCCGCCTCTTCCTGGTTGTGGCACGTGGGTGACAGTTCCTCCTCCTCCTCCGGGTTGTTGCGTGTCCGACTGCTAAGTGATGTTCGTGAGGCAGATGTTTGGTGTAAAACATGGGGATTGTGTGTCCTCGATGGAGGTAGTTCAGTAACTGGTTATTACCATTTAGGAAACATCGTTATCTCCTGCTTGTAAATGTTACAAAATACTTCGGAACTAAGAGTCTTGTTGTGTTCCAAAGGGGTGTCATGAGAATTATTAATCGACTAAGAAGTGATGGGGTTATTTCACATATTTGCCTGAAGAAAAAAGTGCAGTTTTAATATTGGTTTTTTCATTCTAATTACTATCTCCTAATTTGATTTTTTTATATTTACATTTTTTAATAATCACTATTCTCTATATATAATCAGACTATTTTATTTGTCGAATTATTGTTTTCAGCATTTACTGAGAAGGAATAATATAACAACAAAAAATATTAAATCCTATTAGTGTGCTAAGTAAACAATGTTCCACGTTATGGAGATACTGACGAATAGTGTTGAAACAAAAATTTGTTTTCCATTTTGTTTGTTTTCCAAAAATTTGTTTATTTGAATTCTGAAATACGTCCGGTAACTTTTTACTTATTTCCCTTCATTCTATTATGAATATTGAAACAAACGACAATTCGTTCTATAAGATTAAAACCATTTGCTACGCCAGGTGAGATAAATTTTAGAAGTAGGCCATCCGGATGTGTGCGGACAAGTTGATAGAAACCAATACGTTCAACTGACAAGTGTTGAAAAGCCTTCGCTCAAAATAACATTCATTAAGACTGTTATGGTCTTTGAAGAGGTTTAAGCACACTATTAAGAAAATCATAAGAATTCTGGTTAAATTTTGAATGGAGCTCATTTAAACACTGATATTAGTTTCCTATGGAAATATATATCTTTAGATCGCTTCACAATTTTAATCACTGGATGCCTGAAAATGAGTTTTTAGAACAATACATTACGGATAGATATGCATATACTCGTACGTGTAATCGATAGAAATAACTACACAATAAAAATAAAATTTGAAGAAAATGATAGATCGGAAGAAACTCGTTTCGGCTACAGCAAATTCCTCCGGGTATTTGAACCAGGATACTCAAATTTGATAATTAAATTCCTTTCCGCATCACGGACTATTCTTTCGTTTTTTTAAACTATCGCTATTAATATAGGAATGACGTATTGCAAGGCACATAATACCGTTGATGCAGTGTAATTACTAAGTGCATTCCCCCCTTGATGCCTACTTTGCGGAGGAACGTTTTAATACCGGGGTCGGTGGTGGGCCGGGCCGGGCCGGGCCGGGCAGGAAGCCCTGCGCGTCCGTCCAGCGCTGGCGCCCGCGGGCCCCGCCGCGCCGCCTCGCCGCCGCGGCAACAGGGTAATTGATTGCAATTTGTGGCGGACACTTCAATCTGCTGCCTAATGGTGGAGGTCGCGTGCGCGCCGCTCAATCCCCCGCCCCTGCTCTCGCTGCCACCTTAGCCGCCACCGAATCGCCACCACCTGCACCCTCACACCCGTCACCGACACCGTTACTGTCAACCGTCACTCACACCGTCTTTGTCACCGTCACCGATACCGTTTCCGTTACTGTTACATATACCTACACTAGTTCTCGCCTGAACACGGTAGCGAGCGGACGTGCGCCGAGCGCTCTCCTTCACCGGCGATTTCAGTGAGATAAAGTTAGCAGAGTACAAACCGTACGAGTTAAGTGTACAGTGATAGTGACAATGTTTGCAAGTGGCTCCCCTGATACGGGGCAGCACATCGCTAGAGCAGTGGAAACACTAAATCATCATAGTGAATTCAGTGATATTAATTCAACACCAATAAAAGATCAAGCTATAAGTGGCCCAGCGGGGCAAAACAGTAATCAAGTTAACTTTCAAATGCAACAAAATGTGCAGCAAAAACTAGAGCAACATCATTATTTAATGAATCAGGATCCACAATTGATACAAATAAATCAACAACAACTATTTATGAGAGATCCAACAGGCTTCTATCCAGCACATCAGCAAGGCCAACCCTGGGAACTTCATGGAACGCAGCCACAGCAATGGCCTCAACAACTACAAGGTCCGGAGTCGTCTGAAACAACCTCAAATAAAACCGTGAGTACCCTAGAGTGGCAACAACCTCGAAAAAGGAAAAAACACGCCAATAGTGACCAGTTCATGCCAACTTCCACGAGCGTTAGTGCGCCTCTGTTTACGCATAAAAATAGATATGCAGCATTAGAAGACAAACCAGAAGCTGAAACTCCCAAAAAGCCCCCCATAGATCATAACATACCGTCAATATTCGTGCAAAGTGTTACAAACGTATCAAAATTAATAGAATTTCTAAAACTACAAGTAAAAGAAGATGATTTCACGTACAAAATGTACAGCGAGGATGTAAAAGTGCAACCAAAAACCATTGACGCTTACAGAGCAATAATTAAGCAACTAGACGAATCCGAGGCCAAATACCACACCTACCAATCAAAGAAAGACAGAGCATTTCGTGTAGTGCTCCGATATCTGCATCCGTCAGCAAACATAGAAGAAGTAAAAGCTGAACTTAAATCCAAGGGTCACACCGTTCGTAATATGCACAACGTACTTCATCGAATAAGCAAAAAGCCGCTATCGCTATTTTTTATAGACTTAGAACCAAGTGCAAACAATGCAGAAATCTACAATATCAACACACTTGTAAATGCAGAAATAGAATTTGAAGCACCGTACAAAAAGAAAACGCCAGTACAATGTCATCGCTGTCAAGAGTATGGTCACACGAAGAAATACTGTAAAGCAACTCCGAGGTGCGTGAAATGCGGTGAAGAACACTTCACAGAAGAATGCAAAAAAGATACAACGCAGCCAGCAACTTGCGCGCTATGTTCGCGAAATCATCCAGCCAACTATAAAGGCTGCCAAGTGTACCAAGATTACGTTAATAAACGTAGCAAGCAGAGAAAAGAAACAGACACCGCCACCAAGAAGATACAAAAAGTGCCAAATGCCTCAGATTTCCCTCCCCTCCCAGTTCGCCACTTTCAACCCAATCCCTTCTCACGTACAGTATTTCCTCAAAACTCAACATACGCTATACCCCACAACCAAAACCAAACAGATCTTTACAAAATAATAGAAACCTCATTCCAAAGGTTCGAAAGCATCCTTAAACAACAATCGGAACAAATTGGGGCTTTGCTTATCCTACTGACGTCATTAATATCCAAGATGCATTAAATGGCACCAAAAATTAAAATTTTTCTCTGGAACGCAAATGGTTTAATCCAACATCGAAGAGAGCTCGTAACTATTCTCAAAGAAAAATACATAGATATTATGCTAATCTCCGAAACTCACTTCACTGAAAAATCCTACTTAAAGATACCCGGATATGACATATATAATACCAAGCACCCGGTCGGTACAGCGCATGGAGGAACTGCTATAATAATTCGAAACACAATTAAACATTATGAACTGAACGAATATAAAACTGAAGAAATACAAGCAACATCTGTAATGGTGACAGAAGGTCAAGCTTTACTAACGCTAACATCAGTATACTGTCCGCCTAAACATAGAATAACAGAACAAAAGTTTCAAGACTTTATAAATACATTAGGATCAAGATTCATAGCTGGAGGCGATTTCAATGCAAAGAATCAGCACTGGGGCTCACGACTCAACACATCACGAGGAAAAAACCTTCTCAAAGTATTAAACAAACTAAATGTTTCTACTATATCGACCGGTGAACCTACGTACTGGCCCACCGACGCCAACAAGCTTCCTGACCTCCTGGATTTCTACTTAGCAAAAGGTGTGCATCTTGGTACAGTAGAAGTGAAATCTTGTTACGACCTTTCCTCAGACCACACCCCAGTAGAAATGACCATCAGTTCAAATATAACTGAAAGAAGTTATTCTCTGAAACTATCAAGTAATAAGACAAACTGGGACAAGTACCGAGATTACGTGAACTATAAACTATCTGCAAATGCACCGCTAACAACAGGTGAAAACATCGAAGACGCAATACAGCACCTAACAGACACATTACAAGACGCTGCCTGGGCCGCAACACCAAGAGAAACAATAAATAAATCACCAACGTATCCCGCAGAAATTAGACAAAAATTGGTAGAAAAACGTCGACTCCGACGAATATTCATGATGACACGTCAACCAGATGACAAAAGGAAATATAACACCGCAGCCAGACAATTAACACGTCAAATTAAGGAATACGAAAACAAATCGTTTTCTAATTATATTCAAGCTCTATCACCTACTGCTGAAACGAATTATTCACTTTGGAAAGCAACAAGAAAATTGAAACGACCTCAACAATACATCGCACCAATTCGAAAAGATGGCACGTGGGCAAGAAGCGCAGAAGAAAAGGTCGAATGCTTTGCAAAACACTTCGCATCAGTTTTCAAACCTGCAACAAACCCAAGTACTATTGAAAATAAAGTACTAGAGTTTCTGGATGTACCTCTACAGTTATCACTGCCCATAAAGCATTTCAACTCACGAGAAGTCGAACAAACAATTAAAAAACACACGCATCCCACGAAAAGTCCAGGGTTCGACCTTATTACTGGTAAGATTTTACAGGAAATGCCAAGAAAAGGATATGCATTCGTAACAAGTATATTCAACGCAATACTTCGAACTAGTCATTATCCTTGTCAATGGAAATATGCACAAATAATAGCGATCTTGAAACCAGGAAAGACTGCCACGGAAGTAACGTCGTACCGACCGATTAGTCTGCTACCTGTCCTATCAAAAGTTTTTGAGAAACTTCTCTTACAACGTCTCAAGCCAATAATTAAAGATGTGATTCCTGACTTTCAATACGGCTTTCGAGAAGGGCACTCAACAATAGAGCAGACTCATCGTATTGTAAACACAATTTCTCAAAGCTTGGAAAAAAAGATGTATTGTTCTGCAGCATTTCTAGACATTCAACAAGCATTTGACAAGGTATGGCATGAAGGAATTTTATTTAAAATAAAACGCCTTCTCCCACACTCCTACTATTTACTTTTCAAATCGTACCTTTGCGAACGCCAATTTCAAGTGAAATACCAGGACGCTCTATCAGAATTCCAACCTATTTCTGCAGGGGTGCCACAAGGAAGTATTCTTGGACCATTATTATATCTTTTATCAACTTCAGACTTACCAATTACAGAAAGAACTACAATAGCCACCTTTGCAGACGACACTGCTATTCTCTCTGCAAATAAAGATCCTTCCTGTGCATCACAACATCTTCAAGAACATCTTAACAAAATCGAAGATTGGAGTCATCGTTGGCGAGTCACAGTTAACGAAACAAAATCAAAACACGTAACTTTTTCACTAAGAAAAGAAAACTGCCCAAAAGTAAAACTAAACAACACAGAACTCCACGAAGCTGATACAGTCAAATACCTTGGACTGCACTTGGATAAACGCCTGACCTGGAAAACCCATATCAAAACCAAGCGAAAGGAAGCAGAACTTAAAATCCTCAAACTGGCATGGCTAATAAACAGACATTCAAAGCTGTCCTTGTATAACAAGGTTCAGATCTACAAGGCTGTAATCAAACCAACATGGACCTATGGTATTGAATTGTGGGGCTCCTCAAGTAGGTCGAACCTGGAAATTCTAAGACGATTCGAAGCTAAAACATTAAGAAAACTATGCAACGCACCGTGGTACGTGACAAACAATATGATATACAGAGACCTTGACATCATCCCGCTAGAAGAAATTATCACCACGAAGAGTCAAGCTTACCAGAAGAGGTTGTACGAGCATCCAAATCATCTTTCAACGAACCTGCTAGACAACAGTGAACATGTATATAGATTAAAACGAGAGAATATTTTAGATCTGCCATACCGATTTCTTAATTGAAAATTTCATTGTCACCATAACTCACGTCATTAATGTATTTATTAGATACCATTTACTTATTGTTCCAACAAGAACAGATTGTAAATTATGCAGAAGTGAAAATAAAAAAAAAAAAAAAAATATACCTACACTAATTCGACGTCGACACTGATTCGATGTCGACATTGATTCGACATTGGCTCAGATTCGACGTCGGCACTGATTAGACATCGGCACTGATACGATGTCGGTACTGATTCGACGTCGACACTGATTTGACGTCGACACCGACGACAGTGACACATTCACCGATACTATCACCGATATCGATACCGATACCATCACCGATATTGATACCGTCACAGTCACCGTCACTGATTCGCCCCCGTCACCGATTCGACATCGATATTGACACTTACACCGACTTAGGCACTGACATAGACATCGCATCCACATCGGCACCGATCGCATTCTCCCGATACCTTCTCCCGCTAACGACGTCGCCGTCTGCCGCCGCCGACTGCGTGCCGCTCGCCTAGAAGCTATGTACTTCTCTTGTCTATTATTGTATGATTGCTGATGTTTCTTAAGGGATTCGTATATGCTCGTGATACATTCAGTTTTGCCCTTTCCGTTTTATCCGTCTAGGCAAAAACTAACATCACTCGAAGGGCGAATCTGTCACATTCCAACCATGGCGAGTTCCGATGTTTTTTCAAGATGGTCTACGTGTTCGCTGTTACCAGTACCTGAGTGTGTGTGTGTGTGTGTGTGTGTGTGTGTGTGTGTGTGTGTGTGTGTGTGTGTGTGGATAACTCTATTCGAAATGTTCATCAAAAATAGTTTAGCAATACATGGTCGCAAAACTACTCAAAACGTGAGAATTCGTTTGGGAGTGATCTTGGCTGTCCCGGTGACTCCGCGTCGATGACCTTATAATGCTTTCGACATTGGCGTGGCATCATAGCTTTCGACGCGGCGTCCCCCAATAGTCCTGGAGAACTTGCTAGACGCTGGTCGCGGAAGCCTACGACTTCAAGAATTACCTCGTTACCCAGCTGGTTAAAGATTTTTACAAGAATTAATCGCTCTGTCTTCGAACTGATGGAATGATGAAAGAGCTTTTGCGGAGAAAGGGGCGCCCCAAGGGGTGAGAGCTCTCTCTCATTAACGGACGAAGTAAGCGGTCTTAAATGAGGAAATGCAACGGTTTCTGAACGCCCCCTGAAGTGGGTGGGACACGGTCGTTTCAAAGACGTAAAAATTAGAGATTTTGTTTCAAAACATCCAAATTTACAAGGTTAAACCACTTATAAAAAAGCGCATTGATTGCAAAGACACTGGAGCACAGAAGGGTTTGTAATTGCACTTCTGAGCTTCATGTTCTACAGAACATATTATTTTCATATAATTTTTCCTCTAGTTTGAAAGGCCCGCAAATACTCGTAAGACGTGATCTTGTGATTTCATGTGCATTTAGTGATTCTGGGATCCACGTGTTTTGGTGATTGTTAACAGTACAAAATTGCTTTTGTTTTTCGTTACTCCGCTCTTCAGTCTTACTGTGGTTTTTACAAAATATGTATTTATTAAACGGTCTAGATCAAGCGTCACAACGCCCTTTAGTCAGAGTGCGTTCATCTGAAGAAAACTGGTTCCGGGGAACGATTATACCCGATACCCTTCAAAATGTTACATAAGGGTACACGTGTTTGTGTCAAACATTTGCAGCATGTAATGTAAGCGAAGAGATTAAAACTGCTAACAAAAACATTTGTTCGATATGAGATGGATGGTATATTATATGAGAAAGATATTTATAAAAGAAACTTCACATTACTATTGCATTAGTAAGGTTAGGACCATGTTTTGAGAAACTACCAGCAAAACGTTTCGCTCATTTCTGAAATTTTCTACCCTGCTTCTCGTTTCTACTGATGTTCCGATTTGGAGGTCTGCAACTGGGTGTCTCTTTCATAAACTAAATGTCTCTCTATTGAATGACTCAGTTTGGCCCAGCAAGTTCATTTGATGTTCTACCTTCTTGAAACTTCGGGCGATTTCACACTAGCTACGTATCTAGGTTGAATTCAGCCGTAGTCTTTGGGAGAATTCTAGCTGCCGGCTGCTCTGATCAGTAGTTTGCCGTGTTTCTTTTATCCGTACCAACCGAATGTCAGAGCAGTACCCTACCAAACGGAACGAAAGCGTAGATTTATTGATTCATTGGTGATACCGGGTGCAGCACTACTAATATCGTTAGTCCCATAAGTGTGGTGCGTGGTTTTAACGCGGTAGGAAGCGATGATTTCCCTCCACTGGATGACAAGGTCCGGCGCAGACCTACCCATCGGCTTGCAGTTTTTTCCCTTACCAGGTATCTCCCATCAACGAGGACCATTCCAGCCGTGACAAGCTCGAAGCTCTCGTGCATGTGTGGTAGTGTAGTGTATGTAAGTGTAAGTGAATGTAAGTAACGGGTGAGGATTGGACAAGGAAGAGGAAGGACAGATCGCGCGCGGTTCGTGGCTCGTTTGTTAGGGTATTGCTCCGGCGTTTGACTGGTGTTGATCAGAGAAAACACGAAAAACTACCGATCAAAGCAGCCGGCCGTTAGAATTCTGTTTCAGACACCTACTGAATTCGACCTAGCTATTTAGCTAGTGTTAAAATTCCTGCGGACTCGAAGCCTAGGGCCTCCGATGAAAGGCACTGCAGTGACATCAAATGTTGCCCTAATAGGCACCTAAGCATAGACCTACCCTCCCGATTTACGAAGCTGAGATGCAAATTCAATACTGCTGAGATAATATATTCTTTTTCGCTCTGCAACGTTAACGTGACACTTCCTATTCGCCTCGTAGATAAGTGACTGTTATCAAAATAAGCGGTTGTCTTCCACCAGGAGCTATACTTCCATTTGTTCTCCGCTTCCCGGTTTTTCTTAAATCCACATACGATCTGCCAACACCGCAATAATTGTCCCGCCGCTTCCAGTTTATTATTTTTCGTGGGTGAAGAATTGTTTGGTGCAGCATTTCTCGAATCCCTCTGACTCTCGAGGTCTCAGAATCTCGTGACGTCTGGCGGTTTTCAGCCGTCGACCGTTAACTTTCATCAAAGAACCCAGCCACATCTCGTGTAGGTGTCATACTAAACAGCTGCCGAGTGCCTTTGCAAGGAAAATGGTTCACTTTAAAGGCATGAAGTCTTCGGAATATTATGTTAATTTTCGAGGTAGAAAAAAATTAGCAAATTTTTTGAAAATAAAGAGGCTACCCTGATTTGGTATCCTTTGTTTTAGTTTTTTTTCTCTTCCTTGACTTCAGTCAGTAATATTTTTCAATATTATAATATTTTTCAATTTACATTATTAAGACTACATAATATAATAAAATCGTATTATAAAATATTACAGAATATTAGTGAATGTAAGTTCAGCAATAACGAACTTTCTTGAAAGTTTTCCGCAGATATTTATTTATTAAATGGGGAAGAAAAAATCTCGAAAGTCCTGGAAAGCGTATTTATATTTGTAATTTTAAATTTAAAAAATAAAATGTACAAAAACAAACTGTTTTGAATTACACATCTAATGTCGAACTCTATACGTCAACTTGTCGAAGTCATTGTCTCATGTCAAAGTACATTAGTCTAAAAAATCAAACTAAAAGTGAAATTTCTTTCTCACTGAAATAACAAAAGGATGATTTTTAACTTCCTCAGGCCCCTTCTAGTGTGTATTCGATGGCGATATCATTTTTGTTTATAGCCGGTTTCAGTTGACTGCCCTGCAATCTGGCGGCGCGGCCGAAGACCTCGGTGCGAGTGAGCACATTCCGTTGAGGGTTGTTTGTTTCCCTGCCCTCGCAGTTTCCTGTCTGACTCTGTGTGTACGTTTCGTTTTATTTTTGCGGTTTTTCGCAGACCTCGGTCTCTTCCTTCCCGTCCTGAACGTTTCGTCACTTTTGTTTACGATACCGGGTAATATTAACGTGCGCCTGTTAATATTTATGTCTGTATAATATGTATGTCAATCTTTTTTAAGAATTTTCTTCGAAATTTCTCCTCTTTGTATATAATCTTCTTACAAAAACCGTCAATTTTATTTACATGCTGCTGCATGTACTAGCTTGTAGTGAACTTTACAAGGAAAAAATAAATAATTCTGACTTTAAAATAACAAATTTTTAGGGGGAAAAACGTATGTGTTTATTTATCAAAACATATACGACGTATGATAGGTTGTTTGTAGTTCCTATTACAGGTTTTTACCCCGGTAGTGATGCAAAATGGTGCGTAATTTACAACAAGCTCAGAATACAATGAAATAATTAAATGCAGTGAAAATAGGCCCAAAATAATAACTTGAGTAGAATAGCGCAACTAGAACTACGTTTTGCGAAGTAGTGAGTTACCTTAGAGCTCATGGTAATAGTGTAGTATGTACCAAAACAAGCAACTATTTTTGAAAAAAATTATTTTTCACTTTAATATTCTTTTTATCTTAATTTATGAGTGTGTCACTAGTTTTTATATCGTCGGTACTCACGAAAAGTAACACATCTAAAAATTGTCCTTTCATAGGTTTCAGTACAAGAGAAACCTTTTATTACGCAGTCAAAGACATTTTTACACCATATACTAGCTGTCTTGCAAACTGTGTATATGATTTTTTTTTTGCAAAAATATTCGGAAGTGGTAAGTGATTATTGTCATAATTAGAGATGAAAATATCTGACATAATTTTGTCGTAGTACTTTAATTTTCCAAAAACCTATTTTTAAAGAGGTTGCCACAATTTTCAGTTCTCTCCTGTGACCGCTGCGGGCCAAATAACGACAAAATAGTCAAGCGGCCGGAAAAAGCGTTTTGCGAAATTAAAGTACTATGACAAAACTAAACCTGATATTTCTATTTCTGATAAAAGTACACCATTATCTAATTAGATTTCTTTAGTTACCTAAAAATACTAGTTTTCTGTTTGTTATTTTTCTTATGCAACTACGGTGGGTATATAACTAATTTACATCTATGTAAGTTATTTCCAATTGGTGCAGAATAAAGAAATTACGCATCTCCCGTCGATGTGAGATGTGTCTGTGGATTTTTTAGATCTCCAGGAACTCGTGGATAGTCCAAATAAAATTCACTAAAAATGTACCTTTTATGCTATTTCACTTATTTTAATTCTATGCCTGCCGACTGAATTCTTACTCTTAGTGCTTGCAACAGAGCCGATGACGCGCAGCGGCAAGACTCCAAGGATGAGGCCGCTCACAATTAAATGATTTACTTTACAAGTGAAGGTTAACGGATCAGCAACTTTTTTGTATTTGTATGTAAAGAACTGTGGTACTGTGTATGATATACTATGTTATTGCCGTTTTCGTGAAGGCAATTTTTGTCAAAATATTTAACTTATTGCCATGTCATACGAGGATATTTTATTTGTTGTTCTTGAGGAGTTCTTACGTGCTACTTTTTGGCAAACCATACTGTGTGGTTCTGTACAGCAGCATTTTTATTGCTGCTGGCCACAAGTAAAGAATGAAACATTTATTCTTTCAATAACAGAAAATACTAGTAAAGTATTTTTATGGAGTTGACATGAAGCAGGAAAACGTTTCTTTACCGTCTTAAAATCGTATGTGATTTAAATTGAAGAGGTTATTTAACGACAACTTAATCTTCGATTTCATTTGACAGTACACCACAATAGAAATTCGGTTCGAGGTACTTAAAGAAGTGAACCTTTAGAACATCACCAGATTCAATTTTAGCCTCATTACGCAACCATGGGCAGACGTCTGTCAGGCCAACGTAGTGTTCATACGTCTTTCCTGATTGCCCTGTAAGTCAGCACGAGTTTCGGAATCCGCGCGAGACGGCCACGCCTCACCGCCTTCATCCCGCAACCCCCACCCACCCCCACCCCCACCCCACCCCACCCCCGCGCCGTGCAGCGGTCTGATGTGGGTTTGAAGGGCGCCTCTGATCTTGGGGATGCGCCGCGTGCCAGAAAATGGCGGATGGCGCGTCGACGGCGGCGGCGGCGGCGGCGGCGGCGGCGGCGGCGGCGGCGGCGGCGGCGTCGTTGGCACCCGGCGGGAAATGGAAAGTAAACCACATTCCTGGCGCCCTGGCAGAAGGCCACCGCTTCGACGCCCGGCGCGTCGCCGAAGAGGCGAGGCAGGGCAGGGCAGGGCAGGGCAGTTCGCCGAGGTGCGGCCCCTGGCGACTTACTTCGGTTTGCTTAACATGCGTTGCAGTTCGGTGGGGTATTTCGTCTTGGAAGTGGAATCGCTAGCGGAGCTGAGGTTGGCCGGGTCGAACTGTGGCGAAGTTCTGCCGTGGGGAAAATAGGCTGGCGTGGACGATCCCAACGCAGTAGTTCCCCCGGCCTTACGGCAAAATGCTTATTTGGTACTGGTACAGCATAGGGAAGTGAATGCCAATTTTTCCTGTGCGTAATAGAAAATCATTGATCATTTTAATTTTTTGAGAACTCGAGATTAAACCGTGTTTCTCCTCAGAGATTTTGTTTGTTTTGCAGCACACCAAGTATAATTATATAACATTCCTCAGATTGCCTGGGTGCTTCATTTTATTTCTGCATGAGTGTGTGAGCGGGAAGCCGGCTTTGGGAGAACGTCTTTAAGTACAGCGTTGTCAAGGACGGAAGGAAATATAGTGGATTCAATGTTTTTCTGATGAGTCTTCTCGATAAGATATTAAAACAACCTAACTCAGAAAAGATTCTTGGTTGCGACTCAATGACAAAGATCCGGTCACTGTATCAGGTCAAATGGTACCTTTCATGAACTTGGTATTCAATACGCTAGTCCCCGACAGAGCCGTCGCACCACCGGCATCGTCAACAGCGGCGTCTAGCTTTCGCAGCGTTGCTCTAAACAAATGTGATCCCTGAGATGGTCTTTTCCGAGTCCCGATCACCGTCGACACTAATTGCCTCTGACGTTCTTTCGTTCGAAACTAAGCAGCCAAAGATTAATGATTTCTTTGTAAAACAATTACTCTTCTCTGTTCCCTTCTCCAGCTTGCAGAAGTGAGGGGAGTGTGTATATTAAGAGATTTAAATTCGTAGTTATTATCTTTTTTTGTTGCTTGATTTCACTTCAACACTAATGAACAATGGGAATAGTAAATGCACTAAATTCAGTTTACAAGGAATTTAATGGCTTTTCCTTTTTACTAAACACAATTTGTTATTTGGTCGTCAGTAGCGGAAGTCAAACTTTAAGGAGCCGGATGGGGATGTGAGTTTCGCGCGTGAAAAGAGAATTTGGATCAGCGGTGTCGTATTTGTGCACCATCGACACCTAAAGCCCATACGCGCAATTCCAAAAGACACTGCGGCCGCTCCAGAAAAAAGTTCTGTCGCTGTGTATTTGCCAAATATAATTTCATTGCAAATGCATTGGGCATCTCTTTACTTTCCATTCCTTTTATGAATATCCTGGCCCCACAAAACACAAGTTCGAAACACCTTTAACTTCTAGAAATGAAGTAGAGTAGGCCTAAGGAACCCTTACATATAAATTGATTCGGAAAGGGCTTCGCGACTCAAAACCTCACTTCATGCCACACCTTCCTGCTCAACGTGATACTTAAATGCCGGGGCTATTTGACATTGTAAAGTTTGTCTTACCCCCTATCACGCTGTATCTGATTCTAAGTTATAAGTATTAGAAAATTCAATACTGGCGGACATGAAGATTTTCAGATCCCAGGAAACGGAGTAATTAGAGAAGAATTATGATAATTATGAATATTTTTATAAGATTGAATCCAAGGATTCAAGATTTCGATTATAGAAGGATTTTCTAAATTCAGATGTGGATGTAAGAAAAGACAATGACCCCATCTGTAGAATAGTATCTCGCTAACAGATTTTCGGGATCAAGAGAAGCGTACTTCCGCTGGCGACCACTTATTCAGGGCATCAATTGATGTCACTGCAGTGCCTCTGACCAAGAAATCCTAGAATTTGAGTCCCGAAGGAGGCAAAATAGACCGTGTTGAAGTCAACGGGTACTGCATTGAAAAGTAATGAAGTGAGGTTCAATATAAAATGCTTAGGAAAATAACTTATTGAACGCTCCCCGTTAATCAATCAATCAATCAGTCCCCAATCGAGCAGGGCCCGTTCGCACGCGACCTTGGGTGTGCGTGGCTGGCTTGCCTCCTGGGCGCGGGCGGGCGTCATTGGCAGGCGATCGCGAATAGGCCGGGGCCCCGCGTTTCGGCTCGGGCCTGCCCGATTGGGCGGCGTGCCCGGGCGGAAGGGCCCCGCGCCGCCGGTTGCCCAACGCAGAAGTCGCGTCGAAAGGTTGCTAAGGCCACTTTCCACGCTGCGCGGCCAACGCCCGTATTTTTAGTTCAACCGATACTCTCGGGAGAGGTCGTTACATTGGGATGCGATCCATTGGGCCCTCCGCGGATTCTTGGTTGAATTAATGGTTCCCTCACATAAGATACATTTCAAAAAATCATTTATTGTTCAGAGAACATTCTAAAAACATCCAATAATGTGAGTATGCGTATACTTCATATCCCAGGTATAATCGGATAACGTGCATGTGTCCGTTCGCCTGTTAAAATAACACAGAAGCAACAATTTTGTGAGAACTCTTGGTGGAGTTGGAATTTAATAATAATAATAATAATAATAATAATAATAATAATAATAAATTCATCCCAATTATTAATAGCTGTATAGTTTGGCAGGTTTATTTTGCAACGCTCTACCTATCTCGTCAAAACGAAGTAAAGATACTTTAAATTTTGAAAACTTGTACTCGAAACAAATTATCAATCTAAGTGATTATTTCGTAAGTCGGCATCGGATCTCCAGGCGGAGGAATGCTAGAACTTGCCGGGATGTAACAAGAGCATCACTCACGGGACCAAAGATCTTAGTAGTTGAGGCGCCAGGAAACGATAAATCCTCACTTTCTGCACGCGATTCGAAGGGCCTGTTCCGACGCGTGGCAAGAACCTCTCCGAGGTGCGCTCCTCAGCGTGAGCGGCTGGCGCGGGCCCAGAGTAGCGGCGCTCTGTCAGCTGAGCCGCCGTTGCCGCCGCCGCCGCCGCCGCCGCTTTTTTTACATTGTAACTATGAAGATGAGCCGACCTGGATGGCCGAGGTGGCTAAGAGCGAGTACCGACTCAGCGCTTCGGTCCGAAGGGTCGCGGGTTCGAGTCCCGCCTTGGGCATGGCTGTTTGTCCCTTGACATTGTGTGTGTGTGTTGTCGCGGAGGGCCTCGCGTTCTGCTGACCCCAGATCAGAGGAGCCCGCAAGTGTTTGTCTAGTGTATGGTCGAATATACGTCCCTTCGGGACGTAAAGGGCAACCGGCTGTCGGCTGGATAAAAGCCCTAGGAAAAAAAACCTATGAAGATGAAACGATATGGTGACAATCAGGGGTGAAAGGACGAACACAAATACAACCATGCCCGAGGCGGGACTCGAACCCGCGACCTTTCGGTCCGAGATCGCTACGACACTACTGGCTTAGCGGTCTCGGCCACCGGATCGGCAAGCCGCTGCACCCACTTCCGGCGGCAGCGCTGGGCAGAGAGGGGTTGGCGCGTTGGGGGCGAAGCGCTCCTGGCGGTCCAGAAGAAGAAAGAGTGGTATCAGAGGATCGTCATATGAGCGACTCTTTAAAATGTGCCTTTTCTAACTCTGTCTCCATCTTAAATTACCAACTCTTGCCCATGTGAAGCGAATTTTGTCCTAACTCCTCTACTTATTATGTACTCAACAGTTTGGTGGTAACGTTGCATGCCTTTTTTAACAAGTGCTGAAAACGTAACACGATTGTTGGAATGGATCTTTAATGGAAACAGAGCAAGTTAGAGACCTGCTTTGACATAGATAGATTATATATGATAACTTATGAGGAATAATTGAAGAAAAATCTCTGGGAAAGACAAAATTTATGGATTTCAAAAACAGCAAACTCATAATCGATAAAAGACGAAGTTTTTGTGTCAAACTTTAAACACTGTCATAACACTAATAGTAGCTTTGGAGTGCGAATGGAAATAAAATTGCCGTTTCAATAAGACTTTCTCTTTTAGAGTATGAATGTTTGTATATGTAGTATGAAATTTATTACGTAGATGAAACTGTGAATAGAGTTCACGACTGGCGTTCTTGGCTAGCTGCAATTCAAAGGTAACGAATCCGTGAAATTTGAGAAGAGGAAATATATATACTGTTTATATTTTTGTTCTGGACCTATCATCCAGTATAATTTATGCAGTAGTACTGACAACCATTTTCTTTCTAAAAAAGTACTTTTTTGATCTATTGTGAAGACCAACTTGAAAACGCACCTGAACTATGCACATGTTCAGACTCACGATTTTATTTTTTATTAATTGAATATCTATTTTATTTTCTTATTTGTAAATCTTGGTGATTATATTGTGTATTGATTAGATTATCGATGTAATTTAGCTAACCTGTGTGAGTGTGATACTTGAGTAGTTCACTTACATTTTTCCAAGTAAGAAGATGGAAAAATGAAACGGCTGCCCCCTGAGTATGAGTGATGTAACAAGGTAAATTATAACTTATTATCTAGACAACTTAAAATGGTACAATACTCTTGAGTTAAATATTTGTTACATCTAGCTCTGCAATCTAATAAGTTTATAAACATCACATACAGAAAATTGTCTGTCGTTTACTTCAATACAAAATAATTCAATGAATTTGGCCTCAAGATTTTGACAGATAGCTTTTATTTTGTCAAAATCTTGTAGCCAAATTCATTGAATTATACTAATAAGTTAATGTTTGAACGCCTTGAAAACGAGCGCGTTATTTTCCAAATGCTGTGATATATGTTTTGTCTCCCAAGAACGAATCCTGGTCGGCGCCCTTTTCCATTGGTCACACCCTGACGCGACCAGCAGACATCTCCGCAATCAATTGGGAAGGGAGCGTTTTGCGTGGGTTGGGTTATTCGCGTCGGTGACGCTGCACGCCACGCTGGGAGGCGCCGAGACCGCACGGGAGCAGAGACCGTTGGCTGGCAGGCGCCGACCGCGCAGCGCGCCTCGGCTATGAGGGGGACGGGCGACCTGTCGTGCGAATGAATGGGCGCGACGGCGTGAGGCGGCGGCGGCGGCGGTGGTGGTGGTGGTGATGGTAATGTCCGAGGACGGGTGATGGCAATGACAGAGGTGGATGCGGTGACGGAGGTGGCTGGCATTGGGAGTTTGGCGATGTGGATGGCGCTGTCGGTGGCGAAAGTGGTAGGAGGGCGTCGGCGGTGATGGTGATAGTGATGATGATGATGATGATGATGATGATGGTGACGGTGACGGTGACAGTAGATTCGGTGGGGGTTATGGCGGTGACGGTGCCGATGACGATGGTGGTGGTCGCGTAGGCGTTGGTGGTGTTTGCGTAGGCGGCGGCGGTGGTAGTGGTGGTGGGGGTGGTTGCGGCGGCAATAGTGGTGATTGCGGCGGTGGTGGCGATGATGGGGCGGCGGCGGTCGGGCGGTGGCGATGGTGACGTTAGAGATGGCGTCGCGACGGCGCGCCGCAAGGTGGAAGTGCGGAATGCGCCGCCGCCGTCGACGCCGTCGTATTCTCCGCTGTCTATTTCTAGCGACAGCTGTAGCCGCGACTGTGGCTCCTGCGACTGCGATGGTGACGGCGGGGCGTCTGGGATGGGGGCGATGTCTGTGAAGGTTGTGACTGCGTTTGACTGTGATGGCAGGGATGACGTTGGGAACTTACGGTGATGCGGATGATGACTGTGTGTAGCGAGTGGACAAAAATATGATTGTAGTGACGAAGTTGGTGTTGATGTTGGTGTTGATGTTGAAGTTGGTGTTGGCGTTGTTGGTGTTGGGACTGCCGTAACGATACAATTAACCAGCTTATGTTTTTCTTCGAATGTATTTTGACATTTGTTCAGTCAATACTCTTTCATGTTAGAACACGATTGGTGCACCGGGAGCGGTAGCTCACTGATGTCATTGCAGCGCCTCTGATCGTGAGGTCCTAGGTTCGAGTCCTGACGGCGGCAGGATTTTCGACACTAGCTTTTCAGCTAGGTCGAATTCAGTTGCTGTCGGGAAGAGAGTTCTAGCGGCCGGCTGCTCTGATCGGCAGTTTTCCGTGGTTTCTCCGATCAACACCAGGCGAATGCTGGAGCAGTACCCTACCAAACGGGCTACGGACCGCGCGATCTGTCCTTCCTCTTCCTTGTCCTATCCTCTCCCCTTGCACACACACTTACACTAACATGCACTACACTACCACATATTCTGGGGGATCGGTCGGAAACTTAGAGCTTGTCCCGGTTGGGGCGGTGCCCCGCTGGTGGGAGAGTCCTAGTTGTGGGAAACCCCGCTAGCCGACGATAGGTCGGCGCCGGATCTCGCCATCCATTGGGGGTAAGACCACCGCCATCTCCCGAGAAAAAAACATGCATTACACTAACGGGACTAATGATCAAAGCAGTTGACGCGCCCGGAAACACGAAAGAATCAATCAAACAATTGGCACCTACATACCGAATCCCTACTGAATCTTTATCTGGAATTACCTTCACATAGATTTGTGCTCGGTTGCGTCGAGTAACATTTAAAAATTGAATGTAATCAACATTTTTAGTGGAGCATATTTAGTGGAGAAATCATGTTTTCAATACATAAAATCAGTGGCGCAATCAGGATTTGTCTTTGGGATGAGAGCTATTGGTGTAATGCACAGCCGATTCGATGTTTGAATACAAAGAATTTTCGTTTATGCTGAATTGAAACAAAATGTCAATGTATAGGCATTTATACAGATTTAAATTGATATCCAATGATTCTCGTAGATATATAAAATTAAGCGAAACTACATTTGTAAATATGTACCATTCGCTTCTAGGAGTGGGATAAAGTTTCCCACCCCACCCCACCTCGCCTGTATTTGCGTCACTGCATGAGCTGCTGAAATAGTACTACATGAATTCGACATTCCGGATGTGTCAGTGCTTTTTAGATGATCCCCACATATTTACTTCTCCGTAATATTAGATAGATAAATAGATAGATATTTATTATTCTGCAGGTAGGTATATACAACCTGGTGGCAGAACTCTACAATTTACATATTACTAAAATTAACTTTAAATTTCTTAACAACGTAACTTTAAATTATTTAAAGACATAATAATATATAATAATATGTTTATATATATATATATATATATATATATATATATATATATATATATATAATATTCAGTTGACACTAATGATTTGCACTGTTTAAATATACAAATCGTGCTTGGTAGAAGTCGTGGACATATTACATTAGCTGCAACATTATTATGATTATAAGAAATTAATATAGTGACTGAATATTAATAATAATAGTAATAATAATAATAATAATAATAATAATAATAATAACAACACTCCGTATCATCATTATTATTATTATTATTATTATTATTATTATTATTATTATTATTATTATTATTAAGTTGCTTTAAGATTCTAAGAAACAAACGGGTACTAAACAATTCCTGTGTCAGTTTAGTGGGCTCAAAATTTCCACGTGTCCTGCGCCAGCCACGCAGTTACACCCGAACCGATGTGCAGGCGTCGATGCGTCATCCCCCCGCGGCGCGGAGTCGCGGAGGTTGGGGCAGCGGAAGGTGCGCCCTCGTCCCGCGCCCTCCGGAAGCAGCCAATAGACGCCGCTTACGCCCCTGGCGGGAGCAATGAAAGCGAGGGCAGGCAATGGGCAGGATGCTCCCCCTGCGGGATCGCGCGCGTAATTGGCGGCGCCATCTTGGAGAACTCGTCCCGCTCAACTGCGCACTAGCCCGCTTGCTGAGAATTAAACCGCTCTATCCATTTTCATGATCTAAAGTGAAACTGCGAAATCGAAAAGATTACGAAAGCAAATTCATAGTCGAGTAACCCGCGTCCGCCATACCGTCCATCCGTCCATCCGTCCGTCCGTCACTCACGGTTAGACTCCTTCCGGGACAATATACTTGGATTTAAACATATCTTCAGTTGGCGTAAATCAGCTGTCACGGTGTCATTCAATCGGAAGGTTGAACGTCAACATAGTGACGTCACTAGTGACGTCTCAGCTGCCGATTGGATGACATCGTAACAGCTGATGACCTGTCAAATGAAGCTGTAAATAAATCGAAATATCGTTGAGATAAATGATGTGTCATTTGACGCGTCTCGGTCTCCTGGTGGGGGATTGATACGGAGAATATTAGTAGCTCATTCGATTTATATTAGTAAGTAAAATCGGTTCCCATAATTCTTAGCCAGTACCTCCTAGGATATTCTGAAAGAGTGGTAAAAAAATGCGAGGGTTAAGGGACCTGCAATTCTTAAACGCTCTAGATAACTTTTGCTTGATGGACAAACTGTTCAACCAAGCTCACCTCTCAAAAACATTATGATACAGCATGGCAGATATTCAGTTTTACGTTCTGCAGTTTTAATCAATGATTTTTCTACTCGAGAGTTCGTAATTATTTCTGTTTGGGGGAATGATTTTTGTAGTCGAAATTAAGATAGGCCCACCTTCTTTACTTTCCAGGATTTTTTATATCACCTGCTAAATCCTTGCATTTATTTACCTTGTTGTAATTAATGTCGATATTGTGGGAGAGTGGAATGGTGATATCCATTAGATTTTCTTACTCTTTCGTCTTTTGGTCGCGAATTGGCCGTCTAGGGTCCCGCGGACATACACCTTCACTTACCGAGGCTGTTACATTTATTCCATGTCAAGTGTATGTGACTCCGTTTTTTGGGGGGAGGGGGGAATCAGCGTTGTGCTGAATCCAACTTTTATCCCCCAGGGGTGCTAGTCCTGGGGGATGGGAAATGGAATGATGATAATGAAGGATTTCTTCTTCGTATTCTTATTCTTATTCTTATTATTATTATTATTGTTGTTATTGTTATTGTTATTGTTATTGTTATTGTTATTGTTATTGTTATTGTTATTGTTATTGTTATTGTTATTGTTATTGTTATTGTTATTGTTATTGTTATTGTTATTGTTATTGTTATTGTTATTATTGTTATTGTTATTGTTGTTATTGTTATTGTTATTGTTATTGTTATTATTACATTATTAGGTAGATTTATTGCTTTAATGTATTGGTAAGTGATATTTACATCACATTATTGACAAAAAGCTAAAGAGTAAAATTTGTTTCACATCTCACTAAAAACAGGTTTATACTAGAATATCTAGGTTCTTCAGTTATTAGTTTTTTGATGTTAAAAAATAAATAATTACCAACTTGTCCATTTGTTAAAATTTTATATTTTATTAAAATTTGAAAGTAAAAAAATAAAAAATTGTACATTTTATATCTACGAATACATTGCAAATGTATGAACAGAACAGCTGGCAAAATGTCTCGAGCACAGTATTTTCATCTTAGTTCTAGGCCCTAGAGACAAACCATGTGGTTCCTGGAGTCGTGCCATATGTCTGTTTCACGTCAGTCTGATTCGCGAAAAGTTTACTCCAGATAGAAAGTGTTTGAAGTCGTTAATGTATTGTTCGACATACCCCATTTCTCTTTCCGGTTAGCTTTCGCCCACAGCGGTTCATATTTCTTGACTCTCACCAATTGTCTACTGTTAATTTCCCCCTATTCCCGAATAAATTCAATTTTGTAGATTGAAAGTGACCCAAATATCACTTTCCGACGAAAGGATGGTGTTGATTTGTAATGAATATTCATTCAAATTTCATCTTCTGAAAGCGGAAGGGTAAGGCACAGTGAAAAAGCGGGTCGAGTGGGGGGTATAGGAGTGTATAAGCAAATGGAGCTGGCTTGGCGTGGAGGTGGCAGGAGGGATAAGGCGAGTGGGGAAGTCGGGTGAAGCGGGCGGGGCGAGACGAGGCTGCTTATAGATATGGTAGAATATGAAAGTTCGGTCCCAAGAGCCCACTTTTCTTATTCAAATATATTTGGATCCCGCCGCTCCCGAGGAGACAGTCCAGTTGAGTCCCGATCTACCTGGTCTCTAGTCCACCCTCCCCCTAACTGTGCATTCATCACATCGAAACTATTTGTCATTTGAAACTCATTCCTTGAACAAGACTGGTCTGGATACTATGAATAGCAAACTAATGAATATCTTCATAGAGAATGACATAAACGTCGTTTTTGTGAAATGCTGAAGGATTAAATTAAATGATGAACGTCTGATGAGTATGGTCCACTTAAGGTTGCTTTAAGAGGCCAAATACAAAAAGTAGTGCATACATGGCTTGCTCCTCAATCAAAAATTATTTTTCTGAAGGTATTGGAAAGCTGGTGTTATGATGGATATAGCAGACTGAAAAGAATGATGCCTTTGGCTACAAATAATCTTATTGTAAATTTTATACTATTGTTGTGATTATTTATAAACAGTGTATGGAGATACTTGATTGAGTTACCCTCCTGTGTTTGAATTTATTTATAGGACATATAAATAATGAACATTAACCTGCAGAAGGTAAATTGTATAAAAATTAGTCTTTGTTTTAATAATATGACTAACATTTGAAAATTGTTAATATGTTTTGAATCCATAATTTAGGACGTTTAATGTCTTAAGAAATTTTATTTTTTAAATATGGTTCCCATCTGGCAGTGTGGCTATGATAGGCAAATAAAAAATATTATTACAATGTCCGTCCATCTGCCTTCTGCGTGTCAGCGAGTGAGTACGTCTTGTGGCAGGGTGTCCGCCCACTTCATCACCGCCCGATCACGTGGCTCCCGCCCGCCCAAATGCCAGCGCCCCGCGCCGCTTGCCATTGACCTGCGGGCGTCGACGGACGCTGCGTGCCCCCGCCCCCGGCCATAATTCCTGCCCCCGCCTCTATCCCAGCTTCCACTCCCAGTGTCCCCGCCCGCCGTCACTACCGCTGCCACCGCACCTGGCCCCGCCCCATCCCCTGGACCCGTCACCGCTCCGCCACTACCCCCGCCCGTCACCGCCTCGGCCACCGCTCCCGCCGCCGCTCCTGGCCATAGTGCTACTCCCTGCACCCGCCTCTATCCCCAGGTCCCGCCCCTACCAGTACCCCCCGCCGTCCGTGCTCACGGCCTCGCCACCCCCCTGCCTCCTCATCTGCCCCCGCCCCGCTCCGCCCTGTCTCTGCTCCCCTGCCCCCAGCCCCTCCCCCCCTAATTGCCACAGCTCCTGCCACCACCAATGACGTCTCATGCGAGGCCCTGCGTATAAATAAGCGCTTCTGCCAGCCCCTGAACTTTGCAGACGTTCAGCGCGCGGCACGACGCTGTAGTTGGGGTCTCATCGCCTGTACAGAGATTTTCAATTCGGTGTGGGTTTGAATTGTTAGAAGGCATTTAAATATTCTGCAACCCAAGTTGGAATAGTACATGTTTTCGGAACTTTACAAATTTAGAAATTTAATTTATTATAATTAATATATTATTTTTGAACCCCGTGCAAAGTGAGTGAACCGACTAATTGGGATTTACATTTAGAGAATTAATTATATTAACCCTTATATGGTAATTAAACTAAAAAAATATATCCTTCAAGTTCTCAAGCATTTAAAAATGTCGAACGAAAGAGTCACTCACATATCCTCGCCCCACTCATTTATATTCTGGTATATCCTATTAATTAAAATGTTAAACCACCACTCTGGTCTTCAAACGAAATAAGAGAAAAAACATATACATGAAAAAAGTAAATATCGAAGAGCAAAACGTGTGCTTTGTAGAATTTCGTTGTGTTCTCCTTTAACTGCTCATTAAGTACGAGTGTGTTAACAGCAAAGGAAATTGTCAACAAAAAGAGAGTAAATACATTACAACATTTAAATAAGTTTTGCACGGTTCATTATTTATTTGCATACTCTTATTTTCATTTATTTTTCTCTCAATAAGTCATCAACAATTTGTATATACGTAAATTGGCTTACAAATGTAGTTTTTGGAAACAAAAATTACCTTTCGCATATACTTCAAGGACACTTCGCTTTATTTATACCTTTGTATACGTTTCTTACACACATTAAACCAAGTGAATAAAATTATACATCACTAAACCATTGGGTAAAGAGTAAATCGACGTCACATGGCGGTGAGGTAACACTAGTGAGTTTATCGAGAATAAATAAATTTCCTTTTCTTTAAGACCAACGTGGATGCTCATCTGTTGAAAAATATTTTAGTTTGTTAGGAAAGGGCGAAAGCAACCACAGCAATGCAGACTTCTTCATTACCACTCAACGCCGAGCGCGATTTTGTCCGTCGCGGAGGATGAGCGCAATTGAAATCTTGCGTGCACGCGCGTGGCGTGCTCTTCAATCTCGAGGCCTCTCCGGCATTTCCTGCAGTTGAACGCCGGACGGGACGGGTAGAAAGAACTGTCATGTGCGTTTGACAGTTTGAGCAGTGGCCGTATGCGCGACGAAGAAGTTCATGAGGAATTATTCAGTACACTCATTTTCGCAATTCTAAAAGAAACTTCACCAGAAATAAATTTTCACTTGCTTCAGTTTCTTTCTTTCAAAATCTCTTTTACCATAATTTTCTAATTGATAATTCTTTTGAATGCAATTTTGCATTACCAAATATTGTTATTGACGATACATTGTTATATACACTCGTATGAGTGTATCGCTAAAAAAGTTCAGCGAACAGTCTCGGATAAAGTCAAAGAAACTTTTTTAAAAGTTAATAAAAACCTTTTTAAGCAATTGAAAGTAAACGAAAAATGAAACAAGGAAGTTTTAGGGGGAGCTACTATACAATCTCTGACGTAGTAATTCCCCCTCCCATGTCTTGTAAAGACAAAGAAGGAAATGTGCTTGTTCAGAAGCCGCAAGTGCTGCAAAGATGGAAAGAATATTTTGAACGTATTTCAAAGATAAATATTTATAATACAAAGGAAGATGAATAAATCTGTGGCTGATGAAATAGAAACTCAAGATGAATGCAAAAACATATAATGAAATCTATTATATTATTAACAATCTCAACGTCCACAAGGCAACAGGTTCAGACCAAAACTCGGCAGAGCTCATTAAACATGGAGTTAGACTATTAAAAACCAATTACATAAATTAATATAAAAAGAACGTTAGAATGAAAAGCTTTCAGAGCAGTGAACAGAAGTTATTATACGTTCACGTTTAGTAAAAGAGATTAAAAACTGTAGTAATAACAATAATTTTATTAAATGTACCACACAAAATATTAGCAAGATTTCCAAATCATAGACTTTATGATGTAGTTGAAGAAATTAGTGATTTGCTAGCAGGTTCCTGGATAAACAGGCGTACTACAGACAATAGTTTTAGTTAGCCAGATGTTTTAGAAATACATTGAACACAACATTATTTTATTCAATATGTTCATTGATTACATACGTGCTTTTGATTATGTCCATAATTATTGAATGTCTTAAGATATACCATATTCCGAATAAATTAAGAAATTTGATCATGCTCATTTGATTTAATACTAAAGCAAAAAATAAAAGTAAATAATTATCTAAGCAATGATTTTTAAATAACGACAGTAGTGAAAGAAGAAGATCCACTGTCAGTTACTCTGTTTAGTATGATAATAGATGTCATTATGAAGCAACTGGACGTTTGGGGGAATATTTCGACACGTCTGAAACAGTTTCGCCTATGCGGATGCTTTACTTTTAACTAGTAGATCTATGTTCGCACGTGAAATGTTTCAATATTTGAAAATAAAGTCTTTAAAGCGGATAATTATAAATAATTATAAAACAAAACACACGATGAACCGGCTTAGGTGGCTCAGGGAACTAACTGATGTCACAACTGTGACTCTGATCAAGAGGTCCAAGAGTTCGAGTCCCGACGGTGACAGGATTTTCGACACTAGCTAGATAGCTAGGTCGAATTCAGCTTCTGTCTGTAGGAGAATTGTAACGGCTGGCTGCTCTGATCGGTTGTTTTCCGTGGTTTCTTCCATCAATACCAGGAAAATGCCGAAGCAGTACACTAACAAATAAGGCAATTCAAATCAATAACAAACGGGTCACGTACAGCGCACGATCTGTTCTTCTTCTTTGTCCCATCCTAACCCCTTAGTTACACACACTTACACTAACATGCACTACACTACCACATATTCCGGGAGACTGGTCAGGAGCTTACAGCTTCTCTCGGCTGGGGCGGGGCCCAACATTTGAAGCCATTCTTCAAAAAAGAAATTATTTTTAAATTGCTATATTTTACGCAAAATTACGCCAAAAATTTTCATAATAGATATTTATTGTTTTTTACCATGTAATATACCATTTTATCATTGACATTTGCAAAAGATGCCTACTTATATACAAATAATTTTACTTTGAAGTAGACTTCAATATAAACCGCAATATTTTGTAGCGTATAAACTTTTCTCAATTTTACTTCGCAAAATATGCAGAAATAGCCACAGAACTACAATTTTCATTCACAAACACATTCTCAGAAGCTTTGGAAAAACATCTGGATCTATTTCCAGATTCTGACAGCCAGTCAGAGCTGGAGGCAAGATATCACGTTGCAGCTGTTTTGAGAACCCGCAACAAACTTGGAGAAAGAGACGGCAAATCTACAGCTGTCCGTCAAGACAGTCTGATAGAACATTTCCTTTTCCTTTTTGTTCTTTCGAAGTCTTCCTCTGACTGATTAAGCGTCTGCACGTAATCTATTTTTCACTCTCAAGCAAAAGTTCTATCGAAAACTAACTGATGGATAATTTCAGCAAACAACTAGCCTCTACTATGCTAATTGTTTTAGCCCGTCCAAATACGGCCTTCCATCCTTTTCTATAGTTGACTTTAGCTATCTAGTCTTCACTTCATTGTCCTAAAAGCCATTTGTTATAACATCTTTCCGTCTTGTTTTTTGCCTTCCCTTTGCTCTGATTTATAGGATGCCATCCTAAGATTTTTTACCCATCTATAATTTTTCATTCTATAGACATGCCTTAGCCAGTTTAATCTTAAAGTTCTAATATGTATAATATTTTGTTTTCGTGTTGAATTAGATTGCATAGCTCCTCATTATTTTTCCTCCAAACACCTTTAGAAAGTTTATCTGAACAAAAGATCCTTCTCAAAATTTTCCATTCAAAAGCATTTGAATGTCTGAACCTGAGAACCCATGTTTCTGCTACATATGTAACTACACGCGTATTACTATCATAAAGATTCTTAATATTGCACTTTTAGATATCATTTTACCTCTGAAGAATAGTTGGTTCGCAAAGTACTCTTTATTACCAGCTGTTAGCAAGTGTGCGTAAGCATGTGCTTTTGTAGCACCACTGGGTTAAGATGTGTTTTAGATTCATTAAGGCATAATATATTCCATTCCATATTTCCACCTATAATAATTATGTATTTGGCGACGCCAATAACGAATATGAGATCAAAAACGCAATTTCACTCTTGCCAGTTTTCAACGTTATTGTCAAAAAATATTGGCAGAATGAAGAATTATTCTCCTTCAATTCCTGTTGTTTCATATTTTCCACAATTAATTCCAAATCTGTTCTTCTAAGTAAAATTTAGTGAACTCTGTCTAAAAACTATTTTACTTACATCTCGTTTTTCTTAAATTTTTTGATGAGTCTCGATCGAGCCAACAACACTAGCAGTCTTACCAGCGTCCCACACACTCCAGTCGAACGCAGTTCGGCCCAAGAGTGCGAACACCTTCCACGAGTTTTGCAACGATAAATTATGAGCGGCATGTCGCCACCAAATCGTAAAAATACACGTCCATCTGTTTTTGTTCGCCGGCGTCGACCGCGAATTGCGGTGCCCAGCGAGCGCACGTCCTCAGCCCTCGGCCCTCGGTTGGGTCGTCGCGCATCCCACTCGCTGCCTTCAGAGCTATAAATTTGCATTACTGTCAACGATTTCCTCGTTTGAAGCGAGCCGCCTTCCCAACTGGCCTTGGCTTCGACTTAAGAGGACGCGTGCTGGTCTCCAACTACACCGAAGCTTTGAAAAAATGATATCAATGGCGCAGTCTGTCACTCACAAAACTGCAGACGATTTTGGGAACAAACCACTCACGTTCTTGAGGTACATTTGTAGTAATGCTTGTCGATTGTGTGTGGACTGTTGTTGAGGAGGAGCATCAGAAAATACTCAACCAAGGTGGTTTGCGTTTGTTTTTTTGGCGGATGGCTGCATTACCGTCGTTTATGCGGCGATCGTCTGTTGTTGAGAAGGGGATTGATGGATTGTTAGTGTGTTTGCGCTGTGTGTGCGAGTTCCACACGTCGATTTTGGCGTCAATTGTCATGTTTTCGTCTTTTTCACTTCTGTGATTCGGGAATTGTGCAGTCAACAACTCAAACACGATTTACTTCAATTGATGTATTGTCGAATTATTGTTAAATTGGTACAGCAGTTAAGAATTTGGAATTGATGTCAGTATTACACATGTATTCGAATATGTGAGCCTCTTTCCTTGTTATAATCGAACATTTGAATTCACCGGCATCATTGAACTCGTTTTTGTGTTTAGTACTATATAGTGTAGTAACACGAAAATTTGCCTTTTTGCTGTTTGGTTTCGCTGGCATCAGTTTGAAAAATTGTTGATTTATGTCAGTATTTGGAGTTCAAAGAATCATGCTTCGGCTATTGAGGATATTCCAATCAGGACATATTACTAGTGTTCCGTTGCGTTTAAACTGGGTTTCTGGAGTGAGTACCGTCAATGAATACTCGTTAGGATGCACTTAATATATTCTATACGAAGACCTTATATAAAAATATTAAGTTCGTTGTCCATGTTACTCGCATGTCTTCCAAGCAAAGAATGCGTACATTAAGCTGATTCACTTAGGCTTCTTTCAATTGGATTACAAGTTTCCCTTCACAATAACTACTGTAGGTGAGACATACCCACTTTTTTCTCGCAAATTGAATAGGAATCATAAAATTATGGCATATATATGTTCTCTCAAATCTCGAATCGTAGACAAGTAAAGAGATTAAAAGAACTCTGAATAATAAGAAAACGTTCTAGAAGTATGTGCTTTGAAGAAGATGTGTTACACAAGACGCAAGTCATATTGAGTGCACCAACGCCAAAAATAATTTGAAATTTTTTCAGAGTGAAATATTCGTTATACTAATTCACTCAAAAACAAAAAAAAAATAGAAAGATAGAAACTCTCTTTAAATATCTCGAATGTATATTTCTCGCAATACAAAAACTTTTGACGTATCGAAATTCAAAAGATTAAAACGCAACGCAACATCATGAATATTTTAAAGTTTTACGATTTTATTTTCTTGTTTCAAGTTTCGTTAGTTCTAAAATTGGAATATTTTAAGTGCCAAGCTTTGATTTAGTCCTTTGGAAAGGTTCAAAGATTTGGAACAAACCAAATGCAGAATTGGCGTATTATAGTTCATAAATCATTGATACGAAACGGGGCACCATTTGACCTGCAGTTGTGCACCACATCGTACTACGTCGCAGGAGAATACTCGTCACGCGACAACTGCTGCTTGGGGCGACCTATCCCGCTCGCAAGTCACGAGGCGACTGGAGCAGCGACCGGGTGATCGGGGGACAACGACTCTGCGGGCCCCGCTGATTGGGTGACATCACCGCGCCCGTACTGGATATGGCGCGTCCTCATATCATCTATAAAACGCCACTAAATAATAGTTGGTCTGTGAGACAGGGGCCAGCGGTTTTTATCGTAGCCTCCGCGTGCAGTAGTAATTGGGTTGACCGCAAGGGGGCAATACGAGCGCCGCTTTTTTTCGCGTCCATCCTTTAAACGATGACATAATTGAGGCTCATGCGCGAGTCATGGCTAAAATTATTAGCACCGGGAACAACAGTTCGGACCCCTCGATCGTTCTTTTTGTGTCTCCTTTCCCATTCGCCTGGTTCGTTTCTTCCTCGGGCGTTCACTTACCCCTCCCTCGTTAAAAAGGAGTTACGATGAATTTAGACCCGTCGACGACGAATCGCGTATTGGGAGAGACAAACGGCTGCTGGAAAAACAAACGCCATACATATGCATGCATACAATAATCACGAGGAGCGGCTGTCAGGCAACGACCGCTGCGTGGTGCTTTCTCCGGGTCGGAGCGACCGGGAAGAGTGAGGTTGGCGCGGGACATTATCGGCTGACCTTTGACCCCGTCGCCGGCGCCCCTGGTCCCGTTCCCACGACGCCGAGATTTATTCGTCGGCGGCCGAAGGTCCCCCAACGTCGATTAGAAATGTAAATCCTGGGCACAGTAATGGGCGAGGGGCGATTTCGCGCCCGCCGCTGACGCATCGAGGATCCGGTTGTCTGTGGCAACGCGCTCACATTTTTCACTCGTCCGGGATTGAACTGGAGCGGCGCGATGGACTTCCAGTTTTGGACCACCAGGTGCGAGAAACTTCAGAGGGATTACAAGGGGGAGAACTGCTAGAGGACAATGTTTTTTTCGGTTCATTCACGTGAAATGTTGATGACGTCATTTCATTTATTATTGCCAATTTTTTTCAGAAACTCTTGCACGCCATTTGGGTTTGCCAGTTATTCTGTTGTCAGACTACTTTGTTTTCTCCAAGTTGAAGAGTTGAGTACTTCCGTTGACTTAGATGTAATGGGTTCAGTGCTACGGAAATTTTATCTACGTTTCGTATTTGGTGATCATTGATTGTAAATTGCCTACGTATATTTAAGCAGCTGTTATGAAACAATTAAGTAAAATTTGAAGTAAATAAGTTATATAAAGATAGAAGTAATGCAATGTAAATAATTTAATGCTTGTTTCGAAGACGTTGCAGCTCAAGTGAGTTAGCTAAGTAATTTTCTATAGGTATAATAGCCTATATGCGATCTTCCTTTGAAAGCTGATGTGAAAATTATTTTAATTTTTACTTTGAATAAATTATTGTTTGTAAATTTCAATTAAGGACAATAAATTTCCTATTTTACTTAAATTGGGATTTTAACTAGTTAAGTGGTAAAGAAAAATAAAAACTATGATGTCAGAACTTTTAAGTCTTCTTTTAAGAACAATAGTGATCTCATTGTCCTTAATTTTAAAAAAATCTAATATTAATTAATTAAAAATTATTTTATAATAACAAATGTTCAAAATTAAGTTCACCTCGCAATGCAATGAGGATCAAACTTTTGAGTCAGTCTTTTTGAGTTTGTCTTTTGTAAAAAATTCCCTTCAGAAAGTACTACTTGTTAATAAACAGATGCATTTGTCCCATTTTAATTTTAATTATGAATATAATATATTTTCTGGATGTGAAACTTCATTTTATTTAAGAGAAAAATCACATGGTCTGTTTGCTTTACTGTTCCTAATTTTCTATTAATTTGTTGTTTTTTTCCTTCAGTTTTTCCTTTCCTTTCACTTATCGAAGCTTGTGCACACAGCATTGTCTCTAAATTTTCCCAAAGATACGAGTATATACTTTATTAATGTACCGAAGTTCCACTAATGCTGGCTTGCTACGGCAGTAAATAATTAGGAAACAAAAAGGAAAGTACCGAAACAAACATAAAAGGTAATTTATGTTTCAGTAAATTCACGTATTAAAGGGACATAATCCGAAATGGCTTTACAGTAGTCAGTTCGGAGGACATTTTCCAGTTCCCAGTTCTCTGAGAATATTTAATTATCTTTGCTACTGCCTCTTCGATTTTTATTACACTAATTTATAGAAAAATCCTTTCATGTTTTTATATAATGGGAATATTTCTACATTATGACGAGAGAAAAAAACCTTTATATTTAAGTATTTAGACTTATAGTTAATGAAATTAACAATCAAAAAAATTATTTCAATTCAAATCTGAATACCCTTACCTTTTAGTTTTTCAAGATTCTATCCTATTATCTACAAGAAATCTTGCATAAGGCTTTCGACAATGTTTCTATAAATGTTTGCAAACATTATGGTCATATATTTTTAATTCGATTACTATTTTCAAAAATTGTCTATGCATGCAGTTCTTATAACTTATCTTACGGTAAATTCTCATTGCTTCTTCAAGCGCTGTAGTCTGAATAGTATTTTTATGTTCGTTGAACTTATATTCGAATTAATTGCTTCACTTAGTTTCTGTCATATGTGGGTTACTTTTTACAAATTGAGAAGAGAAGAAACAGCAGGCAAAGAACAACAAAAAGCAACAGAAGATTAAAACAAAAAGAAACAGATGAATAAAATGGAGAAAAGAAATAGAAGAAGAAGATCATGATACGACGAGATCGCAAAGAAAGAAGAAGAAGAAAAAAAGGTTTATAGTATTTGGCAATTTTTTGCAACTACTTTAGAAGCTCTGTTTTCGGAAATGCGTTCCCATGCACGTGCGACCTTGGTCCTTCCAGTCGCATCCGTCGTCGCCGTCCACCGCGAGGCGAGGCGAGGCGAGGCGAGGCGGGGGTGGTAGCGGGCAGGGCTTCCTCGGCGAAGCGCGGCAGAGCGTGGCGGCGTCCATAACGCGGGGGCTATCTGATGGCCCAGTTGAAGGCGCTCCACGCCACGCCACGCCACGCCGTCTCTGAGTGATACGCGCGCCCGTGCGCCGCGCCGCTGTCGCGCGCCCTGCAATTACGCGCCGCGGCGTCGCTCGCCCGTGCCGCTCCATTGGCCACCCCGCGCGCCGTGGAGAATGCCCGGCTTCCACTGCTCCTTCTTCAAGGAGGGCTTTGGTCGCTCACGGCGGAATTCCGACTTGAACATCTTTTGATTTGCTGTTGATCTGATTCACTGTAAAATGTGTAGTAAGCCTGTCAGGGTACGTAAGAGGCATCCAAAGCACAACTTGAATGTTCCAACTTAATACGAAAAAATAATAGAAAATTTTAATGCAAAACTGGCAGGAAACATTTATTTCATTTTGGTAAAGAAAATAGTCGCAATACATCACCAATAATAAATGTAAAAACTTGGAATTTATTCATTAATTCATTTAATGCATTTTCTCGATCTTGTAATAAACATTGAACTGACTTCATTAATTAATTTACACGTTTAGTAAGAGTTATTGAAATAATTTTGACGTTATTAGATTCCCAGTCATTCGAATCTGTTAAGAACCCGTCTCACGTTTCTAAAACGCCTCCCAGCGCAAATGCCCAAAATCTAGACTCTCCTTTTCCATTCGGATCACGTAATCACTATCTGCATCATCAACCCTTTCTGTCCGGGAGCGCGCGTCGAAATACCTTCATCGCCGCCGGTACCACCAGCTCCACCCCTTCCCTTTTCGTCGCCACCGCCCACAACACACCGTACACCGGCCACTGCCCGCCGCCCACCGTCCACCGCCCAATGCCCAACATCCACCGCCCACCGCCTCTGCCTCCGCCCTCACCTCCTCCTCCATTTCCGCCTTTGCCTCTACCATAGAGTCTCTTTAGTCTATGCCTCTACCCTCGCCTCGGCCTCTCCCCCACCCCTGCCTCTGTCCTCGTCTCTGCCCCAGCCTCCGCCTCAGCCCCCGCCTTGGCCTTCGCCTCCGCCGCTGACCCCGCCTCCGCCTCCCCCACTGTCCCCACCTCTGCCACTGTCCCCGCCTCTGCCTTTGCTTCCGCCTCCGTTTCCGCCGCTATTCTAACAATCACCATCACCCCCTCGGCCACCGCCTCCACCGCCGCGAGCGCATTCGCCGGTAGTGCGCGTCCGTGGCCGCGCGAGCGGAGAGCGGCGCGGAGCCGCGAGAGGCGCTAGGGCCAGGGACTGCGCAGAGAGGCGGTCGTAAATCCTGCGGAGGCACCGCCCAGCTGTCGGCGGCCGCGCGGCGACAACCACCTTCACTCCCACGCGCCAGGCGCTGCAGCGGTTTAGCGCATTTCGCTCTCTGGCTCAACTTATTAACGGCCTAATAATTTTATTTTCTGTAATTTTTACTATTGTCAGCCCCTTGCGCTCTCCTGCCGTGCATTGTCGTAAACAAACTGGCCTGTATTCGAGGAGTTGGAACACATCTCAGATGGACATATTTAACGAATAAGGGGAGTGAACAGCGAACAAGAAGCAATGGCCAAGTGCTATACGGACGCTAACTGTTCCCGTTAAATGGAAGGGACGGCATGGTCACATGGATCTACGTGCGAGTTGGCGCTGTTGAGAAAGAGACCGAAGGCCTCGTCCACGCAACTTATTAACAGGACGCTTAAGAAAAAATAGACAAGACAACCGAGAACTGAAAGTGCAGTCCATGCTCGAGAACAGGAAGGAAAAGTCTCTCGCTATATCTGTTCATCACTGCCCGATTTATCTTTAGCGAGAGGATATTTTAAACAGCTACACGCATTTCCTGACACACATTTATCAAAGGTGATTGGGTGATTTATCAAAGGTATTTGCCATAAATGGTAATGTCACTTTCACAGTCATTGTATCTTCGTTAAATAATTTAAGCTTTTACGTTATTGTAAGGTTTAGACCAAATGACGCCATACCGCCACGTAAATTGATCACCTTGTCTAGTCTACTAACGAGGGTGAAGAATGTCCTTTGAAACATGAAACTTGTGTATGTTATTAACGCACAGAATATTTTGTATCTTTTACGCATAAATTATCATGTTTGCATTATTATCTGACAACATTTTGCGTTTTGGAGCGACAGATAAAGATTCAGAACAGGGAGGATTGTCATAATTTGCATCATGATGTGAGGAAAGCAAAACAGAAAAGGCGAATGACGAATTGAATGGACACAGAGAAAGAAGGAATCAGAGGAAATCGCCGGATAGCATTCCGCGGTCAGTTGTCCATCACACACAAAACCTCTTTTACTTTTCGTTACCTGAATAGGCATAGCCAGACTCCATTCCGTTCTGTTCATCCGGTGTTTGAGAAGGAATAAAAATTTTAAGTCTGCATACGTAAGTAGCGCTTATAAATGTTCTCGCACCAGTCCAGAGAAAACCTCGTATTCGGTGGTATAACAGTCAGCGTACCGGACTGTTGCATCCGAGTTTGCGGGTTCAAACCCGATCGAAGCCGTAGAGTTTTAAGGGCGAAAAAATCCTTCGTACGCCTTCCTTCGGAGGGGGAAGTAAAGCCGGCTGTCCCATGTAGTAGATTTACTGCATGTAAAATATCCTCAGGCCTAAAAGAAGCCTCTGAGCAAAATTGAGAACCGTCTGTTTCGTTGCCCAAGATAATACCTTGTTTCTCCGCTTGGTGGTGAAAGGAGCGTAGCGAAATTTGCGCGGTTAGTCGGAAGAGCGGGCCTGATGGCCCGAGTCTCGCCACGTAAAATAAGGCACTAACTAACTAACCTCGAACGCAGATGAACATGGGAGAAACTTCAGAATTCTGTATGTTGAGTCGGCGCGGTAAGATGATACTCGTGAAAGGTGATTTCATGTTTTGTTTCCACAAACTTTTAAGCGGTGGTTTTCAACATTGGCAATGCTTGAAAAGGACACACAAATGTTTCTTGAAAACAGACAATAGTTGACAAATTATAATTGATCAATGGGATTCTAAACAGAACACGTAAACCGTAGTAATCAATCCTTATATTAATGAGAAAAACAGAACGGGATTGAGTCGGGCTACGCCTTTTTGGGGAGGTAGGTAAATATCTTAGGAAAAGTTTTCGGCGGAATGCAGTCGGTATACCCCCGAATCCAGGGTGCCCGCGGCGGCCCAGCAGCAAATGGGTGCTAATGGGAGACGCGAGGCAGCCGAGCCCGCACTTAACGACGCTAGCGCTCTGTCACAGAGCCCTGCAAACAAAGCACTTGCCTTCGTGGATTGTTTACGGAGACCCGCCTCTTTCGTGGCGAAGGCTGGAGGTGAAGTGGCACAGTCTTCCCTCAATGAACTTACTACACTTCCTTATCCCGTTTATCTAGGGAATTGATTGGGGGCGCGCCGGGAATAGCCGCCCTTGGGAGTTTGATACCCCATTCTGGAAAACTACTAAAATATCGTTGCCAGAGATGCAGGTAATCCGTAATAGGTGCCTCTTTAACGTGTTTCAAGTTATGAATGTTCACACCAAATCAAAAGAAATCTAACACGAAAAAGGTTCGAGAACATTCTTATAATTCATTTAGAGTGTTTGTGTATGTGTCTTGGTTCCACTCATCTATTATATTCGTACCCCCTGGACTTTTTTGTTTCTGTACTGGAACAAATTCCCAATTCGCTCTCTTTTATATTCGTGTAAGCACGTTTCCACTTAAGCCAGGCTTAGCCCGACTGCAACGCTCGGACTGTCGAATTGTCGTCTATCCACAGTAAGAACAATGAAGCAGGTAGCAGCGTCATAAATTTTATAAAAGGCGCTCGCCAGGCTTGGCTTTCCAGGGAATGGGCTACTTTATCAAGGTACCCATCAGAGAGTATGATTGTCGAGTTCGCCTCGCGTCAGCTGCGAATCTGTCATTGCTACCCTTGCATTTACCGGCAAAGGTGGCTCAGGGCATCAACTGATGCTTTTAACTGAGAGGTCCTAGGGGTCGAGTCCCGACGGTGGAGACAGGTTTTTCGACATTAGCTAGTCAACTAGTTCGAATTCAGACGCTGCCTGGAGGAGAATTCTAGCGACCGTCTGCTCTGATCGGTAGTTTGCCGTGGTCTGTTCTATCAATACCAGGCGATGCTGGAGCAGTATCCTAACAAACGAGCCACCGACGGCGCGCGATATTTACCTTCCGTGTCCTATCCTTACCCCGTTACTCACACACAAACACACATTTACATGCAGTTCACTATCACCCATGCCGGGAAACCAGAGCTTATCTCGACTGAGGAAATGCTCCGATGGTGGGTGACACGTGGAAGGTAAAAAACTCGCCAGCCGATGGGTAGGTCGGTGTCGGTTCTCGCCATCCAATGGGGGAAGATCACCGCCATCTCACGCGATAAAAACATGCACTACACAAATGGAATAATCTTCGCAACTGACGTGCTGGGAAATACTCATCAATCAATCAATTTTCTCTTTCTTTGCTGACAGATATTTTTGGTTAAAAAAGAAATCCTTTCAAAGAATTTTTTCAGTGCAATTTTGTACATTATATTCATTTATGACTACATAAATGTAACTATTGGAGCTACAACAGAACATACTTTTTCGTGTTGTTGCAAACTGTTACGTAATATTTTTACATTACTCCTACTATCCTCTTTACACTTGTCATCACTTAAAAATGCAAACGATATAACTCAGAATTATATATTATTAATCTGATGTGTTTTATATTTATTATAATTTTTTATTGTTAATTCGACGTATCATTATTGTTAAAACATTCTCAGTTTAAGTTAATACACGTTTTTACGGTTACACGTAGAACATGTTCTCCAAGTACTGGAATAAGGTTCAAGAGAAGCGCGAAGCGATTATTCAGTAATATTTATTAAAATAGCTCTTTAGAAATGAAAGATCTCTCGTGCTTTTCATTGGAAACAAGATTTGAGTTTTAATTACGTTGGCATATTGGTATCTCTCAAATCTATACTTCAACTCGCCATCGAATTCATGTGGTGAACATATTAAAAAATATTTAAAATATTAAAATACTATGTACTGTTTTATTACTGTTCATATTGAAGTGATCGTATGTAAGTTAAGAATTATTTTGAGAAGTTTATACATTGTAATACTTCATTAATGTTTTCTTGTTTTTCAGGTAAGTAAGCAGAGAGCGCTATGATGAACAAATAATTTCCCTTGAACGTAAGTAAATAATGCGAACACTTGTAGGTACACAACTCTACTGATAAAAAGTTGGCTGATCTATTGAACAGGAATTGCCTCTTGGCGGCATTCAAAACTAGCAAGGTTTATCATTGCAATATGTGTTAATATTATTGACTTTCAGAAAAACACTGCATTCCTTAATTGAAGCAGAGGAGGGCGCACAGAGTCCGAAAGTTTGTGGCTTGCGCTATAATACAAAACATTTTCATTTATCATTCGACTTCGATAATCGATTGTCAGAAAAATAACATAACTTTGCCTCCTCGTAACAACTTTACGTAATAAATTCCTACAACAAGAACACACGTAGCACCCTTGTGAGAACATTTTTCTCATTCGCACATTCCTTCGGCGGACTTGACGTGCGTGAGAATGCGGTTGAACAAGTGTCGGGGTGAAGGGAGGCTGTTTTGCAGTAGCCGCAGCGTCAAGTGCGACGCGGCCGCGAGAGCTACGGCGGCGTCGAGGCGGTCGTTTAACCGGCGGGCGCCGCCGATTTACGGCAAAGGGCTCTCCCATCGCTCACCATCACCATGAGATGCGCCACGGTCGGCGGCTGCGCAGTGGGTCGAAACGGTACAAAAAATGGGCGTAATATGCGTTCTGTGATTTCTGAGCAATCGGTTTTACAAAAGGACATGGGTGATGTGTGTGAATGAAAATAAAACATCAGCATATCTCGAATTATCAAATTATTTGATTTCCTCCTTATTTACGCGCATGTGTTGGGATTAATATCTATTACAAAATAAGTACAATTATTACGCATTGTGCCGACGTTTTGTTATTCTGTCGATACTTCTTCATAGCTTCAAATTAATGGTACTCTCTCCTTAGCAATGTGGGATTTAGACATCCTTGATTTATTGATGAAAAATATGGTATGCATATTTTTCTGAGCGACATTATTCGACAGGGTGAAAAGCGACAAAATAATATTCTTCTCTGTTGCATTTAGCATCCGAAAATTACAATGCAGGGTTCCATTGGCTAAAAGCTGCACTTTCACAGTTTTCGGCGTGAAAAAAATTGCTTTGTGCTAGTTGATGGGGAAAACACAGCATCCCCTGAGAGCATGCAATTGTAGCAGAGTACTACGCAGAGAGTCTAAAAGTTGTGCTGCCAAGCATGATCACGCATTTTACCTATTACGAGGTGCTTCGTATTTAGTGGACCATGTTTAGAAAAGTTAAGGAACTTTTTGAAACAAATGAAAAGAAGTAACTTTACGCAAACAATACAGTATAAAATGTAGAATAAAAATACTACACGTACAATAACAATACATTAAAAATACAATATTTCAAGAACTATTTCTTTATTATGAGAGCGATGTTGAATGGATATTAAATGACATAACATCAACATAACTGAATTACAAACGTCTATCAAATGGGGTAAAGCATGAGTAGGAGTTAAGAACATTTTCGTAGCTTTCTTAAAATTCTTAGACTGCAGTGCTATAAATAAATTCGCTATATGTAACTAGGCACTTAGCATCTTTCTTAATCAAATAGTTATTTTTCAAATTTTGTTCGTAATTCCACGACTAAGAAAGATACTATTGTAGTCTTTACCCTAAGTAAGTTAACAGTAGTAAACCAGTGCCGCTCCGAAACCAGGTGAACCCCAATGTCGGGTCCATGGAGGACCCGAGAATCAATTGGAAAATAATTGAAGATAAAATATTATTTAAGAACTAATGCTGCATATATTTACAAACATGTACATTCTTTTCTGCAAAATTTGATTGATTTTTTTTGTTTTCGAGGTTTGGCAGTGATATCTTCGAATACTTTGAACAGTTTTTGTTCTTTCGGTCCTTCCTGCGAATACGACGATAGCCTTGATTTTTCTTGAACTATTTCAATATTTACTATATTGTTGGGACTTCACAACTATGTATTCACATACAGAAAAATATTATTTCAACGTGTTTATAGGCAGGCTTGCCTTTAAGATTACGACGGAGTTTCCACGAAGCGATAACGCATGACGGCGGTCGAATTGTTTTGTAACCATCCGATGAATGTTGAAAAAAGAAACTCTCAGTTAAGGTTAAGAATAAAAGTCTAAGCTTATAATAATAAATGCCCTGAATAATAAAATAGTAACTCTTTTTATAAACAATGGTGTATGGAAATGCACATTACCCTGAGGTGCGTTGTTTATATTCCTCTCTAATAATAAACGACTGTTAACTACAAGAATATTGGTGTTAATTTTCCAAGAGAAAAAAATAATTCACAAAATTAGACAGAAAATCCTAAGTAAATATAAAACACGATTAACTGAGGGGGAAAAATTAAAGATCCAAATTTCCTGAATTTTCATGTATTTTCGATATGCATGCCGAACAGTCCGTTTCGAGCCACTGTGAATCGTCCGCCTCTCCACGTTCTCACGCGTCGAGAGGCGTCGGGACGCGCCGCGCCGCGACGTCTGTCCGCGGAAAAGACGCGCGGGGAGACGCGTAATTCGTCGGGAGAGCGCCGCGCGCGCGCCGCGGACGCGCTGCTCATTAGTCGGCGCCGTGTGAGGCGCGCAGTTCACTGCGCGAGGGAACTGGGAAGCCCTTTGCCTTGTTTGCAGTGTTTACTCGTAGGTTCAAGCAAATATTAACTCTGCGAATATGTCTTCTTTCTTTATGTATGTATACAAAATATATATATATATATATATATATATATATATATATATATATATATATATATATATATATATATATATAATATGTACTTACTATGTACGTATGTATGTATGTATAAATATATATGAGTATAAATATGTGATTGTAGAATATGTGGTTGCATGAATGTATTTATGTATGTATGTATGTATGTACCACAAGTGTGCGTAATAATGTGAATTTTCGAAGGTCAATTTAGACAGCGATTGCTTCGGTTGGCCCGGCAAGGTCTCGTCCAGATTCGTTCAGCCAATATTTTGCAATACAATGATTTCTGCCTGAAGAAAGTCATTGATGGATTGCCGTAATGTGAGCTGTCAAGATAACGTCATACCCGCATCGCGAAGAGCTATCGTATAATTCTGGTTGCGGAAACGAATTCACTTCATTGAGGCTGCGTTTCGTAGCAAATAGGATTGGTTTTCATGGTCCATAATGTAAATCAAATATCTACATTTCTCATGTTAGAATTAATTTTTACAGCGCATTGATTCAAGGGGAGTTCGTACGTTTGCTGCTTTGTCCAATTTCTTTTCTGTATTATGAATAACAAACAGCAAACTTGCTGTATTTTGGTTTTAAAAGGCGCTTAATTTCGTACCTAATAGCAACTTCTCACCCTGTTTCTAACACTTGATTAAGGATAATGCCTGTCCAAATAAATCGGCTGAGATACCTTCATGCAATAACTGTTGCCATTGCAACGTGCCGGGAGGCTCTAGAGTTCGAAATACAAATGAAATCTAAATATCTGTGTACGAAATGTGCGATAATTTTTTTGTCGGTTTGTGCATCTGATGGACCCTTTCTCAACCATATGTCATATTTACGGTTTAATTTGTAGGGAATACATTATGACCTAATTTACTTTAAATAATGTCATCGAAAAGGTTATTTTTAACAAAGGACGTCATTGAGTTACCATAATATTTGCGAGAGTTATCAGATAAGCTTTAAATCGCATACTTTATTTTGCATAAAGTAACAAACATGGGACACTACTAAACACACATCGCATGCCTGTGCTCATTGGTGAAGATGGGCGGGTCCCGTGTGAAGTTCACACTTCCTTCTCTTCCTCGAGGCTTCAGAGGGATCCATTGCCTCGTATATCGCGAGTGTTTTGCCTGGGCGCTCTGCTTCGCGGCCCCAGCCGCGCGAACGCGAGGTCTGCAGTGCATCGCCGCGCTCTGCCGTCTGGGGAGCGGAGGTCGGCGACCCGCGCGGGCGATATCGAGCAAATTCATTAACGCCACTAAATTGGGCCGCGTTTCGCAAACCGCGTCACGAACGCCTCCCGAACGCCTCCGCCTCTGCCTCTGACTCCACTTCCGTCGCCTCCGTTGCCATCTCCACCGTCACCAGCACCCCACTCTCACGCCACGTTCACCGCCGCCACCGCCACCGCCACCGTCATCGCCATCGCCATCGTCATCTCCTGCTCCACTGTCTCCTTCCCCGTGACTGCCACTGCCACTGCCACTGCCAACTCCACTGCCTTCCCCCCCGCCACTGCTATCGCTAACTTCACTGACACCTCCCCCGCCACTGCCTTCGCCAACTCCACTGCCTCCTCCTCCCCCGCCACTGCCTTCGCCAACTCCACTGCCTCCTCCCCCGCCAGTGCCTTCGCCAACTCCACTGCCTCCTCCCCGGCCACTGCCACCTCCAACTCCACTGTCTCCTCCCTCGCCACTGCCATTGCAAATGCCAGTGCCTCCTCCCCCGCCAGTGCTAACTTCACTGCCAACGCCACTTTTACCTCGACCTCCACCGCCCTCTCCACCTCCATCGCCATCTCCATCTCCATCTCTACGTCCTCAGCCCCCGCCCCCGCCCCCAATCACCATCGCCATCTCCACTGCCACGACCGCCGCAAAAATTACCTCATATTATGACAGTAATTCTTTCGAATGTCGATTACGAAAACATTCCTAAATCTTAAAGGCGTTGATGAAATGCATTCAAATATGGAGGCAATACTGTGTTCTCAGAAAAACTGTCACTTGCCTGCGGCATACGAATACGTATGCCATTGTTTGCGGGCGTTGTAAATAACTCATGTGTCACGTCACTTTCGTGGTCTTAGAGTGAACATATGCACATTAACGATGCGAAGCAGTCCTGAGGTTGTAAAGTGATTTATTACTCTCTGTAGCTTCACACATGGAAATGCAATTGAAAACGCTTAGAAACCTGGGAACGTTTCGCAGACATTCTTACGAAACAAATCTCAAATGCATTCCTTACTTGATTAGTGTTTCTTGTTTGGCTGAAATGTAATTAAGTAGTGTAAACAAGCTAATAAGCAGTTTCAAAATTAAATATATCCGACCACAAGGTATATTCCTAAAACGCAAAACGTGGATTAAACTTGTCTGGACTCTGAAATTCTTTACCTTTCATTAGTCCATTGGAAACTTTAGCTTTTAGTTTAGCTTAGATGTTTGTCCAGATCTGCACAACGAGATAGATTCAAACATTCAGATTCAGCATTGTAATCCGAAAAATGCCGGGGCCATTTCTTCCTCTCCCCCTCTCCTCATTCCTTTACCCCTTAGTAATTTGTTTATTAGTTTTATTTTTTTCTGACGGTAAATACATAGGTAGTTATTTCAACTTAACATATGCAATTTTTATTACTAACTACTGCACTAACTACTTTTTACTACTACACTAACTTATTCTAAACTTACATACTATACATTGGGAAGGTTGCCCACTACGGGTCCTCTAATCTTGTTCTATGTTTGCGAATTTGATTTGAAAGACATGGAAAGGATATTTATTTTAAATTCTGGTTTTATGGCTTGGATTTTTTGAGAGTCTGAATTCGGCGAGTGCTGGGATTTGAGGTATGTTATGATAGAAATTTGTAAGCAAGGTATATGATGTGATGATCTAATGATACAATGTTGAATTTCTTGAGGAGCTGATTGTTTGAAATGAACCATGGAGCGTTAGCTCTGGTTCTTAGAAATTGGTTTTCAATTACTTGAAGTTTGCGATTATTTGAGTTGGCGCCATTAATCCATATGGGACAGGTTTAAATGATTATAGGTCTTACTATTGTTTTGTATATTGCTACGGCGGGTTGTAGTGAACTGTGTCTGTTTGTTATCGATTTTAACTTATGTAGTTTTGGTTTAGTTTACATTATCTTTGTTTCAATATGACCGCGCCAATTTAATTTTGAATCGACATAGAGTCCTAGGTATTTCATTGGTTTGTTGGGAGGGTACCATTCAATTGCGATGTTAATTGTTAGCGGGGTGGCGGGTGTATATGAGAATGTTTTTGCTGCTGTTTTGGTGGAGTTTAGCTGAATTTTGTATTTCGCGGCCACTTTCCTTCTCCATTCTTCACTGTTCGGGTGGTCCACTGCCCCGTATTCACATTGAGATTTATTTTGCAATTGAAGGAACGTTGGCTACTGTGTGTTCCCGAGAACTAGCTGAAAGAGAGTGCTGTGAAAATACAGCCACAAAATCAGCAGAAAAAGGTCTTCGTTGCTAAGAAATATTAATTGCGTAAATTAATCGTTAATTATTAATACGGTAACAAGACAAAATTACTTATTATTACAATTACAACTACAAACAAGACATCATTACTCTTTGTCTGATGGACTGAAAGAACAATTTCACACAAACAATGGCGGTTAACACACCAGTTAGTATGAAATTCGGATGTTGCTTTTTAATTTCCTTTACTACTTACTTACGTGAAAATTTACTACTTAGTGTGGATGGTCCCGTCTTGCTTTGGGAAATAACGACGTATGGGGCAAGATAATTCGCAATGGTTGTCTTGCAATTTGCAATTTCACTTGCATTTGCAAGATAAGATGAGAGCGAGCTGGAGAAGCCTTCAGACGATAACTGGATTTCTTAAGCTCTCGTGCATGGAGAGAATCGCCTAATTGGGCGGTTACAAAATCGTTCCTCCAGCCTTGACTTTAAATCTACAGTTTCTCATTGTAATATTTTAGGCATTTGCTCCATTTGTTTTAGTAATGTCTTAATATCTATTTAATTTGTTTCTTGAATTAAAATTGAACATACCAACCATGTTACAGTCCAAATAACACGGTTTTTATGATTTTCCAACGTATTTATTTGAAACGTATTCCCTAACCATGGTTTTCTTTGAGGTCTGGTGTTTATAGAACTTTTTGACTTACTTTTTTTTTTGCCGAAATCCTTAACACAGAAAGCTGAGTTGATTGACGCACGTAGTAATCATTTTGCGTTAGGATTGTTGGTTCGAATATATTTTAATGTAACGATGTGTTGAACCAATGATTGATATGGAAGAAAAGGACCAACCATCACGTCTCCCACATAATTCATCATATACTCATTGGTTATTAATACGTAGAATCTTTATCCAATACTTGGTGGCATGGTTCTTGGAGTAGATGTGCACAGAAGAAGTTCAACTGAATTTTCCGGAATGCGTGCTTTTAACACGGTCAAGGTCTCGCGCGTTGCGTGGCGGCGATAGGGCGGCGGTGGCGTAGGCGCGGCGTTCCTGCATAATGCAGAGCCCGTCTGGCGGACGCAATTAGCAAGGGAGATGGCGTCGGCTGAATAGTGCGAACGGCGGGCCTGCGGTCGCACTCTGCGAGCAAGGCGACGCAAGCGCCGTTGGGGGCGGCTGAGGCGCTCGGTCGGGATCTCGACGCCACCCGAGAACGACGACATCTCCAGAAAACGACGAGAACACCAGAGGACGACGTCGACACCAGAGGACGACGTCGACACTAGAGGTCGACGATTCCAGAGGACTATGCCGACGCCGCACCAGCTGAGGACGCCAACGAGGCTGGAAGCGAATTTCTCGCGAGAGATCGGTTGCGAGGGAGATGACGTACTTTTCTTACATTAGATGTGATGTGTGTGATACGTGTTGCGGTAGGTGTGGAGAATACGTGGTCTAATTAAAATATCAGGTACTTTCATACAGTTTGAGCTAAATCTTTTTCCATTAATGTTAAGACCGGAAGATATTGGTTCCCCGGTTGGCGTACTAACATTGCTTTTTCCTTCATCAAGACACTATTATTTAACTAGTAATTGTGAAATGCAGCATTCTTACGAGTTTCGTTCTGGATTGAATAGTAATAGTCGTAAATTGAGCGGTGGCAGAAGCATTTATCTCGTGACACTTCAAATTAACAATAATTACAAGAATATATTAAGGCTTTCAACGTTCTTCCTAAAATTCTGACATTGTTTTATCAGAATATAATATAAACTCAAATTTTAAGTATGTTATCATTAATTACAAGACAGATTTCCAGTAAAACGAACATTCTTTTTAATTATTTAATAATTCAAATGATTCCAAGTCTAATTAATGAAAGGACTGTATTAAAGACGCGGAAAAGAGACGTAGAAAATACATTTCATGGAAAAGTAAATCATCCTTAAATAATTTAATGCCGAATTAACAACCTGATATCTACTAAAACCAACACCTAAGTGATCCAGAAGAGGAACGTTCAATGACCCGGCCATTGTGACAGCGTGAACAGCCACTGGGGCCGCAGTGCTCTCCATGTCCTCCCCTCACATTGCGACTGCGTCCAGAATCCTTCGTAATGGAAAGATTTGCGCAAACGTACGCCACGTTAATGAAACTTTACTGTTTGATGGGATTTTTCTAATTTTTTGTTTCTCATATTGCAGTTTTAAGCAATATGAAAATAAGAAACTATTGAAAACTATAACAGGAGGTCGATTTTGCTCTATAGTAATACAATTATGGCTTTGAATTTTCCGAAAATAATTTATATTCAAATTTTAAACATGTTGTCTCTGGTTCATTTACAAATTTAATGATAAAAAAATAATTACCCTTCAATTAATTAACGTTGAGTTATACATCTTTGAAGACCTCAAAGGCGTATTCTAGACCTAACGCAGGCATGTCAGGATCACCGGCAAGGTAACACGCTTACTAGAGCTCGCGGGTACGGTGTCCAGAGAAACTGGCGCGAGATTTAAAAGTAAGGGTTGAATTTCTTTTTCCGGAGTGGCGGAACGTCACTGAATACTTGACCCATGACAATTTTTGTGGAAAGTTACTTGACAGTTATTGCTAGAAATTTAGCTATATTAATTCCTATTTTCAGTTTAAAGCAAGGAAGTGATTATCAAAATGAAATAATATATCAGTCCGTTTTCAAATTCTCTATTGAGAGTGAAATTTAAAAGACATGAATCTAAAGTATCTTGATTTTGTAAATTATTTTCTTAAGAGTGATATGAAAGCATGAACTTTCTACGTTTAGGTTAGAAGGTTTAACAGACAAATATTCCGGTCTGTTAAAAGCGCTGCCCGTCCGTAAGCGTTGTTAACTTACAGAGACTTGTTAAATTATTTCACGTTATTGCTAAATAAAATCAATAACTGAATGTTTTAATACCATAACACAAAACGAAAACAAGGAATGAATTCGCCATTCAAACATATTCCTGTCACTTAGGAAAGATGTTTATATAAGGGAGAATTTCGTAAAAAAATAAACATCAGATAGTAATAAGTAGTGAAGAAAATAATACAATTGTCGGTTATTTGCTAGAAAAAAATCTGGTAAATATATTTTCGTATTAGTCTCCATTCACTGTCTTGCGCCGCTTCAGCTTGCGCATGTACACCACTTTCTGGATTTTTTAGGGGAAATGAACGCGGAGTCAGGGGAAGTTGCCCGTGCGAACGCCGGGCTCCCAGTGCGGGCGCGTGCCTGATCCAAGGGATCCAGAAAAGGAACGTGCAATGACCCGGTCATTGTGACAGGCGCCGACCGCGCTGACAGCGGCGCTTCGTCGCGTTCCTGCTGCGTGAGTCCGCGCAAAGAGGTCTTGCGATGTACTCCGCGCCCGCCCCCCGCCCCGTCCCGCGGTGGCCGCTAGAGGTCGCGTGGCGCTGGAGCGTGCCAAACGGCCAAGCGGCAGCCAGCGCTCGAAATACGCGTGCGGGGCGGCGAGCGGCGGCGACCGGCGGATCTGGAACGCAGAGCAAGGGCAACGCACGGCGAGGTCGACCCCGCCCCGCCCCGCCCCGCGCCTGCGCGGCTTTGTGGCGCGACAGGGCAAAATGCGTGCACACCGCAGTCAAATAGATTTATTTATTTGGTCAAAAAACAGTGAAAACTGTATACGACGTATGAGGGAGAAGAATATTTGCACACCTTTTCTTGAGTACCAGAAACCCATCCCAACATCATTTTAACGATAAATAGTTGAAAGTTAAAACAACAACAGTCACAATAATAATAATAATAATAATAATAATAATAATAATGATAATTTCACGCTTTTCTAAATTGTATTAACATTTTAACTGAATAGTAAAGCTGTAAAGAGACCGATTTTGATGTCCCTCCTAATCGGCTTCCAGTGAACGATTTTTAACTAGTGAGGTATCAAAGAGAAGAGAAAAAATTGGGATTGGAGGTCACTAAATATTAAATAGATTGCAGCTTTCCTTTATTAATAAAAAGCTACGAAAAATTTGCATTGTTTGAAATGCAACTTGGCAAGTTCGCGAAACGAATGGAGCTCTTGCTTAGAGAACAATGTGTTTTGTGATCGTTAAAACGATTGTTTGTGACTAACAATTATGCACAAAAAAATTAAATATATTATTATTTTATACATAAATATAAAATATAATGTTTATATCTTTAAAAATTTCGGTGATGACATTAAAAGATCCTGTCGTTATAGTAAAATATATGTATATTCTTGGATATGCTGTATTTTCTGTCGTAACATTTCTTCAGCTTTTCCTTTTGTGCGATGTAATTGCACGGGTTCAGTTAGTTATTTTAATTTAGTATGAAGCAAGATTTTTATAAAGTTCAAATTTCTAAACGTAAGATACGTTCTAAACCAAATATATGCCAACCAAAGATTTTATTACTTATTTAAAAGTAGCTTTTCAACCACGAAGGTCATATAGTGACCACTGTAACTAACATTGGGGATTACAATAACGGTATACGGACACACAAGTGTTCATGCCCAGGGCTGGATTCGAACTCGCGACCCTTCACGCACGAGGCAGACACGGCTCTTTTGCCTTGGCGATCTTGGCTATCCAGGCTGGCGCTAAAGAATATTGTATTTGGATTTTGGGTCGATTGCCCAACTTCGTCGGCTAGCTAACGGTGTCCCCCATGCCTGACTATAGACAAATTCCCACGCTTTCCAGGTAAGAGAAGACACATGGTGAGAATGATGTATTCCGTACACCGCAAACTCCGTCTTCCTGAGGGTTTCTTTGACACGCAGATACATAAACTGAGACAATTTCGAAGGAAAGCTACAACTATTTTTGCCTCGACCGAGAATGGAACCCGGGATCCCACCACGGGAAGCTAGTACGCTGCCCATGAGCAGTCCTAGAGGCTCCGAAGAATATTACGTTCATTAAGGGAAAAAATCGAGTATGATTTTCACATCAGAAAATGTTACGATGTTGAACCTTCTACACGACAAAAAGGTGGACCACTAATTCCTGTAAATAAGTAACTTTTTGGGTACAACTGTATACATTCGAGCACCAAATGGCCCTGCCCTCGCTGACATGGTCAGCGTTCTCACTTTCCATCACGCGATCCTGGGTTCAATTCCTGTTCGGGAAAGATTATAGTGTACGTTTTCCTTGCAATGTCTCAGTATATGTTGCTGTGTGGCGATAAGAAAACTCACTTCAAGTTGAGAAGACCAGAATACGGCGTGGGGATGTCGTGCTAACCACATGTACCCCCTTAACCCATGGCCGCGAGGCCGGGACGCTGCTGGTAGGCCATGGCCCGTACGCGGGCTGTCACACTAAGTACAGACAGACAAACCAGACGGTCCATGATCCTCGTGCTGGTTTACTAATTGAACAACAGCAATTAATTATATTTTGAAGTAGATGAAAAATATTAATGACAACAAAAAATTCCTCTTTTTCCGACTGAGTAGAAATTGACTAAAGGTTAAGATTGTGTGATTGCAATACTCTACGTTTTCCTTGGTTTGAATGAAATTTGTATAGGGAAGTAACGGTGCCAGCAACTTTGGCCAAGATCACCAAACGAATTTATGTGATCACTATTTTGCCCTAGAAACATCAGAAGGTAACAGTACAGACTGTCTGTCGTAAACAAAAAAATGGGGTCGGGAAAAACTGAGGATATTTTATTTTGTGGCAGTAATGATCAGCGATTTGTTTAAGAAATGGAGGTTAAGGAAGATATAAAGTAAAATATTTCCGTGAAATGTTTTTATTAAAAATAAAGCACCCTGACTTTCAGAGTGTTCTTTTAGAGCAGTTTTCTCAATCAAATATATAATATCGTTTAATTGCAGAGCAACATACAAAATTATTGAACTTGAATACGAATAAGCATCATTCACATTCTTTTATGTACTTCCGAACTTCCAAAGGCTAAATATCATTTCAGAAGAATTTGTAAGAAGAACATTTTTGACGATATGTTCATCCAACTTGCAGTAAACAATGTCAACAGTAACTTGCAGTATTTCATGTAGATAAGAACACCAATTGCCTTAGTCCGCACCCTCCATCCAAAACTGTACACAAACTATATTTCAAGAATTCTTTTTACTTTCTCGCTACAGAGTAGAGAGGAAGTTTCGTAATGCTGGGCGAAAAAAACAGAATTGTTTGCAGAAAAACTTTTATTGCAGGGCATTGGAAACGAAAAGTGGATAAATCCAGTTGCTAAATGTAGAAAAAAAGTTCGAAATAGAAATAATTCAGCCGATTTTCTCCAAACTTGACATTATTCAATCGTTCTGGCAGATTTCGCGGCTCCTTGAATTTGAAATTGATATTTTAATTTTGGGAAATACTTTACATGAAGCCATGAGACATTTTCAAAATTTTGAAAAGACTATCTCTGTCGTTTTCGATTAAATTTTGTTTTAGGATAGTGTGAAGGACGTGTAAGAGGATGGTAAAGCCTCATGTTCGTTGAAAATTGATTTTTTGAAAATTACAAAATTCAAAATTTTTTCGTAGTCTTCATTCAACTAAAATATTAAAGGTAGATATTTTTTCTCTTTTAATGAAATCTGTTCCTTAAAGGTCGATTTTGAAATAAAGTCATGTACAATTTTTCGAATATTTGAATCCTTTTTTCGTAATTTTGCGTGATAATACGAGCGAGAACGTACGTGCTATTTTAGCACCACTAGTTTAACATGCAAGAAGTATACTCGGCAAGACTCCCCAAGCCCAAGACATAGATACTGGTAACTTCTCTACTCCATTCTCACACATCACGTCGAAATATCCTAAGTCACTAAATCAATAGGAGATGCTTGATTGAGCTTCCCCCATCGATATTAATCTGGCATTTGCCTTGACGTCTTGGAAGCTTACGTGTGCTATTTGTCTTGTCTGACTGTGTTGGTTATGTATTTTGTGTTTTTCAACAAACATCTGAAAGAGAGAAACGGCTGAACGATGTACAATCAAGCTTTCAATAAAGTTGTTTGTACTATTAAAAACAATAGTCTTAGCCCGCAGATGTGAAAAGAGTCTGGAGACTGAGGAAGTAGCCCGGCGATGCTCTGCATCCAGCTCCATGTGTGATCGGCCTTGTGTGATTCATCTGTGCATACCTTCGTCTTTGGACATCCACGGAAGATGCCTTTTTGGAGCGATGGCCTTGCGGTGCCAATGCTGCATGAGAACAGTGGGTGCCAAGGCGCTCTGCGCCAATTAAGGGCGGCCCAAGCACACGCACTTGAGTGAGCGATCTCGTCCCGCGCCCGCGCCCAATTACCAGCAATTGAAGCGGCCTCGACCGTGGCTCAGCGCCGGCGAGGGCCAAGCCAGGACTCGCGCCCGAAGCCCGCACTGCGGAGTGCTAGAGGAAGGGGGCTGTTGGCATAAGTGCTAGCGTGTGAGTGCTCTTGGCCTTGTCGCCGACGTAGCGATCGCCTTGTGGTCTTCTTCAGGGCTGATTTGCGCTGGAAGGGTTGACCCTCGGGTTTATATATAGGTGGAGCCGAGGATGGTTGAACCAGCCGGGAGTTGAACTAGTCTACTGTTTTGCTGGTTAACATATCCATCCACATGAAACCAAGCCTCATCATTAAAAAAGCACTTTATCAAGTGCCTCAAGACCTTCGCTAACAAATCGTCGTGGCCAATTACAGTCCTTCATGAATACTTTAAATTAGCATTTTCAATTTGTGGCACAATGCACACTTCCGTACGAAAGATTACATTGCAGCTCAAACTTTCTTAACGATGTTTTCGGAGAAAATAGCGAAATATGTAAAATATGTAATATAGTACTAAATATGTAAAATATGTAACGAAAAAATTGGATATTGCGTTAGGACGGCGACAATTCGCCAAGATTAAAATTTTAAGAGTGGTAAGTAGAAAGATGTATATGTGATTACTTAAAAATTCGGTCTCTAATATATGTAAATATATATAATAAATATGTAAATGATGGTGACGCTACTGAGAATGATACAAAGAGGGTAGAGGGTGTGGTGGAGGTTTTGAAGGCAGTGAAAGCAGGTTGGAGATGTTGAAGGTGGTGAGGAAACGTAGCAGTGACAACACAATTATTATGCTGATGATGACATTAACAATTGATGGTAGTTACAGTCGTGATGGAAATCTTGGAGCAGATTTGAGAATTAAATGTCACACCGTTGACGATGATATCACTGGCAAAAGTAGGGCGCGTTTTTTGTGGATCAGAAGACGCAGTAATTCCTGCGTCTGTGGTGAACAAAAACGTAATAGTTACTGATTAAAGCTTGGAGGCGTGTAAGAACAATGAGAAAGGCGACGGTGGGCAGTTCACAGGGCAATAAGTGAGAGAATAACTGGGACGGTTCGCTGTTTAAGAAGCAACTTTTTTGCGATCGGAAAAACGGCGAATAACTTTAATGTTGCTAAAGTCGTTTAGTACTTACCGACAGGGGAAAACATTATTCAATCTTGCTACGGCTCCTGACATTTTTGTTCCGTATTTATAATTGCTAAAGGTGGAAATATTGTCGCTGCACGAGAAAAGTGACACATCTGAAAACTTTTCTAGGAGAATCTATTTTCTTGTCAAATGCCTTTTTTCGCAGATTAAGAAAGAAATTTACTCTACCTTTATGAAGTTTTTAATAGAACAATGTAATATATTATAAACATATTTCTTACTTAATTCAAAACTAATATTTGAGATGCGTCACTTCGATTGAGCATGGACAACGAAAGAAACAATATATTTGAAAATCATTTGAGGTGGTACGATTGTGATTTTGTAAATTTTATGTGGCAATTTCTAATTTTTCATATTGGATGATTAGATTAAATTCAAGTAATTGGTAGGACTGATTTTTTAAAAGTATTAAACAATTGTTTAAAATAGCTACCTTCGTTAAAGCAAGTTATTCTGATAAAAACCCAATTATTTCATTCATTATTCATTTTGTAGATACTTCAATGCAAACACGAACGAGTGGTCTAATTTTACACACAGTTAGAAGACGTGACTTCGATTCTGGGCTTGGGTAAAGTAAAACAGCCCGCCGTGTTAACCCTGGCGCACAGCCACGGCAAACACATCACACGCCCCCATCTCACCGGGGGCGCGCATCACTTTATGGGCGCAACGAACTTGATGAGAGAAGGAACCACAACTTCAGAAGGTCTTTGTGTAAGATAAGAACGACCGTGATGCAGCATTGGTTGTCAATGACCGCCTGCTAAGGAGTACAACGTACTCGTAGTATGAGTCCGTATATTGCTGTCGGACAGTTTATTAACTATTCGAAATTCAAAATATCCATTTTACAGACTATTCGATGTTCTGCCCTTCTTCGTTCTCGAATTTCATTCCTTGAAACCGTGGCCGATTCGTTCATTGAGTCGTAAGACCCAAAAAGGCAGTAAGAAATTACTCCTTATCAATTAACAGACACTACTCCACTCTGTAAAATGGTTTCACAGATATTCTCCTTAAAGCTTCAGTCCAAGTGTTCATTAACATTGGATACGTGACTGGAATCCCGGTGCAATAGCTCAGACCGAATGCGATAGTTCAGCGCCAACTTCGTTGCTTCTTGAACGTCGTTCACCGGGCGGTTCTAGGGTTCGAGTCCATGTCAAGGCGCATTTTCGACACTAGCTACACAGCTAGATCAAATTCAGCCGCTGTCTGGAGGAGGATTCTTGGGGCCAGCTGCTCTCATCGGTCGTTTCATGTGATTTCTGCTAGCAATATTAGGGGCATGCGGGAGCTATATCCTAACATACTGCCCATGGACCACGCGCGATCTTTCTTTCCTCATCTTTCTCTTCCTGTCCTCTTATATATATTTCCACTTACATGAATTACACACAACCACACATGTCAATAGATTAGCGCTTTAGCGATTGGATCTGTGTCCCTCTCAGGGTGATACCCGGGGAGGGACAAAACCCCGCAAGCCGTGGGCGCCATCTGACGTTCCGCAAGCCACCGTCGCAAGCACGTCGGCGCCACATGTTGCAGCGGGAGAGGTTCACCGCCACCTTTCGGTGGCGGGGACATGTACCACACTTGAGGACTAATGACCTCGCCTGGAATCAGAACTCACTCACTCACTCTTGGTATCCATACGTTCTGGAATCCCGGTGCAGCAGCTCGGCAAGCACATGCGTAAAGATAGCCCTTCTACAGAAGCCTCCGAGGAGAACCGCAAGCGCATTTAATGGGCGACTGGCACTGCGCGCGGAGATCTTGCGGCGATTGGGCGTCGTGAGCGCCGCGGGCGTCCGCGCGTCGTGTGGCGTCGTGTCGCGTCGCGTCGAGCAGATGCGATTGATTCCGCTCCCGCTGTGAGGGACGAGCGCAGCCGCCGAAGCAGAGGCTCGGCGCCGCGTCGAGCGACTTCACCGGCTAGCTCTCCGTCAGCCCTTTGCTCGGCGATGCGTGGACATACTGCCCCATCTCGACACATTCCGAAACTAGTGGTCTTACGTATACTTTCTCGCATTACGTAATATAATATTGCAACATGAATCCTAATATTTCTTCCACCATCTCTTGAAAAACGTAGATTGCTCTTCAGCAAACTATAACGGAAGTTTCCGATTGGCAATTATCGAAAATTAACTGCTTTTAACATTTCTGGCGTTTTAATGGAAATCGAAGAATTGGAATCTGGGACTATTTTTATAACAACAATTTGCTGTTAGATCAAAAACTTTGGAGCCTGTTTAAAAAAAGAAATGTATCTTACGGACTTCGTGTAAACTAATTCCCAAAATCAAACGATCCGCATCAAATTCGCAGTGTTGCATGTGAATAGTATGGTGTGTAATGTGAACATTCATTTATCCTGTATCATAAAGTGAAATAACATTACATATAAGGCTGATGAATTTGTAAAATTTAAGTTGATAATTCTGAAATATTAGCTGCATAAACCTTTCACAGCTGAAGAAGAATTTATCTTCAGTTTGTCAGCGAAGCTTTAATGATACTCTTTATCATCCAAATTCATAGAGTTTACGATAACACGGTTTCATAGCTTTATTCTATAAGACATTAAATGTAACTTTTATCCCCTCAACACCACATACAGTTTCATATATTGTTTTTGCTGCTGTTAAGTAAATAACTAAAATACTGTAAATATTTTTTATTAAATATAAATGTCAATTACCTGCCAGAAGATGTTATCTTTGTTCAAAGATCTAGTTTCGAATATGGTTCCCTTAAGATAGATTTATCTATTTTAACATTGGTCTCGCTTACGAGGCCTGAGACCGGAGAGAACTTTTGTCTGTGTTTCTCTAGCTGGCGCCAAATGTCGCTAGTCAGCGATGTATTACGAAAGCGTTTATTCCAAGGATTAAAAATGAAAAAATGAGGGGTGATTTGCCTTGTGATTACTGATACTGACAATGTAATTATTTTGACACAATAGAATTAAGATTTTTTGATAAAATGAGAGAGAAATATACAAAGAGTGCGAGAACAACATTCGAAAGAAAAGGTGCAACGAATATTGCTTTGCAAAAGAGAACAGATAAAGTAATGATTTCTGATAATAATGTGAACGTGTTAAAGGTTATTTCTTTGTGATATTATATAATAATTATATTTATTGATGCTTTTGAGTTTGGCTCTTAAGTGGCTCTTAAGTTTGGGTAGTATTTTATTTTAATTATTTATTAAGTGATGGAATGCTTTCTATTTTCATAATATACGTATTAAACAGATACAAATATATAGGCTGTCCAGGAAGGGCTGCGTCTCTGTAGTGGTGGCTGACGTTTCGGCCAACTTGACATTCATAACATTCGACTCTGAGGAAGGCCACAACACGTTGGGCAAAACGTATGTCACCACTAAAGAGACGCGGCCCTTCCCGGACAGCCTAGATTCAGCCTAGGTTCACGACGATGGCTGATTTTCGACTTTAACCTTACAGCTAGGGACAATTCAGCCGCTGACTGGAATTATAGCGGCGGGCTGAATTGAAGAGTAGTTTTCCCTGATTTCTCCTGTCAATATCAGGTAAATGTCGGCGGGGTCAAGAACCGCGCGCGATCTTTCCTTCCGTATTCCTGTCCTCTCCTCCCCCTTTATCCACACACATATTCTTATACACGGTACACGACCATATGTAGGGAGACCAATCAGGAGCTTAGAGCATATCCCTGTCGCGGCGGTTCCTCGTCGGGATAAACCTGAAAACTTACGGTGATGTGTTAACGCAAATCTAATGTTCCACAAGAGAAGGAACATCGCTTCCCCCAGTAACGGAATATGCACCACACTTACTGGACTAATTACCATAAAAAGTAACGTGCCCGGAAACCATAAATAGGCCCCCTCACCAAAATACTGATCATCAGGGAAAGGAATGAAATTGAAAGGGGCCGCTGAGGTTAGAAATTAATGTGCAGCGCAAATATAACGAGAGTTGAATATTACAGGTAATAAAAATATAATTCCGTTGGGTAGCGGTACAGCAACGCTCGCTCACCCCGATTACTGCCTCCATCTGAATCGGGGTTCATCCTCCCAGGTATTCGCACCCCCTCCCTGCCCGAATGTTGGAATTGCAGGCGGGCGCGGGTGGGGTGGCGGGCCATTGCCTCCCACGCAACACCGTTCCGCTTGCGCCTGCGGGCGCCCATTTAAATTTAGATATTTAGGAGACACCGTAACGTATGCGCGGGCCAGGTGCTGCCAAAATAAATGAGGTTCGGCGTGCGCTTCGACGAATGTAAAAATACACGCGTCGCCGGAGTTGTGAAAGGTCTTTCGAAGGCGGACGGACTTCCCCTCGGTTATTTGCTCAAAGGCGACTCTTCACGTGAATTACGGGCTTCATTTGCATTTCTCTAATTAGTTAGCGCGGAGCGGGGAAGATGTATATCAGCCTCCCGACGCGCTTCTCGGGGGAAAAACACGTCGATGGATCTGGTTCGCGGGAGATTGAAGATCGCTTCATCTCGGCGGTGACGCAGCCTCCGCGAGGGGAACTGGTCGCGCGTGATTGTGGTTCACCTTCCGACGGGGCACTGCCTAGAAGCGGCAAATATACTTTAGATTTAATAATAATTTAAGTTCTTCTAAATTTCGATTCTTGTATATCAAAAATTTGTTTCAATTTATTGCAATTTTTTGTCGATTTGTTTCAATTTCAATAATTTTTATCAAATCAAAATTAACAAGTTAAACTTGATAAAGTCCATTACACGTATAAAAACCATTTTAATCAATAATCCGTGAATTCATTCATTTAATGGACTGATGAAATTCGGAGCAAAATGGATGATGATTTGAAGGGGAAAATAAAAGCATTGTATTCATGCGAAAATTTACGTGTTATAAAAATATGTTTTTTCCTTTCTGAATTATGCCATAAAATATACAGGTTGCAGACAAATTTAAAAAATGATAAGGTACTTCAGCCTATTCAAAGGAGTAAAATTATTAAGAGGTTGAAAAAGTTGACATTTTTAAAAGGAGGTGGCTACACCCCCCCCCCCCAAATATACAAATCTGTGATCAAGTTAAAGAATCCCTTTCGTTTCTGTCACACATATTTCCTGAAATGTGTTTAGAAATTACACGTTCTTACCTTGCTGCCTAATGAAGTCGATTCAGGTTAACCAGTGGAAATGTTTTCTGAAGATTAATAGATAACACAAAAAACTATATTTAAAAAAAAATCTCAAGGGCTTCATTTTGGTTTTTGCTTACGTATAACGTTTTTTTTTCAATCTGAAAATTAGATGCAATCCTTCATTAAGTATCTTACATTATTTCTGGAAATGCACACCTAGAAAGTTAGGTACTAATAATCGAGAATACGAACAAAGAAGACAATAAACAAAGTTGTGGTCTTGAAGATGCAGATTTAGAGTAGAATACTAGATCGAGAGATACGAACACAAAGAAGAAATGTAAATATTATATTAATCTTCCATCATCCAAATCTCCATATGCCGAAAGTTCTCTAAAATGAAAGAAAATAATTGTTCGCTTGAGTTTCGATATAAAGAGTTTTCACTGTATATCAGTACCTCGAGTAGGCAATTACAGATTTTTCCCATAGCGACACACTAATATCCTGTAAACTTTTGTGTAACACCCTACCTCTCAATGAAAATAGCCAACATTTTGGTTACTTGCGGACCCTTGATATATTTAAAATAAAACAAATTTAATTTATTAAGAATTTTCGCTCTTTTTTATAGTCCAATTCAAGTTAATGGCTGAAAATATGACACTTTTCAGGCGCATGAACTTTTGGATACCTATCAGGCACAAAACCTTCAGGTGACAACCCTGGGTGTTAGCACACTCAGTTTGGATAACTAGATTCATATCGAAATATAATTAAGAAACAATTAGGAGTACGTAAGTGTGGGGTAGGAAGAAATAAGGGGGGCCGGGCGGGGCCGGGCGGGGCCGGGCGGGGCCGGGCGGGGCCGGGCGGGGCCGGGCGGGGCCGGGCGGGGCCGGGCGGGGCCGGGCGGGGCCGGGCGGGGCCGGGCGGGGCCGGGCGGGGCCGGGCGGGGCCGGGCGGAGCCGGGCGGGGCCGGGCGGGGCCGGGCGGGGCCGGGCGGGGCCGGGCGGGGCCGGGCGGGGCCGGGCGGGGCCGGGCGGGGCCGGGCGGGGCCGGGCCGGGCCGGGCGGGGCCGGGCGGGGCCGGGCGGGGCCGGGCGGGGCCGGGCGGGGCCGGGCGGGGCCGGGCGGGGCCGGGCGGGGCCGGGCGGGGCCGGGCGGGGCCGGGCGGGGCCGGGCGGGGCCGGGCGGCGCCGGGCGGGGCCGGGCGGGGCCGGGCGGGGCCGGGCGGGGCCGGGCGGGGCCGGGCGGATAGCGTCCGGGAGCAGGCCGTGCCAGGTGATAGGTGCCTCCCGCAGCAGTGCCTCGGCCGGTGGGAACCTGCGGACCCCACGCCTTGTGGGCGAGCGCGCAAATTAGCATCCGACTGCACCAAATCAGACTACAAATTGGACTCGGGAGCCGCGAGGCGGGAGGGCGGGGAGGCGGGAAGCGAAGAGACGCCGAGGAAGCTTTCCTGAGAAACCGAAGCGCAGCGCTGGGCAACGCGGGGCAACGCGGTGGGGCGTTGACTTCAGAGCTCCGGAATATCGTTTCCACTGAGTAATGTGCGAGCCGGTTGGACGTCCTCTCATGTAATTCAGGGTACTAGAGTTCTTTGCTTTGGAGGCTAGTTTTAGATCAGTGTTCAAGCATAACGCCTGTTTGCTTGTGTTATGGTCTCGTTAATATTACGGACAGGCAATGATTGATGCGATGATTAATGAGGGAAATCACCTTTTGTCCTTCGAATGGATATAAATAATCGCATACCTTCTTTACCCCACAAATGTGCAGGACCCTTAAGACAAACAGTATTCACGCAATTTGTTCAATTGATCAATTATCGTATTACTGATAATAGTAATTACTACGACATCGAAATAGTGATAAGTTTCCAGCTGTGGGGTACATTTTACCTCATTTCATCGATTTATTATAGAATCTCGATTTCACCGAAGTGTATAAAGTTTAAAAGTTGTGTCCTAAAACATAGAGAAACTCACTTATTGACTGCTCATACAGATATTAAAAGTCATCTACCAGTTTCCATACTGAAATAATGGAAACGATATATATTAGCACTGTTTCTAGTACAGAATTACACTGACGATAATTGTACGCGTCATATTATGGTGAGTAAGTCTTTGTCCATTTAAATAAGAAAATATAATTTTTAATCCTTGAGTAAGAAGGAATCAGTTGATTGAACTCGTTTAAAAGAGACATTGTAAATTACAATTTGTTTCTTCTGAAAAAGATTTTCAATAATGATGGAAACTGTTAAAAGTACCCACACAGCGATACATAACTTCCAACGCTGGCACAAATGTTACTGACAAGGGAAGTAATCTAAATATCCATGCCAATAAGAATATAATCTCTGTTTATTGAGGGTTAGCAATTGGTAGCTCCCGAATATACACAGTAACAGCTGATTTCAATGCCAGTGCGACGTTTTGTATAAAAATGTCCAATTTTTACGAGCGAGGAAAATTTTAGTTCTAGAAATATGGCAGAAAGGTGGCAAACTGTAAACTAGTTCTAGTAAAGCAAATCTGTTTGCGTCTCGAAATGACGCTCGCCTGAGCCAATCCCCATCGCTGTACTGTGCGGCCCCTAATTATTTTGATTGGAACTTCCTGTGCTCTGCGCAGAGCATGATCCTCCGACTTCCGGTTTTGATGGCGTCGCCCTTCGTTTATTCCCGCCCTCTCCATCGTCCTCCGCGCTTGGTCTGATGCCCGAAGTTTGTCGTAAGTGGTTAAGAGGAAAAGCGTAAAGTATTCTAGCGTATATTTTACGAGCGTCAAACCTGTTGCGGCGTGTAGATTGCTATAGTAAACAGTCAACACGGTTCGTTCTATAATTATTAAGGGTCACAGGATCTGTAGTGAGTGTTTGCTTCTGGCCAGGTTGACTAGTCAAAATCGCTTTTGGTGGGAAATATACGATCCCCATAGATCGAGTTTAATGGAGCTGGAAACGGATATACGGAGTTCTCCTCTGGAATACTTTGCTCCTGAGAAAACATCGCCTGGTCGCTATATGCAGTCATTACATATGGATGTTTTCTTGAATTATATTTATTGTGTTGTTACTTCCGGTTACACGTTTTTGGTATATTGAACTACATTACTTTACGCTTTAAGATGAATATCGTTAATATAATTCTTTAGTAAGATTTTATTTTACTTCAGGGGTCGCCTCTCTCATGCAGTCAGACAAGTAAACTTTACCTACCCTTCTCAACATCCGCACATACAATAATATTATTTTGTGACTTTTATTTTATTGTTCGTAACAGGCAATGCTTTCGGAAGAATCTTGAATTACCATGCTCACACAAGCGTTTTAGTAACAAACTCTCTCATGAGAAAGCATTTCCTCGAACTATTACCATGCAGTACTTAATAAACAACACTAACATGCGATTCGAATTCATTTCGTCTTGACGGTGTCAACATCTCAATCATCTCCAGAGTTCACTTTCTCGGGGGCGTGTTGAAACGCGCGTGTTTACGAGTGTGCTCACGTTCGAGCGCATTGTCTCCCCCGCGGGGGGGGGGGCGAAGGGGCCGTAAGCCACGTGGCCGGGTGGGCGGGGCGGGCGCTCTCGTGCCGCGAGAGCGCTCCGCGTATTTACGACCGCTGCTTATTATCGAAGGCAGCCGCCTCCGCCGGCTACGCGCAGTGGTGCACGAGGCCGAACCCTCATGCAAGGATTCCGTTGGTACGCAGCGACCTCGTTGAAGATTGATTGATCGTTAGTGATTCCGGGCGCGTCAACTGCTCATGTCGTTAATCCCGTAAATGAAGAACATGTTTCTTTCCTCCGGACATGGCGAGATCCGGCGACGACCTGCCGGTCGCTAGCGGATTTTTCCCCAACCACGCATCTCCCACCAGCGGGGCACCGCCCCAGCCCGGTCAAGCTCAACCCTCCCTATCGGCTTCCCGGCATGAGTGGTAGTGTAGTGCATGTTAGTTTTCCCCACTACTGTCCTATCTTTCTTCGTTTTCCAACAATTATCCATCTTCCACCTTCTACTTACTTAAATATATCTCCCCCCTTCAAACTATACTTTCTCAGGATCCTCATTGAATTACTCTGCACAATTCTCGTGTAAAAATTTCTCTAACAATCCAAACCAAAACAACACACTGGAAGGCAAAGACGGACCTAGATGCGAGTGAAAAGTGTAACATCATGGAATATTCACATAACACGTGTGAGCCCTGTGAGAGAATACGTAAAACAGCTCACAGTATTTTTTATGTATGATGATAAAAATAACCGTATGTGTTCTTTATACACAAAAATGTACGACAATTTAAGTTGATAATTAAATCGTGCGAAAAATTGTTCAATATTGCTAACACTCTCCAAGAATGAAGGTGAATAACAATTGCCTTTGGAACCTTTCCGAATGCCAGCTGCCTCACGATATCATAACCGGCTGAGTTTAGCGTAGGGCTAACATTGCCTCTGTGCAGCGACCTCGACCGGGAGGTCCTGGGGTCCGATTCCTTGGACAAGGTTTCCTTTCAGTTGTGAATCGGGCTGGGCCCACTGTGCCTGGGCAATCCGCGCAGCTCTCTCCGTCGGCGATGGGCCGGAGCGTTGCGTGCGGCGGCTGCGCTCGCTCCGCGCACCCGGCCTCGTGCGCGCGCCGCCGCTCGCTTGTTTTGCCTCGCAGCGGAAGCCGCCGCGAACAACAAGCGACCGCAGGGGAACCGCGCGATTCAGCTGCGGCGGATTCGGAGCTTCATTGGCAATGCTCGCGACCCACAGTACGATGCTGCCAAGTGATTGGGAGAGGTTGAGAATAAAATGTGGTTAAATAGTTCCCCTCTTGTACGTGTTACATTTCTTCATGATCGTGTTGTTGTTATTATCATTATCATTAATATTCTCTACATTCATGTGTCAACCCCAAAAGCGTAATTACTGATTGAGTGAAGAAGCGATTTTGTTCTAAAAATCAGACTTCCCTAATTATATACATTCGAAATAATTCGTTATGATGCGAAAATGACCTGGAGGTAGAAATATATCCTGAGATTATAAGTGTGAATGGAAAAGAAGTTCTAGTTATTAAATGTTTCTACAAATCAAACTTCACACAGAGAAAAGCAAAACGTGTTTTGAGATTTGGAAAGTTGAAATTTACAGACAAAGCTACTTTCTGGCTAGTAGTTACATCTGCGAAAATCTCTTTTACCGTAAAAATGAATAAGAAAATTAAAATTTTTGTCTTCTCGTCAAACTTTTGGGAGGCAAATAACTTTTCCGCAAAAGACATTGAAATTAATTTACGATGCATGTTTTCCAATCCCACTTCACTATAATAAACTAGTGGCTAAAATAGCACGTACTTTATCGCTCATACTTTCACGCAAAATGACGTGAAAAGTACTAAAATTTTCGAACAAATGTTCATGACCTTATTTCAAAATCTATCTTTAAGGAACAGATTTCATTAAGGGAAAAATATCTTCATAATTGTAGTCTAGGAAGATACAGAATAAATTTTGAATTTTTGCAGTTTTCGAAAAATCGGGGATTTTAACGAACATGAGACTTGCACCATTCTTCTAAACGTCCTTCACACTATCCAACAACAAAATTTAATTAAAAACGATAAAGCCATTCAAGGTTTCGAATTGAAGGGGGCCGAGACATCAGCAAGATCAATTCCGGATTATCAGCTTTCAAGAAAATCGGCTGAACGGTTTAGCCGCTAGCGTTCATAGATTGACCGACGCACGGACGGACGAACGAACGTACGTTTTGCCGTCATTAGATTTTTCGGTCCCACAAAACATGGATTCTGGCAACACCACGTGTTACAGTTTTTTTCCTTCTAAATTTAGCAACTGAATTTATCCACTTGTTCGTTACCGTGGCCCTATAATAAAAGTTTTTCTGCCAAAAATTCGCCGTTTTTCGCGAAGCATTGCGTAAATTTCTACTGCGTAAGTGGTAGCGAGAAAGTAAAACGCTCTCATTTTCCCCAAACCCAGATAAATTCTCGTTTCCTACGATTCGTTTATGGCCACGCTTACTATTTTTTGTCTTCGACGAGCCATTTCTCAAGTGGACCATGCGTTTGTGTGTGCTATGAAGACGGTATCTGAACTTGCGAAAAGAAGAATTATAATTTCGTCGTCCGAATACGTAAATTCATTTTGTAATTAGTGCTATAATTCTTTGGTTAATAGTAAGACACCCTGAATTTTACCTTTACAGTTGCTTTACTATTGGGACATTAAGAACTTTTATAATAATTTTTGTTGTTTGTTGATATTGTTGTTTTTCCTTTCCCATAAAAGTGTCACCTTAAAAATAATATCTATGCAGCAACTGTGATTAATATACTTTTTCCAGTTGATTTGGCCAAGAACTCGCCAACAGATTTTGACACCATGTTTGTTTGCTTCCAAGATGAAAATTGAAATTACATTTGGAAGGAAAGTAACTAAAGTTTCGTCATCTGAATAATCAAATCGTATTTTCATTAGCATTTTCAGTGTTTTGCAGAACAGCGAGCACTGTTGTGAAGTATCCACACTCACCACAGTCCATTCAATTTCCTGTTCACACATTGGGAACCGTTGAAATAAATTTATGTAAATTTAGTAATTCTTATTCTCTCACCTACATTATTTTCCAAATTCAAGAGATGTCTTTCTAATTTCGCACGCCTTTGTTCGTCACGAGAGAACTTCAGACGTGAATGATGCGCTACATTTTGGCCACACCCGGTAGTTTTGGCTCCACAAATCTCCAACGAGCCGCACGTAGCGGTGGCCACGACTCCTTCAGCGCTGCCAAGACGATACCCGAAATTAGTTTTGCAAAGAAAGCCACGAGTATTTCGGTGTCCAAGTGCGTAATCAAACCTATTCCTTTCAGCTTTACTTTCTTATCGACGACCATCTAACCAGAGAGCTGCACAGTCTAATCGTTTATTGGAAATCCTAAGAGGTGAATGTAAGACGAATGTATTTTAGTTGTTCTTATTTGTAAGTTGGGGGAGAGAGACACTGTCTCGTGACGTAATGACTAGCGAATACGCGTTCTCTGCCTCATTTCACCATTATCATTAGCATCATCATTCACCTAGTTATCAGGATGTTGTAGCCTAAATTGCGAGTTCAAACCCGTTCAAAGCCGTGAACTTTCAAGGGCGAAAAAATCTTTCGAGTGGTTTTCTTCGGAGGGGAAGTAAAGCCAGTGTGCCAGCATGTTGTAGTTTTCCTGCAGGTAAAATATCTTCAAGCCTAAAAGACGCGTCTGAGCAAAATTCAAAACGCCAATTGCGTGACCTTTCTTTTTCTAACAGAGGCGAAAGGAGCGTGGTCAGTAAGAAGAACAGGCCTGATGGCCTGAGCCTCGCCACGTAAGGCAACATTGATTGATAGATGATTGATTGATAGATGATTGATTTATCATAACTGCTGTCATTTACTCAGCTTGTCGCTCATGGGCCCCAATGACCTCAGAATTTCGAGAAATGTCAATAAATAAAAAATGACCGAACAAATAAATACATAATGAAATAAATAAATCGTATTTTCTGACCTCCACCTTTCTCTAAACTCCAGCCACCTTTTCCTTCTATCGTGCTCCTCTAGCGAGCCTGAAATGTGAATGCGGCCCAGTCGGTTTGGCCACGCGTGTCTCCCGTGCACGGTGGCCGCGTGCTGTTGCGTGCTGCCAAGACGACCCCCTCCCTTCCCCCCTTCCCCGGCTGCTCCGGGGGCGGGGGCCGTATATCCCAGGCTGTTTGAACAGCGCTGCTCGGCCGGCGGCGGCGCCTCTGATCCCGAGCAGCCTCCGCGGCCGCAGCCGCAGCCGAAGGCCCCGGCGCGCCGCGGTGTCGCTCTCCTTGCTTTCATGACCCAGCGCGCACGCGAGATGCGGCTCCAACAGCGAATTCGTTGTCGCTGGACGACGATTAAAGGAGTGATTTTTCCCGTTGAAGTATTTTTATGAAGAGACTCACACGTGCTCATTGATTGATGTTTCCAAAAGTATGTCATTGGCTAACATGAAAAGTCAATGACAGCTTTCGTTAAAAATAATCACTTTCGTAATATTATTTTATGTAAATTGGGTCATGATGTATTTCCCTATAAATTACACAGTCAATAAAACATGTGGTTGGGAAACGGGCCTTCAGAGACAGAAAGGGTAAAAATAATAATTGTTACATATTTCATTGTCAGATATTCAGACGGTCATTAGTATTTTATTTGGATTGATTTGTGATTTCGGGCGCGTCAACTGCTAAGATCAATTAAATATAGTGAATGTTTTATCTCGGGAGGTTGCGGTGTTTCTCCCCCGCTGGATGAAACCTAGCGGAACCTACACCTCAACTTGCGGGGAATTTCCCCCTCCAAGGGATCTTCGCCCAGAGGGGCACCGCCCCCAGACGGGACAAGCTCTACGACTGGCCTTCTGACATCTGTGGCGGCAGACATGCTCGAGATACGTAACAGTTTCAGCCATTCCGTTTTAACAGTCCGGCGAACACAAGAGTTTACGGTCAAAACTCGACAGGTAAAAACGAAACCCATAGGCTCCTGATTTTTTCAGGTTGCACGTTCGTGGTTGAACGAATGAACAAGATTTTGTGCGCATAGCGCCTATCTGCGAACAGGTGTCTCAGATAGGGAGACATGGCCAAACCGCCGCCGAGCGGAAAGACGAGGCGCGATAAAGCCGGGTGGGCAAAATTGGGACTCTAGGTACTTTCGAGATAAAGTTAAAGGCGTGTTCGGATGAGTAAAATTTCATGAGCAAGTGTGGACTTTTTTTACAATAAAAATAGTGATACGAAGAAAAGATCTTTTATGTTCAGTTTTGATGAAGAGAAAGCATCTGATAAATGTTTTGAAGAAAAAAAATATCGAGGTGAATTACTTTAAGAATATCCTGAATAACTGAACTTCAAGAATACTTTTTTCTTGGTGAATTTTTATGAATTTTCTTGGTGAACAATATTTTACTTACATGAAAAAGGCATTAAGTCTCAAGTCGGCCATCTAACACTGAATATCCATTTGAGTACAATGAATGTGTGCCTACAAAAAATATTGAATAAGTGTGTACTTGGAGAACGTATTAAGACAGTATTATTAGTGATGCATTTAAAAAAAAATTCTGTTCATCTAAAATGTTTACGTATTTTTACTTTTACGATAACTTTTTAAATTGTTGCTATTAACATATTAAGCTTTAAAGCGTTTTGATTACATCAAAACGTGAACAACAGTTCAGTAGGTGGCATTTACAGTTCACTAAATGCCACCTACTGCGCTCTAAATGAGATGTAAGTGGACCAACGCCTTCGCTTGTCGGTCGTCCTTTCATTTGTATGCTAGAATCGCCTACTCGGCACGTCGTCCACTGGCCGCCACGCCAATTGGTGGTCGCCGACCCAACACCGCGTTCCGCTGCAAAGGACAGAAGGAGGATTCCGGAGGCAACTCGAGGGTCGAGGAGGCTCGAGGGCACTTGAGGTTAAAGTTGCGTTTAATGTAGGAAGGTAATAAGACACGAGATAAGGAAATACGGAAATGATATAAAAAGATGAAGGTGAAATATGTCGATAGTATATTCGAAATGAAAATTGAATTACTTTTGAATGCAACCTATCTGATGGGATAAATGATGGCAACTAAAAAAGAGAACTGTTCCTTGATTTTACTGGGCAGTTAAAAATAATTCTTTTATATCCAACATGTCTGAAGTGGTTCACGTGGATTTAAAATTTCTTAGAGATATAAATTTTCTTGACTTTTTTGAAATTTCAATTTTCGAGGATGGTCTGGGATTTATTAAAGACAGATTTGTTCTCTTACTTTCTGATTTATTGATTTACGTCTACCTCAGTCAAGATTTTGAGGCCTTATTTGGTCTCATTATCAAGGCTCAAGTACATTTCAAATGCGGGTCATGTAAAAGAGGAGAATCAACATTAAAAAACTTAATACATTAAAAAAAATATTGATTCACTTCTTTAACATTGTCCTCTACTATTGGAACGATGCTATACCCATTATATTACGCAATTTATTATTATATTATTAAAGACATATCAATAAACATGAAAAGAAAAAAGAAAAAAATACTGTCTTTAATAAATCCTTGACCATCCTTCTAAATTTACATTAGGTTAGTGTGTTGGTGACTTTCCAGTTTTAATAACTGCATACATTGGCTTGAAATGTGAAACAAATGAACCGTTAAAAACTTGGTTATTATTCCGAATCCCCACGCGATGTTTACTTTTCAAATGAGACTTGAGGATCTTTTAGATAAGAGTATAACGTTTTTGAATCACAACACTTGTGCCTTAAACTTGGAATCTGATGGTTTTTGGAATCACTGACGACGAATCGGAGGTCAGAAAAATAGTTTGACCCCTGACTGCTAATATGTTGAAGGGATTGCTTAATCTAGGTAACCCAAGTTTTTTGAGAGGCCTAGAAGAAATCTAAAGATCAAATCCTCAAATCGTTCAAAACTTGAAAACTATGATAGATATTGTTATTTTTGTCAAAGTTACAGTTTTATGTAAAATGACAAAAATGAGGGGATGACGTTTCTAGACATTCTGTGACAACGAGCTCTTAGTTTTTTAAGAGTATGTATGCATTTTTAATAGTAAGTATGTATAATATGAAGTCTGCTTTGTAATGCCAGCCCGTTTGTACAAATACGGCTAATTGTGGCATTTTGAATTACAATCAAAATGTGACCAAAATGAACGTGTCTAAATTCTACACAACAAATTCGAAGGTTTTTTTATTAACACAATGAAAATTTACAATCTATTTCAATTCGAAATAATAAGTAAATATGATAATTCAAAATAAAATGATCAAAGAAACAATAATTTGTAGAAAAGTCCCCCATTGGTACTTTCCAGGATCAATATACAAAGACTATAACAGAAAAGAGAAAAAAAATTAGAATAATAATAACACAAAACGGAGAATTATTTTTGTTTTGTGTATGTCAATGTCAAATACTAAAGCGGTAAGGAAGTTGAAAAGAGGAGGTTCTATTGAGGCGAGATATTTCTTGGCTATTGTCTAAAAGGTTTAGGGCTAGATGGTTTGGATGGGAAGGTTCCTTACCTCTTTGGACCGCGCATTGAAAACCCATTGGCCTCGTTTCTTAACCCCATACATTAAACCTAATGTCTTATAATGTGTCTTATAATTCTTGAAGTTATGAAAGAGGCATTGCGAGTATTACCGCTTGCCGTGAGTAATAAATTTTCAGCAATTGTGAAACCGTACTATTTTCGAAAAGGGTCCTCAGATGCATTTCCTCCGCTTCTATTTGGGTGTTTTCATCTTAAATAACCCGAAGGCCGCCTGTTATGCAACTCCAGAAAGCGGTTTGCAAGAGATGTGCAGATGTTCCCCTGGCCAGTTAACAGTGAGCAGCAAAAGCACACTGCAAAACAGACGCGTGGAAGCCATATACAAAGTGTAGAAAGAAATGCTCCTCTGAATACACTTTCATTATGCTTTGTAATTTGTTGACATAAAATAATTTTTGCTCTTGCTATTATTTAATTAAGTTAAGTACAAAACGGTTGTATGTATAAAATTTCGCAAATATTAAATTGACTCGTAGAAAATTTGTGTAAATCGCATATCTGGGAATACTTGTATCATACTTACGGTAATTAAATGCTACATACATTAAGGATTTCAGAATAATTTTACGATTTTTTTAACAATTGTGTTTCCAAATATTACGTAGAAACTTTCTCTTTCCTTTATACAATCTCAGTAAACGCAATACCCAATAAATTCAATTTTTTGAAATCCTTCGACGTTAATGTGTTCTCATAAAAGCATAAACCAAGCGGCAGCAAAAATTGTAAGATGTGTATATTCTTGGAGCTTGCTAATAAAAGCTGCAGTTAGAGAAGAGTTACGGAACGCAATCGAAACAGCCTCTAAGGAGCAACAGCCACAAAGACGGACTGGGCGTCGTCTTTTCTTCCTAGCGAAGGAGACCGCGTTAGATCCCGCGTCGGGGGCACCCTCGTTGCCGGCCGAGGCAGCGCTCGGCGGCGAAGCGGGTAAACACGTTATCAATGGCGCGTTCTGCGCCGCCCGCGTTATTTTCGTCTCGTAAACGAACGCCCCCGCGCCCGCCCGCGCCGCCCGCATTGCGAGCTCACAGCGACTCCCCCGCCCGCTGTCCGCCCGAATTTTCGGTGCCCGAAAGCTCTCTTGAATGTCCATCGGCGCCGAAATCTGGACCTGTTCTGCTCGAATATTCTGTTCAAGTTTCCTTCTGCTCATGGGTTCGCCTGCCCAACTCTCCTTCTCAAATGCCCGTCTGTTCGTATACCCTTTTATCAAAATACCCTTTTTGCCTAAATACCTTCCGCCCAAATATCCTTTTGCCCAAATGCCCTTCTGCCCAGATGCCCTTCTGCTCAAAGGCCCTTCTGGCCAACTGTGTTTTTACACCTCTGCCCAAATGCCTTTCTGACGAAAAGCCCTAATGCCCTTCTGCCCAAATGTTTGACCACACGAAATCTCATTCTTCAAAATATCCGTGCGTCTGAAAGCGCGTTTGTCCAAATGACTGACTCTTCGAAACTCACCACCACCAGTGAGATCGTCTACTCGAAGCTTCGGAATGCCCGTCTACGCGAATGCCCTTCTACCCGAATGCCCATCTACGCGCCTGCCCGCAAGTCTGCCTTTTTATGTTCTTTTCGTGTTCTCAATTTACTGTCTACGTCCTATTCCTACTTAGTCTGCATTGTTTTGGTAACGTCTCATTTCTCACCATCTCATTTTTCCCTAAGCACAACTTTTTCTTTCACTTCAGTCATGCTTCTGCTTGCTAAAACTCGTCTCTACATCAAACTATATTTTTCCCTCTTAAAATTTTAATTTCTAATATGATAGGCGTCTTAAGGACACCTCATTTATCATTAGTCACCTTGCATTCGTTCTACATCATTCACAACTAATTCGAATCGTATGCAATCCTTAGACTTCCACTTCCGATCTAACCCTTCTATCCTTTTCACACAATAGATCTTGCTTTTTATATCCTTTGCCTCTGTTCTACTTTCACCTCTTTGAGCAGTTACTTCTTTCCTAGTTAATGTTTCACTTTCTCGCCAACTACGCATTCTCATCACCTCTCAAGTGTTATATAATTGTGTATACTGTAAGGAATATGCTCAATGAATGTACACGCTTGGCTCAGGAACTAGTTTTGGTCAAAATAGTAACCTATAGTAGTGATTTTGAAATATAATGTAGCACTGCTGATTCTATGTAATAATATCATATTTCTTCAAGAACTATCGCGAAGAAATTTTGTTACCTAATTTGATGTTCATAATAATAAATATTTGCAGTATCCTTACAATTAACACGCATGGGGCTTGGATCTATTTCGGCGACTGTAGATATCTCAAGTGTGGCATATAACATTGAAGTCGGACGTCAATCGATTACTATCGACACAAATAAAAATGAAGTTGTCGAAAATATAATGTTTTCTTTGCTTAGTGAGAGCATTGATTGACCCATTAATCTAAGAATCTAACTAAAAAAAATAAAACGGAGAAAAACAATGAAAACAATACCCCCGCGACTCTAGGAATATCTAAGATTCCATCGACTGCATCGACAGCCACGACTTCTGCGGTCCAGCACGCCCCGGGGACGCGTGTCGGCTTAAATATAGGGTTACACGCCCATTGCCAGCGCTAAAGTTAGGCCTTAGTGCACGTACTCCCGGCGAGAGAGAATTATTTTTACGCCCGGAATCGCGCGACGCGCCTTCGTCTGTTCGTTGGCGCCGCTTCGCTCGCCTCTGCGGCTCCGCGCCGCCGCCGCCGCCGCCGCCGTCCTCGCACCAGCCGGCTCGGACGCAAATAAATCGGTTCAGAGACCTGCGCGAGGCCCGCGCGATTTTCTTCTTTTTTTTTTGCCTGCAGACCAATAAACGCGGCGGTTCTTATCGTTCATTTTTTACCGCTACGCGCGTTTGTTTTGTGAGCTCGTTTGTCTTCGGGTGCAAAGCCTCGGTTGTTTTGGGGAACGCGTGACCAGGTTCAGGAATCTGTTTAATGCAGAGCTACCCGTTTCTTTTCAGAAAAGTAATATGTAACGATATGTGAATAACATGTTTTTTCTGTGATCAATGGGTTTTCTGAGAAATATTACTCTCAAAATATGTGCCCCTATCTGTAGCGCTAGCTTTGGAAAATTGTTAAAAATTAGAGGTAACAAGACCTGCTATTCTTATAATTCACGTTTCGCTCTTATGAACTTTTGTTTCGTAGACCCCGGGGAAAGCATAGTTTGTTTTTAAAATGCATGCCTAAGTTCAGGAATTTCTTTAATTTTATTAATATACGTTTCTGTTTGGGTAACGAAATGTATGGGAATATGTAAATCAAATATTTTTCTATGGTCAATTAGACGGGGGAGAAAGAACAATTTAAAAACATCAACATATTCCTACCAGTAAGTATTGCTTCTGCACACTCTTAAAGAATAGAGGTGACATAACATGGGGTTCTTAACCATCATTTGAAGCTATTCATTTCTGTTTGGTACGCTTTACCCCCGAGAAAAGAGTTGCTTGTTTTGATAACGCCTGACATATTAAAAATTATTTAATTTACAATAAAAAATCTGTTTGTCATGGGAAAATACGGGAATAAGTTGAAAATATTTTTTCTAATACAGTCATGTATATTTCAGGAAAGAATACTGACATGACAAATATATTCTCGTCTGTAGAATCCATCTGTGAATCCTTCGAGTACTGAAGAATGTTGAAAACGAAGAACTCAAGTTGCTGCTCGGGTATTAGCGTACGATTAATGATTTTAAAACACGAATCGTGTGATGTTTCGCGCCATTTCCTTGGCAGTTGACTGCGGAAGCAGGACTTAAATATGTCAACCAAGAGCGTTTAATGAATTTACGAGAACTGACACATGTCTCACCTGTTCTTGAAAATATGCACTAAGGCATCTACTAGTAGCTTATGTGAAAACAACCAGCTTATCAACAAGATTTTCATTTCTCACGAAGAAAAAAATCTGTTTTTGAAATTCCATTTTCAAGGTGAAACTTCGCCTGATAGAATTCTTGATTGAATGAAATGTCATACATTACAACACAGTAATTTAGAAACAAAAAAGTTTTGTACTTCTTTCCTGTCTGTGAAGAGCTGTAGCTGAAAGCAAGAAAATGTATCCAAAATATGTTGCCTTGAAATTGTGCGCCGATTTTTGTAGTAAGTAATTACGCTTAATTTAATTTTTATGATATTTCAACGAACCTGAAAATACAATTTTGTCTAAAATCGTTAAAAACACTTTATATAATGTTTCTGGTGTTGTCACCTTAATTTTCGTCTTGTTAGTATTTACAACTATCATCCTTTGATATGTCTATTAACAATTTGTTATTGCAAATGCAATGGTAAGAGATGGATGTAGTTTTGTTTTATCCATTTTATGTAAGCTGCTGAATAATGTCCTGACGTCAGACTGATCCCGTAAATAATCCTGACGCTTTCAATCTTCTCATCTCGTTGAGGCTCATCTCGGCAGATGTGTCTACTTGCAACGGTCGCCTTTGCTCTGGCGAACGCGCGACGCAAATTTCTGGATTTTACGACCGCCATCCAAGGTCATGGTCGCAGCAGAAAGTCACGAACTAGAGTTACTACTTGGCCATTCCGTTATTTGGCCTTTGTCACCCAATGGATGAGCACATGCCTAACTTTTAGCATTGGAGCAAAATTATCGTGTCATCTTTTTTAAAGAAATATGATTGGAAGAGTTAAGTGATTTGACATTGATCACTTGCCTACAAAGGTTTGTTAATTTAAGTTATAGGAACGATATTACAGGGGTACCGATGAGTTTGAAATAAACGTTGTTATGAAACTACTGAGGAGCTTTATGTGACTAGCATTTGCTGATTGGTTCGTCACTGACTGAAATTTAACTTCACTTTCCGTCAAAAGTGTACTTTATTTTTACGTACACTGTGCAGCAGATAACACGGATAAAAATCGCCAGGTATCGCCTTCTAGCGGGTCACATGGAACCGGTACATGCTGTAAGCTCGCGACACGTGCGGTAGTGTAGTTCATGTGTGTGTGTGTGTGTGTGTGTGTGTGTGAAAGTGAGAGGGTAGGATAGGGAAGAGGAAGGAAAGATCGAGCCCGGTCCGTGGCCCCTTCGTTAGAGTACTGCTGTGGCATTCGCCTGGTAATGGGAGAAACCACGGAAAACTCCTGATCAGAGCTGTCGACCAATAGAATCCTCCGCTAGAATAGTTCTCCTGCAGACAGCGGCTGAATTCGATCTGGCTGTACAGCTCGTGTCAAAAACTCCGATACCTTCGGGACTCGAACACGAGGACCTCCGGTCAGATTCGCTGCAGATACAGCGGCAATGATGCTCTGAACTACACTCAGACGGTGCATGTTTACGAATTCTTCGAATTTGAACGGGCTCGGAGTAATTACAAGATCATGCTTTTTAAATAGTGGTGGTCTCCGTTGTTTACAACTATGTTCACAGAAAACTCACGTTTTGTCTGAGCACGCGTGCTGTGCTGAAAACATGAACTACACACATTAGACGACCGAAGTGAGAAGTGGGGAGAATTGTGTGAGGAATGATGACGTCGGCGTTCGTATTTCACTGACGTGTTAAACTTCCAGAGTCTTCGTAAGAAAGACAGCCTTCAATCTATTGAGTACAATTGCTTCCACAGTTAAATCTGAAAATTTTATCTTCTCATTTTACTCAGTAAATACGCGTATACGGGGGTAACATTTTCCATATTAAAAAAATATTAATAATGTTTGTTTTATTCGACAAAATGTGTTATCAATGAAAGTCACAGATTATATCGAGTCTTTACTCTTCAAGGTAGTATGTGCTCTACCTACAAAAAAATCGGTTTAACCTCATTAATCAGAAACTCGGTGAAGTAAAAATATAAATAGCACGATGACCAGTGTCATGATTTGAAGAGACATAAGAGTAATGGTAATTTGAATTAAGGAGGAAGGAAGGTACTTGATATTTATTATTTCACGTAGAATATTCAACCCCTTATGTGAAACGTGTGTCAGACAAACTTACGTACCGCTGCTACTATTTATTTTTTACTTATCACTACTTAGTAGCGAGTAAATATTTATCAGAAATGGGAATTCCTAGCGTTTTTATCATAGTTATTTAATTTTGCAAAAAACCTTTTGACAAAACTATGCATTCATTTCCATTTCAAACACTAGTTACTATTTCCACCATCACACTTACTACTTCTCCAAAGTTTTTTGAAAACTGTCACATTATTCATCGCTCTGAAAGCCATGACAATTTAATTTGCAATGAAATATAAAAATATTAGGAACAAATCGCTAATTTTGTTCCTAAGTCTGTCTGTAAAAACCCCTCATCTTTCTTTTACCTGCTGGAATTAGAATAAACTGTTCAATTATCATTGGAGCGTATTATCGACACAATTACTAAACCAAAATACACATAATTATACTCTATGACATACAATGATTTACGACACATTTATCATATTTACGACATTGATATTTCTGATGATGTACTATGACATGGATGCATGCAACTTGTGACCTTCAGAATTTTACGAATATATATTGTATCAAGAATTTGATAGTGTTGCAATACATCTTTAACATTTTAATTACATTGTGTATTAACAGTCATGCAAATAGATTACTTTATTAACTTTGTTTTGATAGAATGTGAATTAAGTTCATTTGGATAAAGGGATCAGTAGATCAGATTTTCATAACCCATATTCCTTTAATTTCTTTCTGTGTTTTAGTTCACTCGGCTTTTTGAAGTATACCTAATTAATCTGTATACCTAATTAATCTGTTCCATGAATTTGCTAATCAAAACGTGATATGCACTATGCCGCTGTGCACAGTTTTCGAGTCTTTATTGTCAATTTCTGGGATAACTACTAGTAAGGACACTAGATTGGATAAAGAAGTAACCTCCTGAAAAGTAGCCTTATCGACTTCGAAATCGAGAAACTTCGGGATAAAGAAACAACCACAGACAAAGGAGAATCTAAGCAGTTAGAGGAAAACAAAAGCGAAAATGATTGTGACAAATGAGTGGGAGAAGTCGAAACGTAAGTAATATGGATGAGGAAAAGACAAAAACAAGACGCAAGTGTTGATTCTGATCCGAATTCGAAAAGGGTGCCCTTACAAATCACTCACCTCAGACAATTTACAACGTTCTGCTTCCCAAACCTGCTCCTATGACTCATTTGAAAGTCGCAGCATGCGGAAGTAGCCTCAACTCTTCTTCGCTTCCCGACAACGATTACCTCGAGTTCGCAATTGAGCCGTCGAAGATTCGCCTCACGTAGTACTCCGCGGGACCCGTTCACCTCCCTCCGAAGCGCAAACAGCGCGCTATTTACGCAAAACATTTCCTTCGACTGCGTGACTCGCACAGGGCGGGGTGCCGCAGGGTCCTCCGCGCGCCTTTCAGACCTGCGGAGGCGACTTCGGGGAAGAGCACCGCGTGAAAGGCCTTACCGAAGAACAGACGTTGCGAATATTCCTCAAGAATTATTCAATTGCAAGTGTTCATGAAGATTTTAAATTTTAAAATGATATTTTTTAAGCCTCTGTGATGGCTTCCCGTGCTGTGGTCCCGGGTTCGATTCCCGATCGAGGCAAAAGTAGAGTTGTAGCTTTCCTTTAAAATCTTTCCAGTTTCTGTTGCTGTGTGACGAATAAAAGCTCAAGCAGGCGGATCTTGCTAGTTACGGTGAAGAGAATACGTCATGTTCACTTCATGTCGCTCTTACCCCAATAATGCGGATTTAACTAGGCCCAGGTATGGGGAACACCGAAGTCGAACTACCGACCCAATAACGCCAAATACATACATACACATTTTTTAATGAAACTAATGCAGAGTATTAACAGCTTTGATTAAAGCTACGGTTTTCTTTAACAAAAGAATAGTAGCATTTCTTGCCAATAACAGTGTAGAAAAGCCACATTTAAACGTGTTCATTACTACTAACCAACTTTAAACGTGTTCATTATTATTGCAACGAATTTATAACGTCATCTCATTTCAAGCATTCCCTTACTTTCTACTGTTTCTTTTACTCGCTCGTTTGGAAGATCGAGCAAATCACACATTGTTTCATAAAATTGCTTCATTTACCAGAAGCACTGATATCAGAATGGTAGTAAATTTCAGTATTATTATACAACTTCAGATTGATGCATTGTTTCCGGACAATCTGTCATTGTTCCTCTCATTATTCCCTTTAGTGCAGTAAAAACCTTTTTTATTCACGAAGGTGACATTGTTTCTCTTCTGATGAATAGTGAGATCGGCCCTTTGCACACTGTTTGGGGGATATTTCCCCTCCAGGTATTTCCTGCAGAAGGGCACCCAAGCCAGGACAATTTATAAGCTCCCGACTGGCCTCCCGACATGTGTAGTAATGTATTTGTAAGTATAAGTATGTGTGTGTAATGGAAGAGGGGCAAATATGAAGGAAAAATTATCTGTGGCCCGTTTGTTGGGGGTAGTGCTCCTGCATTTGTCTAGTATTGATCGGATATATGGAAAACCTCTTACCGATCTGAGCAGCCGGCCGCTAGAGTTCTTTCCCAGACAGCGGCTGAATTCGACCTAAGCAGAGCTTGTCTCGTGAGGGGTAAGGGAACCGCCCCTCACTCTGGACTCTTTAAGCACGAAGAGGTTTTCGCAGGGAAGAAGTCTGTAGATTGGCGCCCTCAACGTGTGGCTCAATCGTGTTCAAATATTATAGAGGAATTATTCAAAGAAGGGACCACTGATTGGTCGGGAAAGAAATGAACGTCATGCAGGGCGATGATATTTCAAGAGATAGTGATCAAGCCACAAATGAGCTAACTGTAAAGGAACGCACTGACAAAATGAGTGCATGGGCGCAATTATATTGCCAGCAATGGCCAAGCGAAGGCTGTCACAGCGATCCCTTCTATAGTAATCTCTCTATATCAACGGACACTGATACCAAAAGCGTGTTAGCATAACATTGCACTACGGATGGGTAGAGAGAATAGATGGTTATGGTGGGGATACGACCATCAATCAAGTTTAGCAATCCGCAGTTGAAGCTTTCTTTCTAGTCCTCACCGAAATGATGGACCCTCTCTCAGATTTCCTTTCATCGAGTTACTGATGTACTCGTACGCGAACAAAAAATCGCCATCAATCCGGCCGACATGCTCTTGACCACTGTGCAGCAGAGCAGCTGGAGCGTGGGCGCATGACGTAGGGCCTATTCTCGTCGACGCCGCCTACTCCACCACTCTCCATTCCACCCCCTCGTTACCCCATCTCTTTCTCTTTGTCCACCCCACCCCTTGCTCTCCCACCCACCACACTTCGCCCCACCTCGCCCCGCCTCGCCTCGCCTCGCCCCGCCTCGCCTCGCCTCGCCTCGCCTCGCCTCGCCTCGCCTCGCTTCGCCTCGCCTCGCCCCGCCTCGCCTCGCCCCGCCTCGCCCCGTCTCGCCTCGCCCCGCCCCGCCTGGCCCCGCCTGGCCTGGCCTCGCCCCGCCCCGCCTCTCCCCGCCTGGCCTGGCCTCGCCTCGCGCCCCGCCTCGCCCCCCGCCCCCGCCTCGCCCCGCCCGCCTCGCCTCGCCTCGCCCTCGCCTCGTCCTCGCCTCGCTTGTCCTGCTCGCCCCCGCCTCGCCTCGCCCCCGCCTCGCCCGCCCGCCCGCCTCGCCCCGCCTCGCCCCACCTCGCCCTGCCTCACCCCACCTCGCCCTGCCTCAAGCCTGCTCCCGCCCCCTGCCTGCCCTGCCTCGCCCGCCTCGCCCCGCCTCGCCCCGCCTCGCCTCGCCCCGCCTCGCCCCGCCTCGCCCCGCCTCGCCCCGCCTCGCCCCGCCTCGCCCCGCCTCGTCCCGCCTCGCCTCGCCCCGCCTTGCCTCGCCCCGCCTCTCCATGCCTTAATCCGCCCTCATCCCATCCCATTCTACTCCACCACACCCCACTTCACCAACCCGTACCCTCCACACACCGCCCCGCCCTGCCCCGCCACCGCAGTGCCCACGGAGGGCGCTGCCAATTCAAACAGTTGGCGAAGCGCGCGTGGCGGTGCGTAGTGGCGTCGCGGCCAACTCGCGAGGTTCAAAGCCCGGCGCGGCGGCGGACGAGGGCGGATGGAGTTTCACGCACTGTTCCCGAGAGCGTTCGGCGCGCGCAGTTAGGCGGACGCGGCGGAGCGGGGAAGCGCGGAGAACGGAGAGCGGAGAGTGCTGGTGCGAGGCGGATGGGGTCGCACACTGGTAAATTTTGGCTCCGCAACTGGACGAATTGGAAAAAAGGGAAAACGGCTCAGAGCTTAAAAAATTTAATAACTGGATATCAAAAGAATCCAACTGTTAGGAAATGGGCAAGAGGGCTACCCAATCAGCTCATAAAAAGGTCTGATGAGTCGACTCATGGTGGGACGTTGGGTGCACTTTTATGAAGTGGGAATAGTGAAGAAAAATTTATCTTCTAAGAATCCTGCAAATTTTGTCGTCCGTTTAAGAAATGAAACCAGAAAATATGAAGTTTTACATGGCGTTCAGTTTTTGTAGCATCTTTTTATAATTGAATTCGTTAGGTACTGATAAGCATCAAGCTTTCGGACAAGGCTGGGAAAGTTCTTTGTAAACTCAGTAAATGAACTTTGAAAGTCCTTTATAAACTATACCGTTCATTTTAATGACTTCGAAAAACTGTATACATTACTATCGCTGAATCGGAGCGGGTATTATGCATTTTAGGCACACTGTACGCTGTGCGAATAACATAAAAGGTTGAAGAAACCGTTAATAAATTATTTCCATTATTGTTACACAAAACGAATTCATTGTTTTTACAAAAACGTTTTTGCACAAAACAATATTAAGAACCGTTATTTTGGACCAGCTACAGATCCAGTATTGACTGCTGTGTATTAGTGGGTCTTTACCATGAGCATCAGAAGTTTGAGGTGGGATGAGGCAGGGCTGGGCGGAGTTGGACGGGGAGCGACTGACAGAGCGACTGACGTTGAAACGGGACAGAGCGAGGCGGATCGGCGATGGCCGCTTCCAGGAAGGGGCGTTGGTCCGAAGGCGATGACGCGGGTCTCCTCGGTATTCGCTTGTTTGTTTGCTACTGAGCCATTGATTCCTGAGGGAACTTTTTTCTGTTCAAAGAAATTGAAGCTCTCTCTTTCTTTTTTTCATAAATAAGAAAATAAACTTTGCATTTTTTGGTTATTAGCTCGTTTATTTACGGAAAATGCACATCCATCAAAATATGTTAGCTTGCAGATTCAATAAGTAATACTGAGTTAGAGAATACGTTGTCAACAACAATAACTTTATTAACAACGAATACTTTTTATTTGTCCATTTACCATTATTCTACATTGTAATATTTAATTATTAGTAATTTATTAAATTATGAAAGGTGCTAGAAAGTAAATGGTGCCTTCATTATTAAATTGTTCGCTTCAATGACTGTCAGTAGAATGTGATTTTAGCAAATTACTGTTAAAGGCCCGTCTCTAGAAAGACCTACATACTGGTATTCAACAGTTTTCTTAGAAGTATATTTCGCAAGTCTAGGGAGTTTCTAATTACTCACTGTCATTTTCTTCTACAATGTTTGTGAACTACATCATATTTGTAACACGCTTAAATTCTGAGTCAGTTAAGATCTTCACTCTCAAAATTGCAAGTTATTCCACGAGTTTTACGAGTACTTGTATTCCCGATAAAACTGTTCGTGCAAAGATAATAAATTTGTCTACAATACGACTTAAAAAAAACGTACAAAAACGTACAATCTACCGCAGTCACTGGATCATACTTGAATCATTCATGATATCAATAGTATATGCGAAGAAAATAATTCGTCTGAAATACGTCATGCTTTTCGGTATACAAATGTTTGCAAGCGCTTAGAAAACAGTGGTTGAGAAGTCGGACGGCAAGGAAGGGAAATGAACGACTGCGTCTGCTGCTGTTGGCAAACATGCGAGCTGGCTGGTGCGCGTGTCCATCTGGATTCCAACTGACATCGGCAGGCTCCTCCGACGCCTCTGCGAAACGCTGCAACGCAGCTGCGAGACGCCTTCGCCAAGACACCAACGCCACCGACGCGGCTCGACGCCGCCACCGACGTCATTCGCGTGGCTGGCACCTGCGCCCCGTGTCATTCGGCAGTCGTTACTGCCGCCGTTTGCTTCCGCCGCCATTGCCGCCCCCGCTCAACCTGTTCATAGATCTTCGAGTGTCACCTTCACATGAACCACCGCACCGCTGTGCCGTTTATCCGCCCAACGGCGAAACATTCGTCAACATTCCTTTCAGTTACATCTGCAGCGTACTCATCATAAATATTTGCTAATGGGTGGTCATATTTACCCATAAAATAATTTTTTTCTGCGGATAGATGCAATTCTTCATATCTTAAAGAATTTGAGAAAAACTAGCACTTTATTTTGAACGCGGTGACCGCCATCCATCCAGTCAAATGGTGAGGGCGGTTCGTTGGCTACTTCAAGCACTATGTGCTGCAGACAGTACAGATCCGCAGTGCCTGTCATACGGCTGGGGTGTCCATGGAAGCAACCTTTGGCCATCGCTACACCCTTTTTTTTGTGAACCATCGCGGCTGAAGTGTGTGAACCACCAACATCTGTGGTCTGGAACCGCCGCCGCCTCTCCCTTTCCATCGTCTCCAACGGTTCCAATTCCTCGTGCCGCCAGTCAGTTGTATGTCCCGCCTCCTCCGCGTGGCTCGCTGCGGCGGAGTCGTCGTCTATTTTGAGCGGTGCGAAGGGCGGCCGGGGATTCCCCGGGCGTGGGCAGTTTGCGGAGTTTCCGCGCACTTACTCCAACCCGCGCCTGACACTTTCGTGCGACTGCCCGTTCACAATGAGAAAGTGAACGCACACGAGACGACATAAACGTGTACTTTTAATGTAAACATGTATGTGTGTCCTCAGCGATCTGTGGTTTATTAGTCAGACTTCTCGCCTTTCATCGCTGGGACCGGGATTCAACCATGATCGATCCATGAGAAATTTGTGGTGTATAAAGCGTGTTCACGTAATATTTTCTATGGGTTCTCCCGATTCCCCAACCTCTTATTTCACAATTGCTCCGTCTTATTCATGTCATATTTTTGTAATAACCTACTCATCGAAATCATGAACCCATTTCCAGGTACGATTTCGCGGATTAGGCACTGATGTCTCAAAAAAGAACATTGTTCCTTGCTCATTGGTCGCGAACGTAAAACACAGCCAGCCACTCGATATAGGTACAATAAATGCTCGGCCCAGAAATTCAATATTCAATCAAATTACATTATGTAAAATGGACGCGATCATGCGTACACTTTAATTATTTCATAGATCATAAGCACCATGACTTATTCTGTGGAGTGTTTCTCGAGCAATTATGACGATGCTGCTGCTGATGATGATAACGGTAATTTATGGTCGTTACACAGGGCTCTAGTTTCTAAGAAAGTGCTGGACGTTCTTTGATCTTGATGCAGATCATGATAATACTGACAAATCACGTTAACGTGAACATGACTCTTAACGATTGTTAAACTTTCACCGTTACGTCTTATTTTTGTGTTGACGTTTATCAATCTGAATAGTTCTATTGAAAACTGAACAACCTAATTTTACATTTACGTTTAAATTTAGAGAACGAGTCTAGAAGACCAACCAGGAGCTGCAACGAACCAAGCGACGCTTCCCGGAAGGAACTCGCGGAGCTTCTCAGAGTGCTCATAAGCTCTTTTATTTTATTCATGTGCTCTTGTAAGGGATTCATACACGTTCTGTATTCGTAACAGTTTTACCCGATTAGGTTCACATCTTCCCCGAAGGTCTCTAAAAATGCTCGGATTATCGCCTTTCCCAGAGGCGGCTGCTGCTGAAAACAAGTTGAGTGCTATTAACAGTGGCTTTCCTAGACTTTTCAGCACGCGGTGAAAAGAAAAAAAGTAACTCCCCTTCCAAGAGTATATTATAATTATTATATTATTTTTAATAGATTAATTTTAGAAATTGTTTACAATTACCACAAAAATTACATACAAATATGATGTTTCCTAGTTTAAAATACATTGAAATGGAATTGATAATAACTACATGTAATTTTAATCACAAAAATAGTTATTTAAATTGATGAATAAGCTGTTTATTGGTATTTGGGTGTTAATGTATTGTTTTTCAAATTATACCGGTGCCGTCAACGTCTGTGACCATCGACGCGATCTGTTGACGTTTACAAGTTTTGTAGTAATAAACATTAAAGACAGATCTGCGAATTCGAAGCTCTATGCTGCAAATCTCGCAGTCTTCAGGAACTTAACGGACAGTGTTTTAGCGCTTATGAACCACACAAATTCTTGAACTCTTCGTGACGCCATCAGACTTTCTCGTTCAAAAAAAAAACAAACAAAAAACCAGCAGGTGTCAGACTCCAGATCGATCCATCCTTAAATGTGTAGGAGCGCTAGAAAAATCAAAGCCGATTCCCGCAATTGTTTTGCACTTTAGGTTTTTGTAACATAATCCGATATTTTGTAACATTCTCTTATTTATTATAAAGATTGGATAGTGCGTTGTAAGTGGAATGGTTGGAAACAGGACTGAAGCGCCAGAAAAATCAAAGCCGATTCCCGCAATTGTTTTGCACTTTAGGTTTTTGTAACATAATCCGATATTTTGTAACATTCTCTTATTTATTATAAAGATTGGATAGTGCGTTGTAAGTGGAATGGTTGGAAACAGGACTGAAGCGCCAGAAAAATCAAAGCCGATTCCCGCAATTGTTTTGCACTTTAGGTTTTTGTAACATAATCCGATATTTTGTAACATTCTCTTATTTATTATAAAGATTGGATAGTGCGTTGTAAGTGGAATGGTTGGAAACAGGACTGAAGCGCCAGAAAAATCAAAGCCGATTCCCGCAATTGTTTTGCACTTTAGGTTTTTGTAACATAATCCGATATTTTGTAACATTCTCTTATTTATTATAAAGATTGGATAGTGCGTTGTAAGTGGAATGGTTGGAAACAGGACTGAAGCTAATGACGAAAATTCGCCGCTGTGTGGATTCGAACCCTAAACCTCTCAGTAAACAATATTTCAGAGAGAAGGGTATTGCTGCTCACTTATCGCAGCCAAATTTAACATGAGAAAACAAAGCATATTTCGACAAGGCGTTCGTTCTGCAACTTCATTTGCGCATCCTGCAGTGTTTTTATTGGCGCGAGGAACGTCACGAGGCAATTGGTGGCGGCGGACGCGGTTACCGCTCGCGGGCGGTTCGCGGGCGATCGCGCGTCCGAGGCGCGCGCAGGGAAATAAAAATACCCGCGAGGGGGCGGGGTGGAGGGGAGGGGAGGTCGCGCACGCGGAAACGTCGGTTTGTGCGCGTGGGGAAAGAATCAGGGCGGCGCGAGCGGGGCGACGGGGCTGCGCAGCTGCGCGGCCACTCCCATCGCGTCGCCCGCGCGGGAGGTGACGGTGACGAGGGGTGGCTCAGGGAATTAACCGATGTCACTGGAGTGCTGACCGTGAGGTCCTAGGTTCGACTCCCGACGGCGGCAGGGTTTTCGACATTCGCTTGTCAACCTGGTGGAGTCCAGTTGCTGTCTGGAGGAGAATTGTAGCAGTCGCATGCCCTCATAGGTGGTTTTCCATGGTGTCTCCGATCGGCACCAGGCGAATCCCGGAGCAGTACCCTGGCAAACGGGCCACGGACCGCGCGCGATCATTCCTTCCTCTTCCTTGCCCTATCTTCATCCCTTACACACACACACACACACACACACACACACACACACACACACACTTACACTAACATGCACTACGACACGTGCGGGGAGACCGGTCGGTGACTAGCCGGCTGGGGTGGCGCCCCGCTTGTGGGAGATATCTGGTTGAGGAAAGTCCCGCTGGTCGACGTAGGGCGGCATCTTGCCATCCAGCGGGGAAAGATCACAGCCACATCCGATGAAAAACATACACTACACTTACGGGACTAATGATCTGCGTAGTTGATGCTCCCGGAATCACTAGCAATCAATCAACAATCAATGTGACGGTGATGGATATGGTGCAGGATGTCTAGCATCATTTCAGTTGCTTAGGTGATTGTGATGATTTTGTACCCTTTGTAAGAAACAATGGGCACGACACAACACTGTGTATGTGTGCTACTACTGGATGGTGAATTATATCCTCTAGTCTGCTTGTCTGTCTGCATTGGTACAACAGCTCCTGACGGGGCCAAGGTATACCAGCGGCGTCCAGGGGTTAAGGTGCACCTGTGGTTAGCACAATTACATCCCTGCTCCGTATTCTGGTCTCTCAACCTAAGAAGTGAGCTTTCTCATTGTCAGCAACGTACTCGTATACTGGAACATCACAAGGAAAGCGTACACCATAATCTGCCCTGACCGGGAATCGAACCCGGGATCGCGACATTGGAAAGCGATGACGCTGGCCATTGAGATACCCGTAGGGCTTTATTCCCTAGTACTGGACCTCAAACAGATTTACAAGGAAATGAAGAGAACTTTGCCGATTATGATATAAATTGATATTATTCTGAAAACAAGTAAATCTTACGTTCGTTTTTAATGTTTTTGAGTTAATCACGTCGCTAAGCCGCATTTCTTCTGTTATTTTGATTAGTGAAATCGCTGATTGGGGGATTGGGTTTACTAAATTATCGATTATTTGCCATTGTTTCGCGAAGTTTCAGAGCTGTGGAAATTTACCGGAAAAGTCATTTTAACCTGCTTCTTTCTTAAAAGCAGAATTATACTTTAATGTATAGGTAAAAGAAAACAGGTTTTATCTCCTCTTAAGCAAAGGATATTCAGTAGACAATTTCAGCAGAATGAACTTCAACCTGAATTATCTTGAAGCACGGTTTTGGGAGACACACTTGTATACCGGCGATATATAGATAATAGAAAGCGTACGTGCAACCCACGACACACGACAAACTATCGGAACGATGCTTAAAACCACGTTTTGGAGTCCCATACAATTTACATTTCTTATGTCATGATCTACACAATGATACCTTTTTTGGCGTTCTGAAACCTTTTTGCAGGGTCCTTCCACTTCATGGCACGGAGTGCCAGAATCATTCGAAGTTGGATTCCACTATGCAGCTATTTTCACTTTTAAAATATATTTACAAATACGGAATTTTCACTTTCGGCTAATAATTATTAAGGTAATTGGGAGGTCTCATAGAGGTGATTTAAATTGCATTTGGAGCTCTGAAAGTGGACTGCGTCACAATAGTGTGTGGTATCATCTAGCAAAACATAATGAAGTACTACATGTGTGGGGAGGCAAGTCCGATACTTGTCCAGCTATGACTGTGCCTCACTGGAAGAGATACCTGGAGGATGAGAACCTCCAAAGTCGAAGTGTGGGACGGCGCTTTGCGTCACGTTCCAACTGGAGAGGAACACCGCCATTTTTGGGATATAACAGAGCAGGCGAGACGTATGTGACCACTCATTTTTGTATTGTTTTTTGGCTGAAGTTTGTGTTGAATCTTGTATTGTTTCGCTGAAATCGAAAATAAAACTTTACATATATATCTATGCAAGTGACACTATTACTACTTTAAAAAATGTTCAGTTGGGTTTTTAATTATTTTAATTTCAAATATTTCAAAACCTCACTTCTCTCTTCTGAATTTGAAGATAGAAGGATTTTCTTTCGCCCAGTGAACTTCTTCAGCTTCTTCACACACTCTTACCGTCAGAGCCAATTAACTGATTTTGATTGTCGAAGAGCCAATTTATCCGTTTTCAGCGAGTTAGTGATATCAGTTGAATAAGGCTCTGTTCAGTTTGACAAATACTAATGAGCTTAAGTATTGAAAGGTCTAATCCCAGTTGATTGTCGATTCGAACTGTAGTGCTCCAGTTACACTTTTTAAAATTTAAGATGTGTTTCACAGAACCGATTAAATTATATGTGCAATCACAAAACTTATGAAAGCAGCGTCAAAACATCAACTAGACGTATTAAATTGGGGAAGAAAGTAAATTTCAGAAACACACACAATTTTCATAAAGTTGCTTTCCGAATCTCAACGTTTTCATTGTATTGCTCCATCCCATTTACATGAATCGTCATTGCCGTCACCGTTGTGGTCGGCTGATAAAATATTCTAGTATGCATTGTGAATACGAATAATTGAATACAGATAATTCAAAATAAACAAAACGGAGCCCCACTCTGTGAATTAGCCTCTTGAGACAAAACCGAATACTTAAACGTTGTGGTTGGTGAGCTGAGCTTACAATCCAAAACATTTGTTTTCCCGCCACGATCGCTTGACCTCGCCGCTGCCGCCGGCGCCCGAAATACAGGTGATGTGGGGCAGCGGCTCCGCGCGGAGGTAAAATTAGCGGCGGCCGCCCACGGGCTGCACCGGGCGGGCGGAGGCCCTTCGCCCCGCGGCGACGCTGGGCCCGCCCACGGGGCGAAACCCCCCGCCTGGTGGGGCTCAGGGGCAACATTCGCTGCCGCTCCAGCGACGCTGACTGGGAGGGACGAGGATTCGAATCCCGACTAGTCCGCTAGGCCGAATTCAGCCGCTGACTGGAGAATTCGAGCAACCGGCTTCTCTGATCGGTAGTTTCCCGTGGTTTCTCCGATCAACACCAGGCGAATGCCAGAGCAGTACCATAACAAACGCGCCACGGACCGCGCGCGATCTTTCTTTCCTTTTCCTTGTCCTTTCCTCACTCATTATTTACACACACACATACTCACTCACACACTCGCATGCACTACACTTCCACACATGCCGGCAGACCAGTCGGGTGCTTAGAGGTTGTCCCGGCTGGGGCGATGCCCCGCTGGTAGTAGATACCTGGAAAGGAAACCTTGCGCTGAGTTGTATTTCGGCGCTGTTTCTCACGTTCCAGCTAGAAAGAGACATGACCCCTCCCACCTACAACATTCCCTACACCCAAAGGACTAATGACTAAAGAAATGGACACATTCTTGACAATTATGTACTACAGCTAGGAACAAGAAACTACTGGTGCTAAAACAGCATGTACGCTCTCGCCCGTATTTTCAAGAAAAATTACACTAAAAGTACTAAAATTTTCGAAAAATTATACATGTACTTATTTCAAAATATATTTTTAAGTAACAGATTTTATTAAGGGCAAAAAAGGTTTTATCTTTAATATTATAGTTGTTGGAAGACTCCAAAAAATGTTGAACTTTGGCAATTTTCAATGAACGTGAGACTTGCACCATTCTCTTAAACATCCTTCACACTATTCAACAAAAAAAGTTAATCAAAAACAATAGAGCCACTTTTTTTTAAATTTGGAAAATGTTCCAGCGAGCTTTATGTAAAGTACCCCCCAAAATGCAATATCGATTTCAAATTCAAGAGACCGCGACATCAGCCAAATCGATTGGGGAATTTCAATTTTGGAGAAATCAGCTGAACTGTTCAGCCGCTGACGTTGTTCACAGATGGATAGACGTTTTAACGTCATTCGATTTTTGGTATCAATGACCCACGTAACGAGTATTCTGGCTACACCAAATGATGGAATATTTTTATTTCTAAATTTCGCAACTGGATTTATTCACATTTTCGTTACCAGGGCCCTGTAATAAGAGTTTTTCTGCCGAAAATTTGCCTTTTTCGCAAAGCATTACATAACTTCCTCTCTACTTCGTAGCGAGAAAGTAAAATTCAGTTTTCTGTTGAAAAATAATCACTTTTTATAAGTAACAACGTTTGAAGCGCACTTCCATTGTCAAACAATATACTATATTCCAATTCATTCAGTATCTGATATTTGAATTCTTTTTTTACATACCATTGGCTGTTTCTTTCCAGTTCATTTCCAACTATCCTTATTCCTGAAGTTCTGTCTGAAATTTCTGGCCATGAAAGAAAATATTATTTTTTGATATTTGCGATTAATCTCCCTGCAAAAACCCTCCAGATATCAGTGTTCTCCGGTAATAGTGCGCTCAGACTAGAGTTGCCAACCGACAGTCTTTTATTGACGTCAATTGTCCTCTCGACCTCCTTTGTATTTTAAATGTCCTTCTTTTAGTAAAATTTTAACTATAGTTGTCATTTATTTTAACACAGGACTAATATCTGCGACGTTGCATCGTCTATCGTTTAATTTAGGATAGAAAACATGAATATCATTTTTTCTGAACGCTGACACACGCACATGACACTCGCATGCATGATAGTGTATGTCTAGCGACTCATGAAGGAAGTTAAAAAAAAGTAATATCCACAAGTCTTCCGATTTTTTGTGTCAGGGATTAAAATTACAAATTCAGAGAGTGGTGTGCCTTACAGGTTAATATTCGAAATATGCCTAGTCGCTTATAGCGGGGGCCTGCCCCAAAGAGGGAATATTTACACATGCCGTATGGGAAAATCAATTGGTACCCATGGAAAAAGGCTGTTAATGGAGGAGACCGCTTAATCGACGTGACCATTTCAGCAAGTTACACAAGTGGTGGGTGAGCGCGGTGGGTTGGTAAGGTGGCAGGATGGGGTGGGGCGGGGGCAAGGCGGGTGGGGGGACGGGCAGAACATTGCAGCGGCGGAGAGGAAGGACGGAGCGGCGAGGGTGAGGCGGAAGGAAGGTGGTGAAAAGGGGCAGGGGTGGTGGTCGAGGCGAGGCTAAGGACGTGGGTGGGCAGAAAGGACGGTAGAGCGAGCGACAGGGCGGCCGGCAGGACGTGCAGCGGGGCGGGTGATAGGGTGGGTGGCAGAGCTAGCAGCAGGGCGAGTGGCGGGGCAGATGGCGAAGCAGGGCGGGCGGCAGGGAGGCAGCAGGGCGGGTGGCGGGTCGGGTGGCAGGACTGGCGGCAGGGCGAGTGGCAGGGTGGGCGGCAGGACGGGTGGCGGGGCTGGCGGCAGGGCGAGGGGCAGGGCGGGTGGCAGGGCGGTTGGCGGGGCGGGTGGCGGGGAGGATGACGTGGCGGGGCGGGCGGCAGGACGGGCGACGGAATAGGCGGAGTGCGGCCGTGGCGGGGAGGGAGGGGCAAGGCCGGTGGGGCAGAAGCGGGGCGAAGGAGTAGCCAGGCGGCGGGCGGGGGGTCGGGGGTCGGAGCGGGACGCGGGCGGGCGGGGGCGGAGGTGGTGGCGCGGCGCCAAGTGGACCGCCTGCTGCGGCCGCCGCCCCCGGGCGTGCCTCCGCCCACGACCACGCCCGGGCGCCCGCCCACGGCCGGGGCGGGCCGGGAGGCGTCGACGCTCGCTTCGGCACGCTCCGTGTATTTTTGAGACACCTTCCGCGATTTTTAAACTGTTGTCCCAGCAGGCCGCCCCGAAGGTTCCGGGTGAAGACAAACGCCTTTACAACTGACGCGGTTAAGGATCCAGATGCTCAAGGCGTGAAAGAACGTAAGCGGCAACAACGAATGCTTGCTTTCGAATATTCCTCAGGTTCCTTCCGTTGTACTGATCATATGAGGTCGCCTTTTTCGCAGAACAGGAACCAGACTCATGCGATAAATCGATATTCTTAATGTGTTATAATACACACCATTGCGAGAAATGTAGTGTGGATCTGCTTTACACCACATTCTTTCTCAAGTTTTCAACAGAGAATGTGTGTAGCAAAATGTTCCGCTGCCGCTTTCAAAGCTATTCTGTAGGTGAAGAAACTCAGGAACAAAACTCCTTCCTTAATATCTCTTGGTCGTTTAGTCTGACTTTCAGTTTTAGTGTTATTGCTCGAAATAAATTTTATTCGGCTATTCCTCAATACTTTATTTCCTTGACGGGCGTAACGCGGATGTCTGATCCCGCTAAAGATATCAACTCCTATTAATACTTCAACAGTTTCAAGTTTTATATTGGAGAATATATTTAATAAAATGGGATATTCACTTCTAGGAAAATTCAATGTTTATTCCATTATTTTCCCAACTACGAACTGCAAACTGTATTACCCTGACATACATCAAGAAAAAGCCAACACTAGTCGTTCAAGACCACAGTTTTATAACGAATTTATATTTTAGCGACTGATAGTTGGAAAAACTATCAACACACAAACGTGAGAAGCATTCTCATTTTCCAATACACTATTATATTTTCTTTATTTTTACTTTCTCGTATGGTGGAAACGTAGTTTAGAGATAGTTATGTAAAAACACTACGATTTTTGGTAAGAAATATTCGTATTGTTAGTCCCTGATATCCAAAAAGTGGATAATTCTCGATACGATAGAATGTAAATTACTTCTAAAACATTGTGAGAATCCCCGTTTTGTGGGTCCCTCATACAGAAAAATTTATTTTCAGCAATCTGACATCTTACCACCCGACATGAAATGATATTTGATGAAGGTTCTCGAAAACTCAGACGTTTTCTGTGAAAAAGAGCTCAAAATTGCACTTATTCAGAAACGCTTGAACAAAATAATTTCAATAAAGGCTCCACATTTTTCAATAAAAAATTGCTTGTGGGAACAGCTTTTGCTCTTCTTTAGTATTCCTAAAGTCATATTCCAATTCTTCTATTAGGAGACCGGAAAATTGAGAACATATGAAAAAATATTGTTTTAGGCGGCAGAAGGTAACAGCTGCGTGATACCGAGAACCTAGTGTACACTAAAGAGTGCGAGAAAGTATATACTGTTCTGTAGCACCACTATTTTTAACATAATTTACGAAGTTTATTTATTTATTTTTTCAAACTCTCAAAAAAGTTTGGCCGAGAATGAGTGAAAGACTATTAGTTGATCTTCATCAAGTACGTGCTGCAAAGTTGAGAACTTTTATTGGCTGTTTTTTTAGTTATCACAAATAGGTCCACGTATTAAAGGCCTTTCTCGGAAGTATTCGAATCTTAGCTTGTGAATTTTTGATTTGCGGGCCTTCGAAATTAATTTTCCCGAAATCGCACGGATAAACACGCAAAAATTAAGGGCCAATGAAACTTTGACATAAACAAATGCTATACTTGTTTCGCCACTTGATGGCAAGATAGCACGGAAGCACAGCTGGGATTACAGTCGAATTCCAAGGAGTGTTGACGTCTTCTAGAAATTTCCCGAGTCTCCTTCGAGGCTTTTTAGAGTAGAGGAAGCACGCAGGGAACCATTGTAAACGATGTGCTGTAGAAGAGGCTTCTCTCTTTGGGAAACAGTGTTGTCATTCTTCAGCGCTTATTACTTCTATGTGAGTTATCGAAAGTCCTACAGCTAGGGCGAAGTATTCTCTGTGCTGCCACGAAGTACGGAGCAGAAGGGGAATGACAGTACCCACGCAACGCCCAAAAAATCTAATCTCAAACAGTAAATGAACAACATACAATAATATGTAAGATTATTCTTAACTTTCTTAGTGCTTATGAAAAAATGCCAATGGTTTTTATGTGTTACTGTACTTCTTTTGTTACGAGCCAAATTCTATGTACTCCTTATCAGAGATTCACATGCTGGGAATACACGTGTCATCTCAACAAATTGACCTTGCCATCATTGTAATCTCGTCAAATGCTCTACCAAATATCAAACAATTAGAAATCTTCACACACACACACATTTTTTCATAAAATGTGTAAATTGTACGAATATTAAAAAGTAGGTATTGAGTAATCGTATTGCTTTTAGTACTTCAAAAATGTGAGTTGAATTTTGTAAAATGGCCTGTCCTAAATGTTTTGAAGAAGCGTCCTTAATTCCGAGACGGCAGTGTTTGTGTATCCCACGTGGATGTGGGCGTGGAGGATTTCCACAGCTGCACACCGCGCTGCTCCACGAGGACCTTCTTCCACCCGGGAAGCGCGTGGGCAGAGGCAGCAGCGGCGGCGGCGGCGGCGGCGGCGCGTGCGGAGTAGGCAGACGTCGCGACGCTTTTTAATTCCTCTCCGTAAGGATGGCAACAAAGACCTCCATGTTTTTAAAACATCGATATTTGCGAGAAGAAACATCGATAGTATAGCGTTAATGTTTCTGTTTTGATGTTTTATTCAGATCGATATATTTGCTGTTATTTACTGTTTGTTTTGTTGCTATTTATTTTGATCGATATATTTGTTGTCGGTTGCTATTCGCAACATTTCTCCAATGTTATTACATTTTTTATTAGTTTTTGCGTTGTAATATCGTTTTGGCCCTCGATGAAATAGAACATTGATTAAAAAATTAAGATGACAGTCAAATTCAAGGCAGAATATACATTAACTAATATTGACGTGGTATGTATCACATTAGAAACATGACATTTTTCTTCTATAATGTTTCATCATATTGAAAACATCTATCTTTTTTGTCAATGTTTTCATCGACATCCAAAACCTTTTGTTGATGTATCGATGTACGAGGGAGGAGAAGGTTGGTGGAAAAGGAACGTCCTCTTAGCAATTTTGTGATTGTATTTACTAATTTCAAATTAGAAACGAAGTTAAAACTAAAAAGAAATATAGTGATTATACTTAATATTAATCTCGTGAACATATTATTATTATTATTATTATTATTATTATTATTATTATTATTATTATATTTTGTTTTTCAATAAAAATAGCATGATTATTCCTATAAGGAATTTATTTTACAATTTTTTGTAATTCAAAACTTCAAAACTTGTTACTACTCGCCTTCCCACAAGCCAACAATGTCTATAGTACTCCTATTTTATTCCTAAGACTGCAAACAAGGGACCATCCCGTTAATGCCTTTAACGATTGAATTCATCTAGATAAATTGCAATCAGGATTTAAGGATCATTATCGATCGCCCACTGACATAATGTTTATAATTTTCAACTTCTCTTTGTTACGTTACTTCAAAAACGCTCTTGAGTTGCCCACGCACTTAGCTGATTTAATGTTTTTACAGTGATTACCTTAAATGGTACGGTTATGTATTTGATCTAGTAATTAGATAAAATAGAGGAAATAACACTTGTTCCATACACTGTTCTGTGAATTCTTGGATTAACAAGCAAATTAATCGAGAAACTCTATTTTCTAAACTAAACTACTTTACCTTATTATGCTTTATTTTTGCCCTAGCAACTTTCATTCATTTAATCGCTTTACTTTGTTCAATGATATATTTATTAAGTCACGGTAATAATGTCGCGCATGTTTGTGACATACCTCTTCTCATGTTGTATCATGAAAATTAATATTACATCTTTTCATGTGACCTAGAATGTATTGTTGGGAAAGAGCGCTTAATTACGAGTACTTACGACCTACTGGCTTGAATCCAGAGCACTTGCTGGCTCAGAAGCAATGAAACACTTCTTGACCCGTGTAATGAATAACCTTGCTAGGGAGTGCGTCTAGATTCCCTTTCTATTTCTTTCCATTTAGATTTGCAGGGAACACCTGGGCCAGCAAGACTACCATGAATATAAAGCGTGGCGAAGGATACATTTTCTTTAATGGTAAAATAAAGATGGTTGATGAGATTTTTTCAGGTGTCTTGTATGGAAACAATCACCTCCACAAGCGTTTATAGATTCGTACAAAAAACTAATTCGTGCAACCTGGAAGGGCTTTTGCAAACTCATTTCAAAATTTCGGACTCGACTCCTATTGTCTGGAAATATTTCATTCATATGTCAAAGACTCACTTAGTTCTCTAGTGGTTCATACGTAAAAATTGAAGGTCTGTCTTTCATCGCAGACTTTAAGATTAAACCAATATTGTCATTAATTAGGAAGACACTATTAATTCATTCCTTTCAATCATCATATTTAAATGTGTGTGACAATTAAGTTAAAATTTTTTGGCTTCAATACATTTGTAACACGTCCAGAGCTTTCGGGAGTCATAGTCTGCAGAACAAAAGTTGCTGCTGCTACAATTCCGGGTCAGTGATCCCCATCTCGATCGGGTTTTTGTCCAGTTTCCCTGATCCATTGAGCTAATGCTGAGATGGTCCCTTGATTTGCTCCTGGACGTAAATGTAGCTTCACTATGCGCATGTTTTGTTGAACTTCCGTTTTGTTTGTAATGGTAGTTGAGCTTAGGGTGAGTTTCTATTTTGTTAGCAATAGAAAAAATCAAATCTGTTCGTTCGTTTACCATTAAAAATAAGTTTTCTATAATTCGGCAACGAAAATATCTAGTTTTTGAAATGATAATCTCTCGCTTTTTAAAATTTATTATTATTATTATTATTATTATTATTATTATTATTATTATTATTATTATTATTATTATTATTATTATTATTATTATTACTATTATTTTTTCATCTTTCAACTATTAATAGTTAAATTGTTGGGAAGGGATTCTGAAACTCAAGAAAGCGTGCGCAGATGATTTACTCCCCCATGCGTCACATACATTTTTTGAGTGTTTTTGACTAAATAAATAAATAAATAAGTAAAAACAATTACAATACAATATTTCTCTGAAATCAAGCATTGCGTTTTGTGCATTCAGCTATTCCTGAGGAAATAGCTCAGAAGCGTTGTCTTCGTAAAATCACTTGGGGCCAATAACCGGTAAGCTGATCACTCAGCGTCATTATTCAGGCATGCTGTAGGTGAACATTTTGTAGCAACGCTTCACATGACTCACATTCCTTCTATTTAAGAAAGTTGAGGCTTCATCGTAAATATGTTATCTGTTTTCCGTTGTAATGTACATTTTTTCACAGTCATAGTCTTTGTAAACATAACTGTAGACTCGCAACCACAGCTTCCCTGCGCCATGCAACGAAACTACGATCGATTGCAAATGCCAGAACAAAATAATGAACAAATAACGGGATTCATTCTAAGCATTCATTCTCAGAATTTTTGCGCTTTTATTAAAAATTTTACTGTTTATACTATAAAGCTACATTTGCAGCCCAATACCTTTCATTTAAAGCAAAAATCACGAAATTTTGTTTAGTAGACAGCTGAAAATGATTTCTAAACGAAATCGTTTAGTGTTTAAAAAAATTAATATTATTTTATTGTGAACAATTACTTCCGCGTAGACATGCTACTCTAATTCACTTAAAAGAGAACTTGTGTAGGTGCTGTAATAATACAGTTGACTCCGTTATCGTGAATAGTGAATTTCTGGGAACTAACATGTTTGGTTCACTATATTAGAGGTTCACTATACCCGATGATGTCAAAATTAAATGGAATTAATCCAGAATGATTGATTTTATTAATTTAGAGATTCAGCTAAATTCATTATCAGCACGACTTGAAAATTGAATATCTTTATTTGTACTTTAAAAATTCAATTATTTTCAATTGTTTGCTTCGTACATTTTTCATTAATAATTTCTCTAGATCCGTCTCCAGAGTTGGTGCTCTCTTCTTACTTGATTGTGCATTGCTCTTTGCCTCGTAATACAGTCTTGACACTTTTCAACGCCTCTTACATTGTTGGAACACGTCCAACTCTCCGAAGACCCTTTTCATCGCCTAATAACATAAGAGATCCAATTAATTTCCAGGACTCACTTCCTACCTTCACTACAGCCGAAATTGATTGTCACAATAACCGAATCTTCTTGTGCTTATTTGTAATGTAAGTGAAATGGGAACAATGACATTAGTTCGTTATAACCGATTGCTCTGATTGGTAGTTTTCCGTGGTTTCTTCGATCAACACAAGCCGAATGCCGGAGTAGTACCCTACCAAACGGGCCACGGACCGCGCGCAAACTTTCCTTCCTCTTCCTTGTCCTATCCTCTCCCCTTACACACACACACTTACACTAACATGCACTACACTATCACTTATTCCGGGAGACCGGTCGGAAGCTGAGAGCTTGTCCGGGCTGGGGCTGTGCCCCGCTGGTGGGAGAGTCTTGATTAGGGGGAAACCCCGCTAGCCGACGGTAGGTCGGCGCCGGATATCGCCATCCAGCGGGGGATCACCGCCATCCCCAAGAAAAAACACTCACTACACTTACGAGACTAATGATCTAAACTGTTGACGTGCCCGGAATCACAAACTAACCAACCAACCAACCAACTAAGTTCACTATAACCGAGGGTTCACTATATCCGAGTTTACTATAACCGGAGTGGGAACCCTAATTTCATTCGGGCCAAACCTCCCGCGATGCTTGAGGGAGCTGAGTTGTTGGGCCGCCGCCGAGGCGCAAGCGCGAGGCGGCGCGCTCCCTGTGTCAACTGCCGCCGGCGCGGCGCGCGTGCGCTCGTGGCAACAAGCGCGGGCGACGCGACGCGCGCAGCCCTGTCTCCCTCCCCCGCAGCGGTCGGTCGCCGGGTCGCGTGTTTTATGGAGCTTTAATCAGTTTAATACCGACCCCGCGCAGCTGGGCGCTGGCGGTGCTGGAGGGAGGTGCCCGCGCCCGCGCCCGAGACGGAGCCGGCCACTCGGCCACGTGCCGGCACGCGGAGTGATGCCGCTGCCGCCCCCGCCGCCTCCGTCAACACCATCCTGCCTTCCCGCTCCCGCCTTCACGCCCCCGGCTTCACGCCCCCGGCTTCATACTCCCGCTTTCACACTCCCGCTTTCACACTCCCGCCTTCACGCTCCCGCCTTCACGCTCCCGCCTTCGCTTTCCCGCCTTCACGATCCCGCCTTCACGCCCCCGCCTTCACGCTCCCACCTTCACGCTCCTACCTCCACACTTCCACGTTCACGCTCCCGCTTTCACGTTCACTCTCCCGCCCTCACGCTCCCGCCTTCACAATCCCGCCTTCACGCATCTTCGCCATGCTCGCCCAGGCCTCAAACACGCGACTAGTAAGCACGCCCCCACCCCGCACGCCCCCGACCCGCACGCCCCCGACCCGCACGCCCCCGACCCGCACGCCCCCGACCCGCGCGCCCCCTCCCCGCACGCCCCCGCCCCGCACGCCCCCGCCCCGCACGCCCCCGCCCCGCACGCCCCTGCCCCGCACGTGCCCGCCCCGCAAGCCTTCGCCCCGCACGCCCCCGCCCCGCACTCCCCGCCCCGCACGCCCCCGCCCCGCACGCCTCCGCCCGCACGCCCCCGCCCCGCACGCTCCGCCCCGCACGCCCCCCGCCCGCACGCCCCCCGCCCGCACGCCTCCGCCCGCACGCCCCCGCCCGCACGCCCCGCCCCGCACGCCCCTGCCCCGCACGCCCCTGCCCCGCACGCCCCCGCCCCGCACGCCCCCGCCCCGCACGCCCCCCCGCCCCGCCGCCCCTGCCCCGCACGCTCCGCCCCGCACGCCCCCGCCCCGCGCCCCCGCCCCGCACGCTCCGCCCCCGCACGCCCCCGCCCCGCACGCCCCCGCCCGCACGCCTCCGCCCCGCACGCCCCCGCCCGCACGCTCCGCCCCGCACGCCCCCGCCCCGCACGCCCCCGCCCCGCGCCCACCGCCCCGCACGCCCCGCCCCGCACGCCCCCGCCCGCACGCCCCGCCCCGCACGCCCCGCCCCCCGCACGCCCCCTCCCCGCACGCCCCCGCCCCGCACGCCCCCGCCCCGCACGCCCCCGCCCCGCACGCCCCCGATAACGCTTGTTCTATCATGTGGGACGACATCATAATTAGATCGTCTTTCCATTCGCTTGCTCCAGTTTCTCCACTCTTACATCCGTGCAAATCCATTTTCAGAGATAGTAGACGTCATCCCAGTTTGTTCTGGTTGTTGTCGTCGTCGCCGTCGCGGTCGACGTTGCCGTTGCTGTTGGCATTGCCGTTGATCTCGTGGTTGTCTCTGTCGTCGTTTCTGTTGTCGCCGTTGTCTTTGCCGTCGTCAGTGTCCGTTAGTTTATTCTGACAGGTAAAGGTTTGTTGGAATTTTCCGAAATGGGACCACATAGGCACCCGGCAATACAATCCACTTTTCGACTTACCAACATTTTCGAACGAACGAATTCTTACAAAATGTTCTAGAGCGAACCATTTAAGAATTGTCTCAATTGATTTGTCTTGTCAAGAGGAATCGAATGAGGTCGTTTTTGAGGAAATCTCTTAGAACTTTCTTGATAGATCCTCCAAAGAACGAACAGTTCTCCACCACGAGACCGAGTCTTGTGGAACGATCTTTTATTTGTCTCGATCGGTGAACCGAAAAGGTCCTAACCATGAGTCATTTGACGGACGGACGCAGGTGACTGCATAACTGGTACTGTTATGACTGTATAGCAGGGGTATCCAACTTGCAAGGCTCAAGGCTCACTTCTAAAACCTTTAATATGGTTGTAGGCCTTATGTTCATTACTCGGGCGATCCACTCGTGATTGTTAATCTCGGCAGTTTGCCCGGCTGCTCTGAAATTGGGGGAGGGGATGGAACTCTGCATGATTTCAGGCCGTAACAAGCATAACGTAGTGAAGCACATTGGGACGATTTTAAACCTATGAATTTACAAGAAAAAATATTCCTTAAATCAAAACTCAACTTACTTTAACATTAAGGAGGTGATCAGCCCGGCAGGGCGCGTGCGCTCGGCGCACAATGTTTTCCCCCGACACGCATGCAAGGAACTTTCACGTTTGACTAATAATCTTTGGTGGGCCACAATAATGTGCACCGCGGGCTGCCTGTCGGAACACCCTGCTCTATAAGGAATTATATGGGCCAATGGGCAACTGAAGAATTGGTCCGTGTCGACTCTGTCATTTCGCGATCTTTCGCTGCGTGCCTCTCCTCCGGCGCGTCGTCGCCACTGCTTTGGTCAGCTCTTCCGGGCGCTGTGCGCGCCGGCACGCGCTCCGCCTCCGCCTCCGTCGTCGCTGCGGCTAGAAATAGAGGGCCGTTTCCGCACGAAAAGCTCTTTCTGCGCCGGCGGCGGCGGCGGGTTAACTAGAGCGGCGTCCATTCGCCATGGACCTCCGGCGCAAGATGCCTTGCGAGACACGTAACTAATTTTTCCAGCGTTGAAAACTGTCGCTGCATGTTTTTGTTTCATAGCTTGATTGATTGATTAGTGATTCTGAGTGCGTTAACTAAGTCATTAGTCCAGTAAGTGTAGTGCATGTTTTGTCACGGGAGGTGGCGGTGGCGGTTATCTTCAATCGCTGACTGGCGAGAACCGGCTTGTGGGGATTTTCCCCCTAACAGGTATCTTCCACCGGCTGGACACCGCCCCAGCCAGGACAAGCTCTTAAGTTCACGACTGGTCTCTCGGCATCAGTGTTAGTGTAGGGCATGTGGGTCTAAATGTGTGTAAGAAAAGTGTCAAGATAGGACAAGGAAGAGGAAGGAAAAATCGCGCGCAGTCCGTGGCTCGTTTGTTAGGGTTTTGCTCCGGCATTCGCCTGAGTGTTGATTGGAGAAACCACGAAAAGCTCCCGATCAGAGCAGCCGATCTCTAGAATTCTCCTCCACATGTTGGCTGAATTTGACCTAGCTGGCGAGCTAGTGCATAACTCAACGATTTTATATGTTTTTAAAATTGGAGTATGTATTTATATTTTCAAATCAGTGACACGTGGACCATATTACTGTTTCTTGAGAACTGAATATCAGGAGAGATAGAGGTTTTGTGATTTGAAATAACAATTAGAACCAATTATAACAGACATACAAATTGACTTTTAAAACATGTTTATAATTAATCAAAAATATATTGACAAGAATTTCTTGATTAGTTCAACAGTTCTCTGAATCATGAAGTATAACGATACGTAAAATATTATAACTGGCCACTTTCAATACATTTTTATTTATTACAAGCGTGAAATAGGAATACTGAGGAATTTCCTCCATTTTCTACTCTAGAATTTCCGAAAATTCACTACCCCCCAGCTAGTTTTAAACTCGAAATTTAGGAAACAGTAAGATAACATAAAAGAAACATAAAATCATAACCCCGGAAGCAGCACAATGGCTCTTTGTAATTTTCCTGTAGTGAAAGTAGTTTTTCTTGTAATTCGTGTAAAGTTGTTGGTGTATTAACAATTTTGTAAATACATTTGTGTCGTAATTGGTCCTAATTGTTAATGTTCACGATAATATACAACAAAAAATTTGTACAAAATAATTTGGGATTTGAAATTATAGAGGACGAATGCAAAGTTAAAAATTACAATAGTGATACTTTAAATCGAATCACCAGGGATTATATGAAATAATGAGTGCCGTGCTCCTGTGTACTTTTTTTTGTATTCTAGCATTATAAATGACCTTTTTCTTTAGCATAAATCGTTCATAAATGGATACTTTACGGCCTATTTAATGACGTATTTGCCGTTTATGGCACGATAATTGCGTCATCGCACATCCAGCCAATCGCAACCAGAGAATCGTGGGGAGGTAGCGGTAAACGCCACAGCCGACCACCATTTTTTTTTTTTTTTGCATAGATGTCAAATAACCGTAACGGCACAATAAATTTCTGTCCGAAAATTAACTATTATTCTCTTATACATTTATAAAGCTGTTGTACAAAAAATAGAGAATTCAACTCATTTATAATGTTGCTATTGCATTCGTACAAATTTGAAAACTCGCTCCTCACGCCACTCGTTTTCAAAACGTGTACTCATGCCATAAAGATTAACATTATTAACTATTTGATAAACTACTATTTTATAACTGCGTCTTCATATTCAATCAGTAAACGCAAATATGCAACATATTAATGGAAATGAAATAATATTACTATTTCTAGAGTTCTAATATTAAAGAGATTTTCGACACCACAATAATCGACATAGATACGTATTTCGGTAAATGTAATAGAATGTCTACCAGCATCGCTCTCTTGTAAGAATTTGAAATTAATTATAAAGATAAAAGTAAGTAGAAAGGACATAAATACTGATGTGTTGTATTTTGTACTACATTACCAGCCAAGAAATGCGTCCTAAAGTAATGTGGCCATCATGGCTAGTTTACAGGGCATCAAAACATTGTTTCTACAGCAATGGTTCACAATACGTTCACAATACGTCTATTAAAAAACGTACTCCTCGAGGCGTTCTTTATCATCTCATTAAAGAAACGATGCACTTACACAGCCCGCTCTTCACGGATGTTGCTTCGTCAACACGTGTGAAGGGTCCTAAATTCCTCGGGCGGGGGTCGCGCTCTTTGTCCCCGCCCCGTCCTCACCAAGAGGTGGGGGAGGGCGACGCAGGAGTTGAGTCGCGCAGATTCTCACGTCTTCTCGGCGCGCGTCTGTCGTCGCCTCCAGCTCCCATGATTAATGGGACGCTTGTCAATTTGTTCGGCGAGAGGCGGAGGCGAGCGAGGCAACAAATTGGCTCCCATTGCACCCGGCGTGTCAGAGGCGGTCCGCCCCGCCTGCTCTCCCGCCCCGCCCCTCCTCGCCCCTCCTCGCCCCGCCTCGCCCCGCCTGGCCCCGCTGTGCCCCGCATCACCCAGCTCCGTTCCGCAACGCCACGCCCACCTCCACCTCCTCCCTCCCTTCCCCCCTTCCCCTCCCCGAGCCTCTCCACCCGCCCCCTCGCCACTCGTTTGTTTACGCGCCATGACCTCTCCGCCTCCCCAGCGACGTGTTGGTCTCCCCTCCCTCTGTTCCAGCTTTTCCGGTCCCCTCAGTTTCCTAGGCAATTTTCTTTCCTACTCTGGACGGGAGGCTACAAAGTTTCAAGCGAACCGAGACTCGAATCATAACGTATAAGAACCTCTGCGTCTAACGTTTTAGTTTGATTGTAAAGTTCCCGTACCAGCTACAGAGGTGGTCAAAGACTCAATCTGGAGGATTGGGTCAAGGTTTAAATGGAGTTCTACTCTTACAAGCTGGGGGCAAGCTAAACGAGCATATTTACCTTTTCTTTGAATTGTTATTAACACTTCTGAGAGAGTTTGGAACGACACTGGTGAGAAGAAGATGCAAATAGAAATGAAATGTAGAAGCATTTAGAAGATCGTTAAAAGATCTTACAATTTTGTCAACCTTACATGTTTTTATACTTGGATTTATCCGTAGCTGCCTGGGAAATAAATCAGCTGTTACAATGTCATCCAATCGGAAGCTGTCCCGATTAACCGAGGCAGTCATTAGGAAACATGACTCATTACAAAACTCAAAGCAGTTAGTGCTGTTGGGGCTTCCCTCAATTCACTACTCATTGGACACCCTTGCCAAACATTGAGGTTCGTGTCGTTCGTCGTGTATCGTTCGTCATTGACTCTCTGCTTTAGTTGTCCTTCAATGTTCACTGTAAACTTGATTATGCCATTTGCATTATTTATGTTTTGCAGTGTAAACAATTCTTACACCGAATATTTGCAAACTACACCAAATATTTGTTCTCTGTACTTATCAAATAATCTATGGATTATCAATTTTTGCACTGGAGGTAATCTAGGACCCCAATGACCACGGATACTCCCAAATCTATAAACAAAATAAGATTTGTAAAGATATAGAATGTTCCTGTTTTTTCGCAAAATATGCAAATACATATTGTTGATATATGTTGAAAAAAGTAGAATTACTACCGTTTATTGAATACAATTACCATAACATCATTTTTATAAGGGATATAACTAGGGCTTTGTCATAAACAAAAACCAGAACCTTTTCAAGTCTGTAATACTAAAACGGTTGATTTTAGAACAAAATATACTTCTAAATAGAAGCTTTTATCTTCTTAATTTTATATAGAACTTAATTTTCTGTGTGATTGATACTTACGAAGATTTATGCAAAGGATACTTATGGAGATACAGAAAAAGCACCTTTTATCACAAGCGCCCCACCCCCGGGCCGCCCCTAACACTTCAGGATTTTTAGAGCGTTATACACTAGAAGCCAGCAAACAAACATATCCAAGTTTCAAAACTCTGAGATTTTTTTCTTTGATCGCCATTTTTTGTTCTAATTTGACTGGGCTATTTTTTAAACAGACAATTAGGTCAATTGTTTAACGTCATTTGGGGAATAAGCTCCAAGCCATCTGGCAACACTCTAAACGTTTTAAAATAAATCAATTCATTAAAGGTGTAATTTAATTATCTTTGTATGATTTATGTATTTACTATTAATGTATGTCATAGGTAAATAAGAGGAGTGGAAAGGAGAGCTCAAAAATATAGTTACCTCTTCTTCTTATTTTAGACTGAGCACGTCTAGCAAGTAACTATTTAGGAGATTTGGCTATGATTCGCAAATTATTGACCATGTTTCTTGGTATGTCGCCTTCCCAACAATTTGCTTTCTCTACCATCTTTACATAACTTTTTTGTATTATTTCCAACCCAGCTACCTTATTCTTCCCTCACGTACCTCATCATCAACTTTGTCTTCATTCCCTATTGATATTCCGTTTCACCCCTATCTTCGTTACATCTTTTGGAAGCTGTGCATTCCCCCATTCCCCAGGAGACAGCGACGTCGCAACGACGCAGCTTTCTCATCATTTTCAAGGATGCAATTGACCCCACTCCGCCCCAATGATCGAGGAATCAGCTTCCAAGAAATGTCCCCGCGCGTGAGCGTGCAGCGGGCGCTTCTCCAGGCCCAAAGGCACGAGATTTTCGACTTCGTTTATGATAATGGCTTGTCTCTGAACACATTCAGTTTAACATACGATGATGCTGGAGAATGTACAGCAATTCTGTGGTGCTTCAAACACCCATTCAAATTTGGTTACGCCCTAGAAATGCAGAAGAGAGAGTTATGAGAATTTCGTTTAGTTAATGTGCAGCAACCGTATCATTCTACAGCCATCCATTTCAATTTTGAGCAGCTGGTGCACTCCACAGAAATGAACAGTGAAAATACCACAAACATCTTGTATTATACTCTGCATCCAGTGAATAATTTAAGGGATATAAACATTTGAATAGTTCTACCTTGTCGCTTTATACTTGAATGTAAACGTAGATATTCGTGTTTGTGAAACGTCGCTTTGTACCTGGGTATTCCTTTAAACATCATTAATTAAATGCGTATCTTAAGTGTTTCGTCATATTTCACACGAAATTTCACTAATGTAATGAATCTAAGATAACGCATTTCGCTAGTCATTTTTTGTAAATAATATTTTAATGACAAAAGAGATAAAGGCTGCGACACACAAATCATACTCAACATTTTTGTTTTGAAAGCTAATTTATTAGCATTTTTAAAATAAGAATAGCAAATAAAATCAATTGTTTAAATGGACTGTGAGTTTTTATATTTTTTAATTCTCTAAGTTTGCATTAATTGCGTTCTATTTGTAAATCCAGTTAATGTTTTTAAGATCTTTCAATAATATATTGTCAAAAGGGTAGAAACGTAAATAACAGCGAGAAAGTCTTCCGAGGAGAAATGATTGTTTTGAAAATAAAATTATTTACATTGAGTGAGTTTCATTCCAAATAAGAGGTTGCCTTTCCTTAGCATCAATCAAACTCGAACATTATTTCCAAATCTTTCAATTTTATTAGCATTTTGGTACACAATTTTATAGCATAAGAAAAAACGTGAAATGTTTGTAAGAAATATTGCATTACATATCTGCTTGTCCCCCGATAAACATGCTACACATTATAACTTGCATTTTATGAAGGAAACCAAACATATGATCGAAATAAAATTTACAATGGTTTTCTTGTCAATAATAACTTGTTTCTTGCATGCATGTTGAGATCTCACACAAGGTCAGGACAATATACGCAAGCTTAAGTTTCAAATCATGCCGATGTTAGCATGGCCCATAGTATGCAGTCGTAGTTGTTACAACGCAAGGTTTCCAAGGTCCACAGCATGGACCCGAGCAGCATGCTCCACAGGAAGGACCACAGCAGCTAGAATTACGAACATAATAATTACTAGGACATTAGATCGGATTTTTGTATCGTGTGGGTGTAGTATAATACCAATCAATTCAAATGTATTACAAGCTGCTATTCTAAAATTATATATCATCATATGATAACTTACCTCATTTTTTATAATTGTTGTTTGTTTGTGAAATTTTGAATTGAAAATTGATTGAAAATTTTGTTGTGTACCGGGTCCAAAATGGAGCGTGTCCAACACGTCCGGTCTTCTGGAAGTGTTGAACACAACTGAGGAATAAACTTTACGGTTGCTAAGTAATTTCACAAAATAAAAGACAATTTGTATAAGAGTACTTGTGCCAACCGTACATAAAAATAAGTATCATTTTCACTTAGTTACGAGAATTTAGAAGAGTTATTTTTGCAAAACACCTTTAAGTGAATCTCTTCATTATAAACAAATTGATTTAAAATACATAAATATTTCATTAGAAAGATTACTTTTAATTTAAAGAAAGAACCGTGTCAATCATCTATGTGTATTTTATTTGAGAAAAAGATGCCAATTTTTCATATTTTAAATCAGTTATGAATGGTTTTGACTAAAATACAGCAACTAACGTAGTTCTTTCTTAACTTATTGCATAAAATATTCTATAAATTCGAAAACAAGAATTGTTGAATCCTTAGAGTGAACAAATTGTAAGTAGTATATAAAAAAATTGTAACTTAAGAATTTAATGCCTAATTTAGTGTCCCTGATATTGAATAATCGCGTTTAAAATGCGTATCTCAACATTTTCTTCCCATTTTCTTCCCACCCCCGCCTGGAATTTTTATATTTTTTTCTGTAATTCATCTTTCGCATCAATTTTTTAGATAGAACTGGCATTTTTTGTAAGTGTCCATTCAAATGGAGCTTTTCCCAGAGTAACAAATATTTCAGCAAACGAAAAGACAGGGTAATTAATTGTTCAGAATTAGCCCCTTGTAATCATAATCACTAAGTATGGAAGAAAGTATTAACATACTTCAATCGGATGAAGGAAAAAGCTTTTCTTTGTAAGGCACTCCACGTTTTGATAATCATGTTAACATTTTTGAATTTACATAACACACTACGCTATAAATACTTTTCAGGTTCCTTCTAAATGACCTAGATATTTTGTTTTTTAAATATTGTGGGCTTACATATGTTGTCTAGTAATACTCTAGTAGTACTCTAGTAATATTTAACCACTATTTATTGAAATTGCATTTTTAATTTTCCGTTCCTGATTCAATTTCGTTCATTTAGTAAGAACTGTGAAATTTTGATAAAACTTCTTACAAATTCGAGTGGAACCACAATTTTTTGTATGATTTCACAACGGATATTTCACAAGTAACTCCATTTTTTGAAATATATACTTAAAAATATTAAAGGCACATTTTCATACTATTACAAATCGATGCAGTAACATACGCATGCTAAGCAAGGGCACGTGTGTCCATGAATTTCTATGAATCATAACGTCTTGTATATTTTTTAAAATTCGCATGTAGAATATTTTTATGAAAACTGTTTTCAATTCTAGTCTTCTTTAGAATTTTTAGGTGTTCGGAAAGTTGATTATGGATGTTTTTGAGAGGTAACATGATTGAATTAAAGGGCAATCACTTCCATCCAAACATTTAAGAACACTTCCATCGAGCAGTAACCAAATACTTCTGAAAACTACCCAAATATGAATAGTTATGTATTGTACTCACGGCGAAATACACAAATATTTTTAAAAGAATTGAGAGCTGGCATAATTCTTCTTCTTAACCTAAAATGCCTATGAGCGTTAAAAAGTAGCGCATCTGTATGCTAATTTTAGGTTATCCATAACACCATCCTATATTAAATGTTTAATGTACTGTAGATACACTTATCGTATATTATTGTGTAAAAGAGGAAGCTGTAATAATATAATCGCACTAATGTACCAAATAATTATCAGAGATTGATACTAACATTCCAATGACATGACTAAAGTTTGATCGCGATAGTTCGAGGTATTGTATAAAGGAAGTAAACTACTTTGTTGAGACGTGGTCATCTGCTTTTTCTTAACAACACGAAGGACGAATTGTATCAAATAGATAAACGATGCCATTCATTCTATCGGTAAATATGCGTAGATTTTAGCTAAATATGATATAGCTTCTTGTAGTGGAAATTATTTGATTTGTAGAATGTTTTATAAAAAAACAATGTTCAGGTTTTGATATTATCTTCACAGCTGATAGTTTGTGGCGTAGGGGAAATTGCTCTTTCAAATGTTTTGCTTACAACTGCAACAGACATCCACAGTGGCTCCATACCTGTCTCAGCTGGAAGTAAACGTTTGAAAGAACAATTTTCTCTAGATCACCCGGAAGACAGTATACATATCAGGTATATCAGCCCGGCAGACAATGTACATATTGTCGCCGAGCCTGCATTTCTTCATAATTTTGACGTCTATTTCTAATTTTATTTAGTAAATATTACGAATAATAGAATGGGAATCGTTCTCATAGCATCTCAGAATTACATATACAAATGCTAGGCTCTCAAAAGTTGAATATGAAATAACATTATTTATTTTCTTTTTTAACACACTTTAAACAAAACATAGTGATGTAAAAATGCAATGTTATACCCACATGGCCTTCAGATATAACTTAGGGGAATCGCTAACAGTTCTTATCACTAACTTAAAACTGTCTTGTAGCTGGAAAACTTGTTGAAATAACTTGTGAAAAGAGAATGAGGTTTCGGTAAATATTAACACGGTCCGTAAAATGCTGTAGTTGTTGTGACCACTCTTGGTTTCCAGGGGCCACAGCACGGTCCAGAACAACAACAACAAGAACAACAGGAATGGCAGCAGGAAGGCTTGCAGCACCTAGAATATTCAAATACATTTATTTCCGATCACGTTTCAGAATCGTGTCTTATTACTATTATTTACTCTTTACAGCACCGTTTTTACTCCTTCTTTATAATGTTTCATCGTGAAAATGGAATCTCAGGAGCAGTTCCACATCATTTTTATCCAATCCAACATAAAAGTTTTTGGCTGTATTGCGGTTATTTCATTGCTTCCAAAACTTAATATTTTAAATTACAAATCTTAATTTATTCATTGTAGCACTTAAGATAGCCTCAGTACGGCTGTAAAAATCGTTATTCTAGATTAAAGAACTATGATGTAACAGCGCCTGAGATATTACAATGTATTTTTTGCATATATCCTGTATTCTTTTACATCTGAGAACATTGTGAGCCCCATACCACTCCATACTAATCTGAACAAGAGCTTGTGAACAGTTTTTCTTTCGGTAATGACGAAATTGTTCTGGCTTACAATTCATTTGCCCCAGGCGCAAACGTCAGGCATTTTGGGGAGATAATTTCAGAACACCCCGGGAGCTCGTATCATAATTCTTCAGTATTGTTTTCACAATAGTGTTTTGGATTTATTTTTCCTAATCGTGCTTCCAATCCCGTTGCGATTGGAAAGTAAAAGTTCTATGTTAACTGTGCCAGTTAAAATAATAAAGAAAATATGTTGGGTTAAATTCCTAGGTGCTTTCAAGTGTTATTTCTAATGTAAATTAATATCTAATGCCATTCTACAATAAGTTTTTATGGAGGAACAACTGCCCATTGACAATACATGCAAGACAATTTCGGATTTAAAAAAACGAACAAAAGATAGTACTAATTTAAACTCACTCAATAACCCTTTTTCGAAATTAGAAGGTAAATTCTTTATTATATATATTTGTCACTTCTCTATATGTGAAGATTTGGTCTGTTAATTTTATCATGTATCTGGATTTAAAATGATTATATTTTTATTTAATATTTCTATTCAAATATATATTTTGCATCAAACATTTGTAAAGCTACTCACCCCATATTGGCGTGGGTAGTCTTGTGATACTTGATAATTTAGAATTAAATTTTGCCGAAAGAGAAAGTGGAAAATTGTGCGTGCACTCGAGCTCGAGCCTTGGTGAAGACTGACTGTTTATTTGTAACCACAGTGATTCTCGAGAAAGTTATATTGTTGTTAATAAGTTGAAATGTTTTTTTCTTTGAATTCAAAGAAATTTTCTTTTTAGACTTTAATGTTTCATAAATTAACATTATTTTATAATCATTATACCTTATACTAAGGCTGAGTACGAAAACAGCACATTTTCAGCCAGAACGTTTTCATAACACTTCATTAATACGCTTTCAATGGTTTCTTTGTCTTTATTCATACGCTTCACTTAAGATTCTTTGCAGTTTATCCATTAACCAAAGGAGTAGAAGAGAGTTTTTGCTAGAGGTTTTATCAAAAGAGTAGTAATGTCGGGAAGATTTGTAGTTGCTTCTGTTTTTGGGGCATCAGTGTGTTGAGGAAACGTTCAACAAAATTAAAATAGCCGGACTAGTTATATTTGACATACATGTAGCCAACACAAAACAAATAATAGTTTTATATTAAAATTGAGGATTACATTTTAAGACTATATACATTTTCCTGAAAATCTTTTAGCCTATGAAATGAGGAAAATCATGATACAATAAGGTTTTTGTATCATGGAATTATTTTGAAAGCTAAGTGAAATAACTAGATACACAGCAGTACAATAAAAGTTTTCCACAGTCTGTTAAAGAATTTTAACTTTGGTAAATTTTAAGTGAAATGTTCTAGTTTGTACGATAACCAAAAGCTATTTTCCTTAAGATTTATTTATTACGAACAAATTTGATGTATTATTCCAACACTTGAATTCAATTCAATATTGTCCGATTTCACGTATTCTCTTGTCAAATTTCCTCTTTAGACCCTAACCTATAAGTATGGAAGTAAATCATTTTCTACGCTGTTCACAATTTCGGCGATGTCTTTTCAGATATTAATTCATAACTCATTTACACCTCAAATTATATTTAAATATCTCCATTTACTAGTTTTGATATATGTAAATACCATGTACAACGAAACGATCTTAAGATGTAAGAGTTTTAAATTAAATTGAATAGCAATATTTTTGAAAAGAAACGTCTTCTACATTAAGTGTCTTCCTATTTGTTCTCAAAATATTTTGAGTAATTTACATATTTCAGAACAGTTAAATGAACGCGCCAACTCAATTTTTAATCGTAATTTTTAGGGTAGTAAGTTTAATTTAATGTAAAACTTTTAGATACAATGTAATATTTTTTTCAAAAAATGGAAATAAAAAAGAAACCATCACCATTAACAATTTTCTCGAGAATGTCGCCATTTTGAATAGAAAGTTCATGTACGATAGGTATCTTACTCATCTTACTTGGATCGTAACTACAATAACGAAATTTCAGTTTTATTCACTTACCTATTTGAGAATAAAAAATAAATTATTCTTAAAAATTTTATTGTTAGAAAAGTCCGAAAACAGGCATACAAAAAAAATGTTATAAAAATATTTGTTGAATTGCCGAAAGAATGATTTCTGATTTCATGTTAGTTATTGACAACATAATTCCATCAATCGTGCTGTTTTGAATCTCAATTCATGTACAAGAGCACACAAATTTCCAATCCAGTGGGTTGACAAAATCGGGTTGAAGTCGGAGCCAGTTCTGCAAATATTAAGGGCGGACTTTAGCAGGGCCCATAATATGCCGTGGTGGTGGTAACAACACAAGGCTTCCAGGGTCCGCAGCAAGGGCCCGAGCAGCAAGCGCCACACGAGCCACACCCACCGCAACCGCAACCTCCGCCACAACTGAAAGTTAATCACATTTTGCATTACCAGTTCTCATTAAATATCAATTTCATTTTCAAATGATGTATGATTCTTACCCCATGTCTGGTTTATGGTATTATGTGGTTTTCCACTAAATAATTTGGAAATTAAGCCGAAAGAAACCGGGTGTCCGTCACCGGCTTGTGACAGCTTTACAAGTTATTTGGCAATGTTATTTGTTACCATGGATTTCAAGCGTTGAAAGTGACGAATACACATATCTATTGATTCAGTAACTATGGAAATATTTAAACAAATCGAATGTTTCTAGAAACGTATAGGAAGTTCTAATTACGTATTTGTGATACTTGAATGTCCATTTTATTTTTGTTTTTCTTCAAGTCATTACAGAATATCCGGAATGTAAGTTTGTCCTGCTTATATTTCAACGGGCAGATCTTCTAGCCAAGTACGCAAAAATTAGGACGATTAATGTGATGACGAACACAGAAATTACTGTGGAAAGATAATAAGAATTATATCGCACAGTTAACTAGTTTGTCACCTACTAATAATAGTTCAAGGATACTTAAAAACGTATTCCTTCATTCAAATATAATTGTTAAGACAACTATTTTGTTGACTGAAGAATATAAATAATTCTCAAGATTTTAAAACAATTTGAAATGTATTATATTACTGATTACTAGTTACTGAATATTGGTGTGACAATGAGAATTAAAGAAAGTACCCTATCTATTCTATCAATTTATAAGGAAAATTTCCAATAATAATTATTTTTGAAACATACATGTTATTTCTTGGTATCCCGTCAACGCACTCATAATGATATATTTCTTCAATCTAACAAACAATTATTTGATGAGCCTCAATGTGTTCATGTATGTCGAAAATAATGATAAGTCATTGCGAATTCTATGAGAGCAAGGAACATTTGCAAGGTCTGCCTTGAGTTTAACAGCACCATCTACTACCTTACGTAATATTTTTTTGAAAAACCTGATGTCATTGCTATACGTTTTCATTATCCTTTATTTAAAGTATTTCACATACAGCATCAAACGTTATTACACTAATATTGATGTTATCGTTAGAGGTAACTTGACATGGCACTGGAAAGAAATATTAAGAACTAGAATGAACTTCTTTTTGTAGCTAACCTGCACCCAGTGTGGTCGTGTTCGTCGCGCAGACGAGCCAGGCAAATGTAAATAATAGTCTGTGAACGCGAAAACTGGAACAGAGAAATAAAACTTCCCGGATGAGGAACTCTGACACCCACGAAATTTCCCCTGCAAGCGTTTGCATCTGTTGTTGAGCTCTCGCGAACCCAGAGTCCGCCAGAACATGCTCACAGCTTGGGATGTTGCCAGGCCCTTCCGAGTATTAATATTCACTGATGAGAGACACAGTGCAGTTGAAATGTTCGTTGCAATTGTGTTTTGGAGTTCACAGAAGTCCTCAACTCTCAAATGAAAATCGGCGAGTGAATTTCTCATCAACTAAATCGGTACAGGAAACATTGGTGAAGGTGAACGTAGATCCCGTGAATACTAATTATACAACCGAAACTTTTCCGGGAAATGTTCAAAACATGAAGGATTTTTCTGACATTATTTAAAACTGACAAGGATACAGATTGCTTTGTTAACATTTTCAAAGAAAATGTTTGTGTGTGCATAAACGACTTCATATAAACCATAAAACTTACCACCGATTGGCCCGATTCTGGCTTTTGCTCATTTGTGTGCTATGCAAGACTCCGCAATGGATACCAAAACAAATTTCTTCAATACTCTAGTTTGCTCATCATTTATTAAGAACATCTTTTTCATTTTCTAATTATTTTCGATATTAAAAGACCGTTGGAATTAAATTTTCTACGGACAATGTTGAGACAAATTTTTTTAATTGCATATTATTTCTCAGTAATGTCAAAAAATAAAACTAAATTGTATTATATATTTTAATAAATCTAAACAATACAGCGAAAACGATTGACACAAATACAGAATATTGTGAATCATTGAGAGACGCAGAGAACTTTTTGAGAAACGCAGAAACAACAACAACGAAACAAAAGTGATATTGCTAAGTTCTTTCTTCACTGGAATTCCGAAATAGTTCGTAGAAAGAAGATGTAACAACATGCTTACGCTCACGGAAGTCAGCTGAATATTTAGTAGAAACGAGAGCGCTTTTTCCTGTTGCAACTGATGACACATGCATGATGTACTACTCACAAGAGAATGGCATTATCGAATTATGGTGTTTTGGGGAAAAAACAGAGCGCACTCGATAGTGATATTTAAGCGTTCCATCTATCCGATGTCAAGTTCTGCTAAACGGGCCAACCATGTCAGATATATCCTCATGTAGGGACGACTCAATAACAGTAGCACTCCTCATATTTTTTGTTTGCGATGTATGAGTGCACACTATCAAATACTTCATTAGTTTCCAACACATTTACTTTGGATGTATTTTAGCTTTGAATGTATTTTTTTATGTTGGGATGCTTATGTAATGAAGCTTTATCTAGTATTGCACGTGAATACTGATATATCTGGTGGGATGAACCGTTTAGCAGAAATTGACATCCGATATAATGACACATATGTGTTTCTCTAATAAACACGCTTCGACGCATTCCATTAAAACTCCACAGTTTGATTGATTGGTGTTTCTGGGCGTGTCAACTACTAGTCATTAGACTCGTAAGTGTAGCGCATGTTTTATCGTGGGAGAGACGGTGATCATTCCCTGCCGGATGGCGAGATAGGCACCGATCTACCCGTCGGCTTACGGGGTTTTCCACAACCAGGTACCTCCCACGAGCGGGGCACCGCCCCTGTCGGGACAAGCTCTATGCCCCTGACTGCTCTCCCGACATACAAGTATGTGGTAGTGTAGTGCGTGTAAGGGTGAGGAAAGGACGAGGGGGGAAAGATCGCGCGCGGACCGTGGCCAGTTTGTTAGGGGACCGCTCCGGCTTTCGGCTAGTTGATCGAATACACCACGCTAATCTTCCGATAAGAACAGCAGACCGCTGGAATTCTCCTCCAGACAGCAGCTGAATTCGACCTAAGTATGTAGCTAGAACCTGATCATCAGAAATAGCCATTGATTTGCTCAATAGACCTTTTAACCGGAAAGTATCGTATTATAATAGTACGGACAATGGCGGAGCTTTCACAGAAATCTCACCCGAGGCGTCCGCGAATTGAAATGTTCCCGCTTGGTGCGCGTCGCGCTGGTGGCGCTCGGGTGGGCGTTTGCAGCTGCGTTCACGGCGTTGCCACGAGATGCCAGCACTAGCGCCTCTGGCGCCGTCGGCTGTAACTGCCGGAGCAGCACCCTCCAGAGGGGGTGCTGGCCTGAGCCTCGGCTTCTGGATATAGTCACACATCGCATTTAACTCCGAATTTACGAGTTCTTGTACTCCAGTGCGTAATATTCAAATGCGCAGTAAATGGTGTGATTTTACTCAAATGCAGTAAATCAACGTGAAATTCTTTCCAGATTGTTCGGAAAAGTAAAATATATTTTTGCAGGATAAAAAACTAATGTTCTTTCTTCATCTGTATAAAATATAATACATGTTGGATAAAATTGTTATGATTTTAAAAATAGTTGTTTTAATTCACACTTGTATCATCTACTCAATTCCCTTTAGTTTGAGTTATTTTTATCTCTGAATTATTATAAACATCCATTACATTTACTTACTATCATTCCTATTCTTTTTTCTTTTCTCCTTTCCGAGGCCTATCAATGCTATTCTGTCAACATGTTGTTATTAAGACTTCGGGGATGGCAAGTGTTTTTTATAGTATACAAACGCATGAAGACTATGGTAGCGATAACGACAGACAATTAAGGAAGATGCCTACTACTACGATAGGGATGACGTGGTGAATACGTCATACTTTTTTGGTGTATTGTTGAACTTGAGAAACAATACGTAACAACAAAAGTATAAGACGAAAAGGCAACAGAAATAAAATATAGAATGGCTTCCAAGGGTAGTGGGAATAGTTCTGATTGTAGTGCACGCAGAATTAAATGGATTCATCAAACAAATATAATACCGATCATTTATCTCTCTCTTTCTCTCCCTCTCTATTTCTGCCTCTTTCTCTCTCTTTCTGCCTCTTCCTCTCTTTCTGCCTCTTTCTCTCTCTTTCTACCTCTCTCTCTCTCTCTCTCACACACACACACACACACACACACACACACACACACACACACGCACGCACACATATTAACATGCACTACACTACCACACATGAAAGGATACCAGTCGGAAGGTTAGAGATTGCTCTGGCTGGTCAGAGATACCTGGTTGAGGAAAACCAAGTTTGGGTACGGCAGGTCGGCACAGAATCTCACCATCTGGGGGGGGGGGAGATCACCACCATCACCACCTACCACCACCTTCCGAGGAAAACAATATGCACCACACATACGGGACTAATGACCTTAGCAGTTGAGGTGCCCGGAATCCCAAATGAATCAATCGGTCGGATGGGGCGAGGCGGGGTGTGCAGCGCGACGTAAGCGGGCGAGAAGCGCGGATCAAGCGGGAGGCAGGAGACTACCTGGAGAGGGGGCGTGGAGCGGGGGTGTCGACGTGCGCCTGATTGAGCTGGCGAAAGCCTGGACCCCCGTGGCCCATTGTGTGGAGATGCAGCCTCCGCCGTTACACGCAACACTGTCCAGCGCACGGGCGCCCGCCCCTTCCACGCAGCTTGCGCCATCCGCCCCGCCCCCGCCCCCGCCCCTGCCCCTGCTGAGCTGCTTGCGTGAGCGGGAGCCGGGGAAATGCATTGGGATGGAAACGTGTGTTGCCGGTACTCTTCTTGGAGGTCAGTGGTTGGGTGCATCATTACCTCGTTTTTAAGCAGGCGTGATTCTTAATACGAGTCTCCTCTGAGGGTTTTAAGAGCCCCCCCCCCCCTCTGAAGTGTGAACGAGTAACTTTTTCATGCGTGTGTTAGCGTAGGTAACAGTCATACGTACTACAGAATGTAATTATAGTTATTCTAATGTGGTTATGGATAGTTATTATTTTAATGCTATTTCTAATACTGTTGCCAATATGTATCTGGAGTAACATCAGTGGTATGTTTAGAAATATAAAAGTCGTTCCAAGATGACCCCTTTTTTACTGCAAGTGTTTATATACGAAGTACACTCGCTTCACAAATAGGATAGAGCAACGAATGGGTAACTCTCTAATACCATTCTTCCCATTTGAAAAGTGATGATAACTATATGAACGTTCCAAAATTATGTATTTAAACATTTTCAGAAATGCTAAAGACGCTAGTAGATTTACAAATTGTCATCACTCTTCCTTTTGAAATCCACTTGAAGGCAAATCGTAAAGAACATCTTAGTTTTACTTCTGAGTGTGAATTCTAATGTCTGATGCTGTCACTATTAGGAACACTTTCGCGATACTTTCGTTCTTCTGTTTGCTCAGCCGTTTGTAATTTTCTTGTAATTTCTTTCTTCTATTTTTCTTTAACTCGCTCGCGCGCGCGCGCGCACGCACACACACACACACACACACACACACACACACACACACACACACACACACACACACACACACACACACACACACATATATATATATATATATATATATATATATATATATATATATACACATATACATATACATATACAAATACAAGCACACACAACTAAAACAACAACACTTCGTATTGTTTCTCACACTCTCACTTCTCGTTCCCTCTCTCTCAAACTTCTCGATCTCTCTCTCTCTCTCTCGTTCCCTCTCTCTCAAACTTCTTTCCCTCTCTCTCTCTTTCTCAAACTTCTCGTTCCCTCTCTCTCTCTCTCTCTCTCAAACTTCTCTTTCCCTCTCTCTCAAACTTCTCGTTCCCTCTCTCTCTCTCTCAAACTTCTCGTTCTCTCTCTCTCCCTCTCTCTCAAAATTCTGGTTCTTTCTCTCTTAAACATCTTGTTCACATTCTCTCTCTGTTTCCTTTCTCCCATTCTATGTCCTTCATCTGGTCCCCGTTCTCTGCCCCTGTAATGGAACCTGCGGCCCGCGGGCGGAGCGCGTGGTGTCGTAACGCAGCCTGCGGACCGGGCTTAAGCGAGCGTGAAATGAAGCGAAATCGACTCACGAAAATCGATCTCCCGTGCTAATGGGGCTCCGGTGCGAGGAGTCCAGCGACGCCCGAGACGAGCTCTTCCCCTACGATTACGGAAGGACTCGAGCGAGGAAGCGGTAGTTAATAGCCTTTATCTCTGGTTGGGAAGGTACATGTCGCTAAAGGCGTGTTGGTTTTTGTATCGGTCAAACTTACTTACCAGTCGACGCCTACCCTTGGTTGTTGCGACATTTGGTGACGGCAATGTTGTACTTCGGTATGCAGTCCGCTGACTTTGAACATCTGAGAGAGGCAATGGCGGCTTCAGAAAAAATCACAGTATTTCAGTAAATTGATTTTGCAATACGTAGTACTCAATTTATGTACTTTTAATTTGTATATTTTATTTCATAATGAATTTGAAAACATAACATTAAAATTACATTTTTATAAATCTCTCTACTTTTTCTACTGGAGATAGTTGACGTTTAAACTTGGTGCCGTTTAAAACATTAAATTAATAAACGATATTTTTATAATGAAAATAGTTTTTAATCCTCGTACATTTTCACGAGGAGGCCATGGCTTTTATGAGGAATGATCCAGAACTGAGCTGTCTTTGAGGTCATCTGCGTCCGCGGTTTCGTGGCTGCATAATTGTCAATAGCTCTGGTTCCACGTGGATGCGCTGCAAGCCAGTCGCGATTTCTGCGCGATCTGAAGGCGGCTACGTTGGTTGTTCCAAGGAGTGTTTAGTCGATAGGTTCCCGAGTAACGAGCCTTTCAGCCAAACTGGCGTGTTTAAAAAGTATTAAAAATATTCGGGAGCAATACCAGATATAGATTGCACATTTACAAAACAATACCCTCTCGCAGTTCACGATGGAAAAGCATAACTCTCCTTCACACAGTCTAGTAAAAATAGTAGATTTATTAGAGGAGTTCGCGTACTTTTTGAATAACACAAAATGCATGACCATGATGAAACATAACTGCCTTTTCTTCTGGAAGATAGCTCGTATTGTGTTTGTACCTGACTAATTTGATTAGAAGTATTTCTATTTCTATTTGACCATCTCGTCAAACTTGCTACCTTCCTTTTCTATCCACTCTTAATCACTTGCATTTTTAGATTATTTTATTTTAACAGTCGTACTCTGAATACCTATTTTTTCTTAGAGTAGCATTCCTACCTGTTTCATGTTTTTCATTCTCAGTGTTTCTACTGCCACAATTTAATTTCTCACATGATATATCTTTGCTTTTTTACTTGTTGATCAGCCAGTAACAGAACGGATCAGACGAGATTCATTCCTTAACTGACTGGGACATTATGATTGACAAATAGCGCTGTCAAAGTGACGAGGACAACTAAAGTAGTTGAATGAAAGAAGGTCTATTAAAGGCCCTGAGAAAATGTATGTCGCCCTGAGAAAACGTAAAACAGAATGTAATTTGGCCAGTACCGTTTACAATTAATTCCTAAAGAAATTATAATCACATTCCATATAACAATGTGAATATAATGAAGGTAAAGTAACATTGGTCAAATCTGTGTAGATTATTCTTGAACACTCAGAAAGATTATTTTTTACTTTCCCCTTCCAAAATTGTTTTATTTCTATATTAATATCTGATGAAAACTACTACTATATAGGTTTCAATCCAAAATTAGTTTACCTTCTAAGGAATTCTCACGAATTTCCTGCTTTATTAAAAAGCAATCAACAAATTGTCTAGAAATGGACAAATATAAGCTCATCTTCAAACGTACCCATAGTTTAATTTTTTAAACTTTGTAATCGACATTCAGCTGCGTCTTAATCTTTGAAGAAAAAGGTAGACATACAACTAAGGAATGTTTCAATTTTTTTGAATGTGGCAAATACGTTCTGAGACACAAAAAACTACTGAAATAAATATGAATAATTATATAATTGATGTGGAATAACTATAATATACAGAAAGTTTTACATTTTAAACGGGAACAAATAGCATCTACTATCAATTGATTTTTTCCTCTGCCGTATGTTTAAACAGGCAGAGTTGCTTCTATGCTTATGCTGCGATGAGTGGATCTTGTCCGCGAACAAAAATATTTCTCAAAAATATTCGTTAACTATTTAATTCGCAGCCCCACCAATTTTTTTTTTTTAAGATTGTACTGTCAAACCAGACGTACCGCTGACGACCGGCATTTTGGTTGTTGCAGACTTCCTGGGGGAAGGGGCTGGGCTCGACCAGCTCTGGTACCGGCACTTCCGGTTACTCCAGTGCCAGCAAGCCGTCTGACAGCGGCGGGTCGACGGCCTCTCAGGTGAGCCCGCGCTCCCAATGCTCAACTATGCCCCTGTCCTCAACCATCAACCTCAGACTTGCATGCAAATTGTTTCGAAAGCTTCCCCGCTAACCAGGGTTGGAACTTTAATTTGTGTATTTTCATTATTTGGAATTTCAAAAATACTTTTCGAAATATGCTAGATTCCTAGAGAAACTTATAGTCTGTTACAAACTTATTATCTTAAAATACATCGCATCTCACTTGAATGCACAGGACAAGATGTAATAGATTGCCTCCTAAATCCAAATTTCAGATAATTTGTGGGAGTAAATTTTTATTAAATGTTGGTGAATATTTTCCGTTAATTAAGTTTTGCAATACTTTTTGGCTCTTTTGAGTATGAATCACCTTATGAAATTTTAGCATTCAAAGTTTCAATTTCATCAATTCATAATTTGCAGATTTTTTTCATTCACGTTATGTTTTTTATATAATTCACTTTGCTTTTACTTAGTAATTTTCTAAATAATTCTAAATTCTCCCCAATGGAGGAATTCGTCCACTTGATTTTTTAAAGAACATGAAAAAATTAATTTTTGCGAAGTGCTGTTACTATTCCTACCGCTCAATTCGAACTACTTTTAAAGATTCACCAGGAAATATAGAAGCCCATTCATATGTTTTGACCTAAATTAATTTCATTTACAACTGAATGAACGAAAGTGCAGGGACATTTAACGACACTCCAAGATTGAGTTTCTGATATTTATTAAGGTAATTGAAATGACAGTGCTGATTTCATGTTCCAAAGCATTAGAGTATATACGAGTTTACCACATTCGAGAAGCATTACATATCCACTCTAAAGGTCCGATTGCGTAGATAGATGCTCGATTACCGCGCGTACCTTATCGGTCCGCACACTCACAGGTTGCCATCTGCGTTCCTGATCACTGGTTGCTATGCGTTGTCTTAGAAACTCTCCTGCCCATCTCACGACTGTCCGGTTAGGAAGGGCATAATTTTGAAGAGCTTCCACCAATTCCCTGTGACAATCTAGGGCATTTCTCCCATGGAGAACGGCTCTACGTGTGCATGAGCGCTGCTCCAAACGGGATACATTCATTTCGCACAGTGGTTGTCAGATTTCACATTACTCTCTCTGCTAATAGAGACATTCACATGGCCATCTGTTGCTGTACTAATGTGTGTTCACAACATTTCTTTCACGAAACAAATAAAATTTTGTGATCCGATAACATTTCGTTTTGAAAAAAATATTTGCCATAATTTCTACCCCAATCCTCGCATTTTCCGACTCAACACTAGTTCAGATTACGCTTCGAGCCGAGCAGATACGGAGCGGGTGCTTCCAAACCCCAGCAGGCGATCCCGGTCGGAGGTCGGTCGTGGCCGGGGGTCGATCTCGGGGCGCGGGCAGCGGCGCGTGGTCACTTGACCCTTCGACCCTGACCCGGGGCGCAGCGCCGCGCCGCGCCGGCTTTTGACAAAGGGCAATTCCGCGATATTGGGCCCAATGACGCGCCCTACTTGGCGTCGGATTAGAGGTTAAGTGCGGGCTGTGCGCGCTATTTTTAGGCGGCCTAACGCAGCCCTGGATTTGCCGGCGGGGGCGAGTGGGGAGAGCGCGTGAAATTAAAAGTTCTTATTTGCCGTTCTCCTAGTTCAATTAACGCCTCGTCGGGAGATTGCGTTAATCGGTGGAAAACGGGAGGAATGAAGAGCGGGTGTGTTTGGCAGTGGCGAGTGTAATAAGAGAACGTCAAGGATCCCTCGTAAATTCATTGATTAACGCGAGCGCAAAAACGTTCATTCAAGGGAAATCGCCATCTTAGCAGCAGAGGTTTTATTCGCTGACCCTTACTTCACCAGTTCCGCAGTACCCTGACACTTACTTCACCTCCGGCAATCGATGAGCGAAATGTTAAAATGTAGAACGGAAGGAAAATATAATTATGAAATATTTATTAGTTGCCTTGATTTGTTTAGATGACATGTTTGCAACTTTGCATTTAACCATTTCTGTCGAGTGACGTTAAGTATCGAATTAACTGGATAATTTCTCTTGTTTATGATTGTTATCCCAGCACTATAGATGTTCGACTGGACCCAACTTAGCGCTAGATTCAATATCCAATGAATTTCAATATTTTTCGAATGATACAAATTCCTCCACAAAAATTAAGAGTGTAAACGCTTATGATATGTTTTGTCAAGCAAAATATAGGGTTTATTTTGAAATGATTATTCTTAGGAATATTCATATCCAATATCTTTCAATATTTCTCAGTTTTAAATCAATTGAGGAATACTTTTCTGGGCGTGAATACCAGCATATATAATAAATAAGAGTGATTGTAATCTACGAGGCAGAGTTGTATAACTTACAATTATTCACTGAAAGAATCGTCTCTAGTGTAATATACGCCAGAAATTATCACAAAGAGTTATCAGATACAAACGAAGAAAACTGCTAATTCCCAATGTGAGTTGGTGGAATTGGAGAACGACTAACCACCAAGGTATCATACACGTATGCACACTCACACACAACCACGGCATTTAAAGTCATGTCAATTTTTCTTGCTACAAATTGACAGCAACTGTAGCGTGTGTTTTCGGCTATGCAAATGGATCAGTTATGCAAAACACTTTCTACGAGAATGTATGCCTGGGACAAAACGGCATAGGAATTGCTTCTTGATAAAAGTAAAAGGACTCATGGCGTTAGGGTGTTAATTTCTAAAAGAAGTTATTTCGTTATGATGTTAATTATTATTTTCGTTGCGTTTTCACATAGTAAAGAGAAAGTTTTGTATTGCTGCCGCACAAATCGGCGATATTTAGACACAAAAAAAACAGGCTGAATTTAGCTCAAAGCAAATTGCCCTAACAAAAACTACCAAGGACCGCGCGCAATATTTCCTTCCTCTTCCTCGTTCTATCCTCTGTCCGTACACATACACGTATGCACACGCACGCGCTACACAACCACACATGTTGGGACATCAGTGGGGAGCTTCGATCTCGTTCTGGCTGAGGGCGGTTCCCCGCTGGTGGGAGATACATGTTCGCGGAAACACACGCAAGCCGTCGGGTAGACCGTATCTCGCCATCCACCGGGAGAAGATCGCAGCCACCTCTTACGATAAAAACATGCACTACAGTGGCGTCCCCTCACTGGGCCTAGGGCGTTGGCAGTGAAGGAAAGTTTTAACCCCCACACTTCTCTTATTGCTTACATATTTAAAGTAAAATTAAATTTTGTAAACAAAATCCTTATTTATTTTAAATTATAATGTTGTAAGAATGAGAGAAACATAGTCGCAAAATAACAACAATGAGGATGTTGTATTTTGAATTGCAAAGATTGGAATACATTGTATAGTATTTAAGAAGACATGCTCGACGCTTTTCCCATTCTTCTATTCTCATTTTAAAAATTAAATTTTGAAATATTATCAGGTTAGGACACGATCGCCCATTACTCAATTACTTGTTTCTTTTCTTCATACGAAAGGGAAAGAAAGCAATTATTTAAAATTATTGATCCACTTTTTCACTATCCTCATCACAAAATAACACTGATTTCATGAGTATCGCTAAAGGCTGCAACGCGTAACTGAGAATATCACAATCACGGACGCTCTCTCTTCGGCAGGCCGTCAAAAAGAGATGCAACGCCTTGGCACGCTTTGTCCTTGAGTGGGGGGGGGGACGCTGTGCACGCACTCGCGCGCATGCGCTGCCGCCTCCCGATCCGATCGGAAGTCGTTGGAGGCATTCGCCAACGGCCAGAGCTGCGCTGGCGCACTGCCTGCCTTTCATGGACGTGCTGGTGCCGATCGCACAGAACACCGAACAAATGAAGAAATCTAAATAAATTCAAAGAAAAGAATTATTGTTTTATTTCCTTGGACTTTGACACACGACTTGCACACCCAAAGAAAACGCCACTGATGCACTACACCTACGAGACTAATGTCCTTAGTCGCTGAAGCGTCCAGAATCATTAATGAATGAATCCTTGATGTGTTCGCAGTACGACAGCTACGGCAGCCGCCGCTACAGCAGCTCCGGGGCGTCGACGGGGACGTCGGCCAGCAGCTACCGCCCTCCGCCCGTCAGCTACCGCTCGCCCTACACCAGCGGCGCCCGCGAGCGCTCCTCGTCACGCGACAAGTCGACGGCGGCGGCGCTCATCGACAAGTACGGCACCAAGGAGAGCGGCGGCGGGGGCGGCGGCGCGGGCGGCGGCGGCGGCGGCAGCAGCGAGCGGCTGTCGCTGCGAGACAAGTACAACGCTTACGGGACGTACCCGGGCCGCGACGCGTCCGCCTCCCGCGCTGGGGGCTACGGCGCGAAGAGCGCGGCCCAGCAGCAGGAGGAGGAAGAGGAGAAGGAGAGGGAGCGCGAGAGGGAGCGGGAGAGGGAGAGGGAGAGGGACGTGTCGGGGTATCGCTCGCTCAGCAGGAGGACCAGCGTGAAGGACCGGGATCTCAGCCCGCCCGACCTCCCCAACGATAAGCTGTACGGCAGCAACAGTTCCCTCTCGTCGTACGGGAGGGACTCGTATTCGCGCCGGTATGGGCTCGGATCTTCCTACAGGTGAGTCTGCGCTACGTGTCTGCGTTTTGATGAAATACTCCTTTGAAACAAGTGTTCCAACGTCACATTCTCTCTCCTTTATACCCTCCAGCATTCTATCTTCCATATCAGAACAAATGTTTTCAAAAAAAAATAAAGAAGATTATTTACCAGCGTTTCCTGCAGTATTCACATCAAAATACGCAATGATTGTAGGCGTAGTCCGTAGGTGCTTCTTTGTCTGGCAATGATCCAGCGATTCCTTGTGTTTGATTGTTATATTCAGTATCCAATTATTTTTACTCATTTTATTATTCTCGGATCTCACGGTAGCAGATTTGCAAACGGTTCAGATAATCTCCATTTATAATTGATCACTACGAATTTTTGTTTTAGTTTTTCCAGTTTTCTAGTGGTTTTGTGACAATTACTATCTTTCCTACAGTTTTTATATAAACTTTTTTATCATGCTTTGCTAACATATGATTTAAAATTTAATTTATTCTCGAACCATGACACATATGATTCATCCGCAAAGCATTTTCCTCCGTTTCTGGAAATAGCAATCTTTTATATTTCCTAGATCTCAGTTATTCTCAGCACATTCCTACCATAATTCCAAGCGCTTCGTCTGTATGAGTTACGAGCATACATTCATCGCATTGAATTCGATGGAGTGCGCTTTAATAAATGAACCTCTGCCTACATCATGGTTAAATGCGTTAAGGGTTGCTGATCAATTTCTTGGTAATGCAATTCTAAATTGTCAATTTTTAACGATTCATTTCAATATCGGTTATTTGGTGATAAAGAAATACCAATCAAGTGATAGTGATTGGTGAACAGATTAAAACAAGATAGGCAGAAAAACTACATTTTTTGGGCCCGTGGGGGCCCGTTGTCATGGACCCGTCGGCTATGGGGACCCGTTTCATTTTCAGAGGGCCCATCCTCCCTCTAGCCCCCCTCCCTGTGCGCCTAGGGTGGTGATGAATATTATAAAAGTGAACCGATAGAAAAATTAGTCAGAAAGTGAATGAGCTAGTGGGAATAAATGAGAGTGAACGCCAACTGCTAAGGTCATTTTCGTATCATAAGTGTATGCGTGTTTTATCGCGGAAGGTGGCGATGATCGCTGGCCGGCGAGATCCGGCGCCGACCTACCCGTCTGCTTGCGGGGATTTTTCCCTAACCAGGTATCTCCCAAGAGCGAGGCCGCCCCCCTCAGCCGTGACAAACTCTAAGCTCGTGTCTAGCTTCCCGATGTGTGTGGTAGTGTGATGCTCAGAAGTGTAAGCATATATAAGTAATGGGTGAGGATAGGACAATGAAGAGTAAGGAAAAGTCGCACACGATTCGTGGCCCGTGTTTTAGGGTAATGCTCGGCATCCGCCTGGTGTTAATCGGAGAAACCATGGAAAACTATTAATCAGAGCAGCCGGCCGGCACCGATATTAAAAATTAAAGCATCCCCAAAACCATCTACGTGTTTTAAACATCGATGTTTTTAAAAATAGTTTAGTAACCTCTAACATTAGTGTTCGCAGGTGGTAGAATTCAATTTCAGAATGGCCGTGTTTATTAATTTATCACTAAGATTTAACTGGCCAAGAAACTATAAAATACTAAAAGGAACAATTAACAAAAATGAGTCTGAAAGCCAGAGAGTTCGGTGCCATCTCAAGAGGACAGACCTCCCTCAGATCTCCATAGAAGAATGTGAGATGAGGGAGACTCGTCGCCTACTGTACATGGATTGACCGACTCTTGGCGTGCGAAAGAAAGTAGAAAAGGTATAGGAAATACTAGAGCAACGGGGTTAACGGTCGGAGGAGATAGTCTGTTTGAAGAATGTTTTGAAAACAGCCTTTGTTTCGTTTGAACTTATGAACAGATAGTGACATCAGTTATCATTTCATATTATTACAAAAAGAGAAGAGCAGTACCCTAACAAACGCGCCACGAACAGCGCGCTATCTTTCCTTCCTCTTCTTTTTCCTATCCTCACCACTTAGTTAAACATATTTACACTTACAAGCACTACACTACCACAACTGTCGTGAGACCAGCCGGGAGCTTTGAGCTTATCCCTGCTGGGGCGGTGTCCCGCTGGTGGGAGATACCTGGTTTGGGAAAAAACCGCGAGTCGATATGTAGGTCGGCGTTCAAGCTGGCCATTTAACACGGGAAGATTATTGCCACCTCCCACGATAAAAAAATGCAATTCAGTTACGGGACTAATGACCTTAGCAGTTGACGCGCCTGGAATCACTAATCAGTCAATCAAACAATTGAACATCGATGTTTAGAAACATCGATGTTTTGTTGTCGATGTCGCATGATGAGTCTTGTGTTGCAACCGTTCCAACAACCACGACTATCCAATCAGAATCACTTTTCAGTCAATCAATTATCAATCAATCAATCAATCAATCAAACATCGGTGTTTAGAAACATCAATGTTTTGTTGTCGATGTCGCATGATGAGTCTTGTGTTGCAGCAGCTCCAACAGGCGCGACTATCAAATCAAAATCAGTAATCAGTCAATCAATCAATTAAACATCGATGTTTAGAAACGTCGAAATTATGTTGTCGATGTCGCATGGTGAGTCTTGTGTTGCAGCCGCTCCAACAGCCGCGACGCGGGCGACTCGGGCTCGTCGGCGTCGTCCACGCCGGCCACGACGCCCGTGCAGATCCCGACGTCGCTGCGCTTCGGCAGCAGCACGCGCTACGGCACGTCGGTGCGCAGCCCGGCCACCGAGAAGCCGCCCTCGGTGTTCGGCGGCGGAGGCGGCAGCACCGCGGCCGACCGCTACGGCCGCTACTCGCGCAGCTACAGCACCGAGGACAAGAAGCCCTCGGTCTCCGCGCTCACCTCGCCCACCTCCCCCGTCGCGCCGCCCACCGCCACCACGCACTCCGCCCCCGACCTCACCAAGGCCAAGGACGACAAGGTAATGGCAGAGCGGATTTCGGTGGTTTCGCACATTTTTGTCCGTTGCTTCAGGGGATAGCTAAGTGCAATTTTTTGACATTTGGTTAGAATTGGAAGCTATGTAGATTAATATTTTATTGCATATTTCGTCCATTTTTCCTGTTGGTGCATATTCGCGTAATTATAGGAGCTTGTTGTGCATATTTCGTTAAAATAGAGACTTATTTGTCAAACAATTCATGCTTTCATAGAATCTGTTTATTTGTAAGCGTTCATTGATTAGAAAGAACTTGTAATAGTTTGAGTTTTTCTTTTCTGTAGATGATGAAATACTTGTGCACACGTAGGATATTTCTTGATATCATATTTGTTAAACCAGAAAGAAAAAATTAAACAAGACCTACAACGAAGGTTACTTCACTAAGGTACATATTTACTTTAATTAGTACTTCTACCGCGAAGGTGTAAGCCTAATGTTTGCACAAAAATATAACTTTTCGTTCCATTGATGCTTCTCCTGCATTTTATCAAGAAAGGATTGCACAAGAAATTAAATTTTATTAGTTTTAATTGCATATTAAAGTGCATGTTTTAGAATTTTTAGGTCATAAATGCAAATTTTTAAAAGCATAGTTAAAGATTTTTTTGGGAATAAACATCCTCTCCCTAGTAATGTGATTGCAACGGGCTGTTAATTTATTATTGCTAGAGTTTCGGTTCGGTTCGGTTATGTATAGCCCGCGAGTTCAGGGGCATTTCAGGAAGTGTAATCTATGTTAGTGTAAGTGTGAATGTAAGTAAAAGGCGTGAGGATAGGACAAGAAAGAGGAAGGAAAGATCGCACGCGGTCCGTGGCCCATTTGTTGGGGTACTGCTCCGGCATTCGCCTGATGTAGATCGGAGAAACCACGGAAAACTACCGATCAGAGCATCCGGCCTACCGCCGCCGCTTCCGCCCTGAGCCGTGCAAGGCGCTATACTTGTGTTTTCTAACGTGGCATCTGTCGGTAGTATCTCCAAGATGGAATTCAGCACGATTTTTTGCATCATTATCAGTCCTGCTGGTAGAGTTGCTTGATCTGCAGCACTGCTTGATACGGTCGCGATCATGCGACATCATGCGACATTTTGTGGCAGGACCAAGAAAGACGCAAAAAGTCGTGCCGAATTCCGTCTTGTAGATACTACCCACAGATGCCACATTAAAAAAAAACAAGTATAGTGTCGCATGTGCCCTCCTTTCCCACATAATATCATCTCGCCCTCTTCCACCTCCCCGCCTGCTTCTACCAATCGGTTGGTCGAGCGCTGCCTGGTGCTCGTGATACCAACATAATTTTTATAGATGTCATTCTCATGAGCATGGTGCTACTGCAGAGAATATTTCCTGACGAATTGTATATTTCTGTTGGTTCAACTTATTGAACGTCCCACGGTTTGAAATAGTTCACACATACGCTCACACAGTAAATTAGCCACTTTAATTATATCGTGGAATGTTGTTTATGCCTTTATTATTTCAAAGTAATTTTACAAAACTTCAAGTAATAATTATATGTATTGCTCCATCTGACCAGTCATGCTACGGAGTACGGGTCCTCACCAAAGCCATCTCTCCAGACATATAATATAAGGTTCAATAAGGTATAATTTAGTAGAAAGCAGTAAGAGGCATAACTTAGGTCCCACCTGTTTTTCCCTGTCCCTTCACCTTCCCCCTCTCTACTCACAAAACCTGGTTTAAGAACCTATGATATATCGTTACACAATTATGCCAAGTTGATACGTATGTTGCAGTAACCTGTTCCCTATGCCAAACTCGTCAATCTTCTATTTTTTTCGTTTTAGATCTAATACATGAGATCTGACTGGGTGTAATTCTGTATCTAGCAATAGAACATATAAGGTATTTTGTCGAATGTTTCTTAGAGACCGTAAAAAACACGTTTTCGATCCTTACATTACAATGTAAAGAGAGATTACGTGATTGCAAAATTGAAGAACGAGCCACTCGTGCAATTTGCGTCCTGTCGGCAGGAGTCGTCGTCGTCGAGCGAGGAGTCGTCGACGGAGGAGGACGAGGAGGCGGCGGAGACGAAGCCGGCCAAGATCTTCATCACGGTGGTGACGCGCGGCACGTCGCCCACGCCGCCGTCCACGTCGCCCTACCTGCGCAGCCGGCGCGCCGACCTGGCGCGCGTGCTGGAGAAGACGGTGTCCAAGCCCACGACGCGGCCCGCCACGGCCGACAAGGAGGTGCAGTCGGACCGCGGCGACGACACGGCGCGCCACTCGCGCTACGGCGGCACCTCGCGCGCCTCGCCCTACCTCTCCGCCTACCTCGACAGGTACGGACAAAACCACGAATTTCCCTCCGAACTCTAATTACAGGGCCCTGGTAAAGAAAAAGTAGATAAATCCAGTTGCCAAATTTAGAAAACAAAATACTCTAACACGTGGTGTAGCCAGAATCCATGTTTTGTGGGTTCCTGATACCGAAAAATCGAATGACGGCAATCCGTCCGTCCGTGAACAACACTAGCGGCGAAACCGTTCAGCCGATTTTCGGAACGGGTACTCTAGTAATAATAATAACAATAATAATAATAATAATAATAATAACAACAATAATAACAATAATAATAATTGTAATAATAATAATTGCATTAACTCTACTATTTCTGGCTATTCCATACAGATATTTTAAACTAATAAATACATGAATTTTTAACTCACTGCACTCCGCACACTTCACAACACTTGCACTTACAGGTACTACCACTTTAAACAAGTGATAATTGAATTATCGAATTTTTTAATTATTGGATGGATTTCGACTAGAAACTTTAAATGGCAACATTATTTTGAGATAGTAGATTTTTATTCACAAATTAGCACTATTCACTATTTTATTGTTAAATACATCACATTTTTATTTCGACATTGTATTGAAGTTGTGATCCATCGAAATGACAAGTTATGAATTTCTATTTGCTTTAAACTATTTCAAATATGTTTGAAAAATAAAAGCCATTTCATGTATTCCACAACCAATGAAATAATAGGAAAGTAAAGTGTACTCACTTTTCTGAGTTTAATTTTCTAATAAAATAAACCATCCGTCCTTTTTGCAGGTACGGAGGAAGCTACACGTCACCAGTGTCTCGCTATGGGTCGTACACATCGAGATATTCGTCTCGAGGCGATCGAGAGTCTTCAGTGTCCAGTAGCAAGCCGGAACCGGAGCCCGCGAAGCCAGAACCAGCGAAGACGGAGCCCGCAAAACCGGAACCGCAGAGCGAACCTACGAAGACACAAACCTCGAGACCCGAACCTCCGAAAACCCTGTCGCTCAAAACCGAAGAACCAAAGACGGAACCTACCAAAGTTACCACTACAGCGAATTCTAGTCCTCTGCCTAGTAAAGAGCTAAATAAAAGTACAAATAAATTCCCTGGCACGAAAGCCGAAACAGATAAATCTACCAAAGAAGTTAGCAAACCGAAAGAAGAAACTCCGAAATTACCCAAAGTGCCAAGCAAAGTGGATATCGCGCCTAAACCAGAAGCCTCCGCAACTAAGTCATCTGTTCTCACAAAATCGGATTCAACGAAAAATGTTCCTAGTAGTCCTACAAACAAGTCACCGGCAGTTTCACGTTCGGATTCTATCAAGAACGTTCCAGGTAGCCCAGCTAACAAGTCGCCCGTTGTATCTCGTTCGGATTCGGGAAAAATAACGCCAGAGAGTTCAGTTACCTCATCACCTTCAGTTTCACGGTCAGACTCGATTAAGAATGTTCCTGATAGCCCAGCCACCAAATCGCCAGCCGTGTCACGGTCCGATTCCATTAAAAATCTTGCGGGTAGCCCAGCAAGTAAGTCTCCTTCGGTGTCCCGTTCAGAATCGGGCAAAAACGTAACAGACACCACAGTAAAGAAATCGACCTCAAAGGTCGACTTATCGAAAACGCCACCGGAAAGCCCCGCCGCGAAGTCACCAAGTGTCTCGAGATCCGACTCGATTAAAAACCTTTCAGACACCGCCCCAACCAAATCCCCTATCGTCTCCAGATCCGACTCCATAAAGAACCTCTCGGAAAGCCCGACCACCAAATCCCCCGTCGTGTCGCGTTCGAACTCGTTCAACAAGAACGTCACCGGGAAACCACCCATCGGCAAACCCGACCCCACCCCGTCAACCGACACCGCGCCGACTAGTCTCAAAACCAAATCCGCTTCGGAGACGGCCGTCACCAAAACGCCCCCGCTGTCCCCGTCGGCGTCCAAGACGAAGGCGGACGCGGCGGACGCCGCCAAGCTGCCCCCGCCGGTGCCGAAGGCCGCGGACGGGCTGAAGGCGTCGGCGTCCACGCACGCGCTGGCGGGCAAGTCCATCGTGAACAAGGACTTCCGCAAGTCGCCGCTGAACGTGGGGGAGATCGAGGCGGAGGCGAAGCGGATGAAGGCGGCGCGGGCGGCGGGGGCGGCGGGCAGCGCCGGCGGCTCCTCGCTCAGCTCCAGCGACGCCGAGGCCGCCGCCGCCGCCGCCGGCGACGCCGACAAGGTCTCCGCCGCCGAGAAGAGCGCCGCCGCCCTCAGGCTCAGCAAGTCCCTCTCCAAGCTCGCCGCCGCGCCCAACTTCCTCGAGGTGAGCTCTTTCCTCTACTTTCTCGCCGTACAACTACGTAAGAAGAGACACTTATGTAATCGTGCACCGGAAAACGGTCAATTTTTAGCAGAAAGACTTTATTTCGTGTTAACGTGCAGGATGGATCACTTAAAATGTTCTCTTTAAATATGTCCTGAACTAATGCAGTTCAATTTTTTTTTAGTAAAGCATTTAATCTATTTTATGACGTATTAATTTTCACTCTCCAATGTGTTAGTTAATTTTATTAAAGCATTTCTAATAATAATTTAAATTCATTTATTACTGGGCAATTAAATGAAAGTAGCAGGGTTAAAGTTGAATTCTTGTATTTAATTTTATTCAAAAATTAATTTATTTGAATTGAATTTCAAATGTGATCTTAATTTGATGAGCTAAAGTGGAGGTGTAATTTTAATATTAATTTTTTTACAACAACGTATATTCATGTTTAAATTCTCATGTAAAAAGGGAAGGGGCAGTATAAATATATATTTTAACATATAATGTGTTATGTAAGTTGCAATAAATTAACTTGTACCTTAGAACTTTGATAAATTAATTGGAAGCACAAATGTCAACGTTTGTAGATTCTCACAGAAACTACAGTGTCAGCAAGAGTTACATTTTCTTTGTAGTTATGAAAAATACTAATTGTTTGTGTATCATACCGAAATATGTAGGTTTCTGGACGGTGTTGCTGAGGGATAGTGTTCAAAAACATTATAATTTTTGCTGAGATGCTTTAATTAACTTTTTACTGTGAATAATGAGAGTACAACATTCATTCTGCTAACGTACAGCGACTCATTTTGTGTACAAAATGTCAACGTTGGTAGTCCTGTATTCATCCTTATCATGTTCATTCGTCACCAGTGATCGATAGTAGCTCTAGGATTCTGAACAGTGTTCTGCGTATTGCTGCCCACTTCCATTAAACTATCAAAGTAAACATTTTTCATAAAACTGCAAACTCAAATTTGCAGACGATTAAAGCTCACAAATGTGTGCTTTCATTGTACGCACTTAAAATTGTTGTTCATTTGAGTTTCTTCTGTCGCAGGTTTCAAAGTCCGCGTCCGGGAGCCCCAAAGGCCAAAGCCCAGTGCGCACCAAATCGCGGCGCGACCTCAAGAAGAGCCCCTCGCGCTCCAGCAGCGCCTCCGACGCCAGCGACAGCTCCACCGAGAGCTCCACCGACACCTCCAGCACCGAGACCTCCTCGAGCGAGACGGAGACGTCGAGCGAGAGCGAGAGCGAAGGCGACGCGCCGTCCGCCGCGCGGGAACCCGTGCGCCGGCGCCAACGCGGCGGCGACGACCTCGCGCTCACGGCCGACAAGCCGCCACGCCCCCCCGGCGCCGCCAAGGGGGCGTCGTCGGCGGCGACGGCGGCGAAGCAAGAAGAAGCCAAGTCGTTCCTGATGCGGGCGCTGGCGCCCGTCACCAGCTTCTTCAGCCGGCGCGGGGCCGACGACTCGCCCGACGAGGCGCCGTCGTCGACGGCGGTGACGCGCGCGCCCAGCAACCAGTCCCTGGGGCGCGCCTCGGACAGGGACAGCTCGGAGGGGGAGAAGCCGCGCAAGCGCCGCATCAAGCGCGTCGAGTCCGGGGAGCGCGCCTGGTGGATGGACGACGGCGGGGAGGTGCCCGAGGGCATCGCGCGCCTGCAGAGCAACAAGTCCATCGCCCGCCTGGCCGAGGCGGCCGCCGAGCTCAAGAAGAGCACCGACAGCGTGCCCGGGCTGCCGCGCACCGGCAGCAACGCCTCCTTGCGCTCCTCCGACAAGGAGGACGCCGCCGCTGCCGCCGCCGGCAAGGCCATGCCCGAGGGCATCGCACGCCTGCACAGCAACAAGTCCATCGCCAAGCTGGCCGAGGTCGCCGCCGAGCTGCAGAAGAGCGACAGCAAGAGCAAGTTCCGCATCAAGAAGGTGAGCGCAAACAATTTTTTAATATACAACGAAAATTTACTATTTCATACTTCAAATGATCATTAAAAACAGTATAGTTATTTTAATTAATGTTAATTACAATAAAGAATAAAATGTAGTCTGCAGTAAGTCATGCATCGGTACTTTCCGTCTATTATTGAAACTATAACAAAAAAGTAATTAATATTGGAACAACAGTAGAGCAACACAAATTAGCGTAATATAATTTGTACTTTGGGTGGGGATGATGAACTTGAAATGTTTTGTTAGCTTGTATCAGTCGATACAATGATAATGTGCCAAGTATTATTTCTTCTGAAAACAGACATTTACAAACAATTTCAGAGAACAAAATGTAAATCAAAAAACATATCGTTCAAAGACATTAGAGGGCATTTTTATTAATTATCTGTTTTAAAATTCATTTATATTTTTCATAAATTACATTTTTTCTACGGGACAAATGATGACGTATTCGTATTTTACAGGACGATTGATTGCGTCATCAGTCACACATTCAGTCGATCGCAGAAAGAGAATCGTGTGGAGGAAGTGGTAAACGGAACAGCCAACCACCGTTTCCTCGCAGGGATGTCAAATACCCGAAATGTCACAAGAAAGTTGTTTCGCAAAATGAAGTTTGATTCTCTTATAAATTTATAATGCTGTTAAACAAAAAATACCGTATGCTCGTATATAATGTTAGTTTATTGCATTTGTACAAATCTGAAATCTCGTTCCTAATATTGCTCGTTTTCAAAACATGTACTAATGCAGTAAAGCTTGCATAAACCATTTATTATCTGTAGGAAACACTTGCTGCTTTTTATTGTTTAACTTGTCATAATTCTTCTGAGTTTATTATGTGACTTAAGTATCTTGAACTTATCAGATAAACTGGTTTTTACAAGTTCAAAGGCATAAACATTAAAGTCACTTAAAATTTACAAAAATCTCTTAGGCCCATTTCAGTGTCATTCAAGAGTACCTTGCATTGGATTTTTTCGTTTATGGCTCATCGAGTGTTGACATTGGACATTGCACTATTTATGTTCATTGTTCTTGTGCTGAAATATATTTAACCCTGACATGGCGTTTCTTTCTCCCCTTAAGTGATTTTAATTGGGATCACATAGTAAAGTAAAACTAAATGTCAGTCAAGGCTGCGCAGGAACGCAGTACCACCCATGCAGCAGGACCTCACAACGACACAAACCATCTCCGTGTGCTGATACAGTTCAAAACCAATCGAACCAATACAATACTTCAGGATTACACAAACATCAAAGTGATCTAAGAATAACACTGCAGAAACTTTGGTTATAGTTTCGAAATTAAACACTGAGAGCAAAATTCAGGTAAGTGATATTTTGTACAGAAAATACAGAATAAATCCGTTTCAATTGTGAATTTTTTAGGAAGAAGAGGCACAAATCCGTCCATTGCTGCGATGTATCCAAGAACATATCACTTACAATATTAGAGTTATTTAAGATGATTGTGCAAACACGACATTAGTGTGTGTGTGTGTGTGTGTGTGTGATGCTAATAATTAGAATTCACTATTAGAACGCTCCGATGATGGAATCTCATTTTTCGAAAGGTCGCATAACCTAAAAGTATTGTTCGTTACGAAACAACACCCATTCGTTTCTGAATAATGAGAACCAGTGATTGTTTAAATCGAACCGAATGCATAAGCGTATGTAGTGCGAGTTCATACCTAGAGTTTCTTAAACCTGCAGGTTCTCGGAATCTTGTCGGTGAGGGAACATCTACACCAGCTAAGGTGCTAGGTCAGGCACTGCCACAGTCAAAAAAGAAAACTTGTAGGCCAGCTGCTGCTCTGACTGGCCGTTTTTATGATTTCCCCTATTTTATTATTTATCTAATGTTTTGCATCTAATCTATTTCCAGACAAATGGAAGAGAAATACCATAAATAACGGGCCTTGAGTAATTCTTCTTCCCATTCTGCCACCTGCCCCCTCGCCAATCTTCGGGGATGATTCGATGATCCCCCATAATCTCGCTTATTCCATCCAATCTAGAAAATACTCCAGCAGTCTCGTCAGAAAACTGATTTTAAACCAAACCCCTCGTGGAGCCATATGAATAAAATGAGGTCATTAAAATAAAACTTGTGTATGTTTTTCAAGCGAGATCAGCTCGAGTCTGGCAAACCCTCGTGGTGGCTGGTCATCAGCGCCATCATCCTCTTCATTCTTCGGGTGATGGCCTGATTTCCAATTCCCATACACTCAACCCTCCTAACGTAGAAAAGTATCCGACAGGATTGCCAATCAGACCAAATCCCTTGGTAGCTTGTAGATCTGACAAATGAAGATGAATAGATCATTTAAATTAATATTGTGAATGCTCTCGTGCGCAGATAGTCGGGCGAGCGCGTGTGGTGGCTGATCGCAACGCCATAATCCTCCCCATCCTTCGGGTGGTGACCTGGTCCCCAGTTCCCATGCACTCGCCACACCTAACCTACGAAAGTATTTGACAGTATTGTCAATCAGACCAAAAACCTCGAAGTTTGTAGATCTAGAAAGAAAAGATGAGATTATTTAATAGTATATTATGTAATTAGTTTATAATATTAAGCTTTATTGCATTAGTACATGTTTTGAAAAGTGCGATGTTAGGAACGATTTTTCACATTTGTATGAATGCAATAAAGCAATCGGAGGTAGGCTGTTTGATTTACCACTACCACCCGACGAGTCTCTCACTGCGATTGGCTGATTGTGTGATGACGCAATTATTCGTGCCATAAACGTCAAATACGTCATAACCCATAGGTAAAATGTATGGGTAAAATGTAATGTATGGGTAAAAATTTACCCATAGGTAAAACGTAATTTTATGAACGATTTCTGTTAGATAAAGGGTCGTTTATCATTAATATTGTGAATGCTGTCGTTCGCAGATCGAATCCGGCGAGCGCGCGTGGTGGCTGGACAGCAGCGCCAACATCCCAGAGGGCGTGCAGCGCATCCTGAGCAGCAGCAGCCTCGCCGCCGCCAGCGCCGCTGGAAGCGCTGCTGGAAGCGCCGCCGGAAGCGCTGCGGGCAGCGCCGCCAGCTCCGACAGCGAGAAGAAGCCGCCTCGCATCCAGAAGATCCGCAGCAGCCGCTCCGTCGCCAAGATGGCGGTGCAGCAGGCTGCCGCCGCGGCCGCCGCCGCAGCCAACGGCGAGGCCGACGACCGGCCGTGCCTGTACCGCATCCGGCACGTGGAGTCCGGCGAGAAGGCCTGGTGGCTCAGCAGCTGCGGGGACATCCCCGAGGGCATCGTGAGACTCGAGACGTCCTCCTCCGAATCCTCCGACTCCGAGGCCGAGAAGAAGGACGCGTCCAAGGCCGCGGATGGACAGGTGATGGGATTTCAGTTGATCGTTTTAACGATGCAATACTGAACAACATGAGTGGTTATTGGGAACACATTGTAAGAGTAAAAACGGAGGTTTTTGAGATTCAGGAGATAGAGTACTGTTTGCTGTTCCATTGGCGGCTGGTGACTTAAAAAGTTGGTGGTTGGTCAAGGTTATTACGTACATTTCATTGTTAGTTTGAACGTAAATTTTCGCAAAAACGTTTAGGGAATACCAATGCCTTTGCTTGTCCAAGACTCTAGGTTTTAAATGAAGTTTACTCATCTCTGGAACTTTTGCTCATCCCTGGTCTCTCGAATCGGGCAGCGGAACACGAAAACCATCTGATACTCATTCACACGCTTTTTGATCTGGCGAACCTGATTCTCTCCCTAGGTGTTTGAGCTGTATGTCTCTCAATGATCCTTTTCCCTCCGTTTGCAGCTAATGTCATCGCTTATGTTTATCATTGCGCCCCCAGCTAGCAACGTCGTGTAAGCCTCCAGACCCTCTGTACATATGCGGATCATTCTCTCCTCTGGTTTGCAGTTTATGTTAGATAACTGTGATGCGATTATGACACACGAAAATAATTATACAAACAAAATACATTTATATTACATTTAATTAAATACGAAATATTTTGGTGTAGCAAATAAAAAGGCGGTCACTGGCGAGAGTCGCCACTAATTTGTACTGTGCCCGAGCCGTCACTGACTGGTAGCGCCTCTGATTTGCACCTCTGTGTCCATGCGCGCACAGGCACTGGCGCTTACCAAGGACGTATCGCCTGCCCTATGCCGACTCCTGCTTTGTACAACACGCGTGGCATCGCTTCTAATGCCAACGAGGAAAGCAAATTTCGCCCAGAAGGGTCTCACCAATTCCTACGAGCTTCTCAAGTATGGTCTTGATTCCAATGTTCGTTCAAACAATAAAAGTTCAATGAAAGTTTTTGAGATGAACTGTTATATGAAAGAATGTTTCACAAAGAAATTTAATAGAACAGAAACGTTGCAGAGGTTTCATACTGTATTCAATAAGGAAATCGCGCAGTCGTGGTTGGCTACACATCCTATGATGCTAGTGTTTCCACAAAATGTGGATTGTACAGCCACAACAACAGCACAAAAACAACGCGTAGAGTGACAACAGAGTGAATACACTGAAACATGCCTGGCTTATTTTATTTCTAGTAGAGAATTATTTCACACGATCCATTTTTCAATATGGACTTCCACAATTGTTCTGCCGCCTCCAACAACGAAATGATACTATTTACGAAGATAGTACAAATGGAAGTCTCTTCCAACTTAATGACCATGTCCGAGCTCAAAAAATGTTAATATTAAGTACACCATCTGTGAATGACAATCTGGCACTATTCACTTTGAGTGAGTTCCAATTATCATACCTACATTACTCTCACATCTAAACCAAATACATCCACGTATTACCAAACAAGTCACGTATGTATTCGCAGAAATAGTGAGACCATTTGATGATGAATAACCAGTTCTACTTAGGGTTCAATCATTTACAAAGAAAGAAATATGTAGATGTGGTTGTCTCGCAATGGGGCAAGGAAAATTAATAAGACCGTACTATTGTGTTAGTCGGAATACAAGCGCAAACAACGTTAGTTCTGCCGAACACTATTTCCAGCTCCAATAATGAAAGATGTACTGTTATAAAATTGTATCACCAATTCATCACAGATGGTCATTATGATGGAATCCATTTCTTTAAATGATCCCAGTGAATTTAAATAGATACATGTGAGAGGAATTAATTGTTTGCCTTAAAATACTTCGTGCTTTATACGTAAATTTACATGTTAGTGTAAATGTTGTTCATTGGTCCTTTCTCAAATAAACCTATTTGAATACTTTCTTACTTCTAAAATGAAACGAAGTTTTTAAGTCGAATAGAAGGGCATCCATAACTTTGATTGTAGTTTTTGCAATTCCTAAATGAAATTACTGGAATGAAAGAGTTATTCTGCTAAATATTCATTAAAATAATCGGCGATTTTAAGTTTCCTCCTTGAATGATGTAGTTTTGTCCCAAAATTATAAACAAAAAAAATGGGATTAGACACGAATTCAAAATAATACGGTATTATAATAAATATATTAGAATAGGGAATACGATAAAAATTATCATTTCTTTATTGTGGAAGTGTTAGAATACATTTAAATATTTAGTTCTGTCTAAAATTATGTTATGAAATGAACTGTTTTTTTAAACAAGGAAAAAACTTGAAATGAATAGTCACTGTACAAAAATGTACAAAAATTCTGTAATGAAACATGGCGTAGTCTTTGGGTTTGCCGAAGCAAAAATTTCCCATGTTAGTTGCACTCGTACGCGGCAACTAAATTTTAACTAGAATGAGAATTCATAACTTTTTCAATAGACCGATTCATTCGTTGAAAACCCTGTGGACACCTACTACTCATGATACAACTTCACTTAGTCATCAGGTCCACGAGAGCCAAATCTTTTTGTGCAGCGCTGGGGTTGTGCGCGACGCGATCCAGTGACAAGCTAACGCGTTACTCACGCGCCGGTTGCCTCTCGCGCAGGTGCCAAAATTCCCGCTGGTGCTGCCAGAGGCCCGACGCGGATCGAGTGGCTCGGGGCGCAGCCGCAAGGCGTCCCAAGGGTCGGGGTCCGGCCGCCAGTCGCCCTACGACAACGTCAGCGAGCAGCTCGACAACGACAACGACAGCGCCGACAAGGGCGGCAAGATGGTCCAGAAGAAGCCGCGCCCCAAGAACCTGCCGCTGTTCATCGGCAGTCATACCAACATTGACGACATCCTGGGCTCGGCCGCCACCACCGTGGAGCCGGCGATGGGCGTGGCCCGACTCAAGAAGAAGCTGGAGGGCGGGGAGCCGTCGGACGATGGTGAGTTTCTGCGCATGCGCGATTCACACTGTGTGTGGTTCATTACTTTTTTTTGCCACTATTGCTTGTTTTGTTTTCGACTCCGACCTGCTGGTTGAAGTATGGCGAGAGGAGAGGAGGGTATTTCCTAGCAATTCTATGAAAATAAATATGTATTCGTTTGCCGATATAGATACGTTTCCTATTACACGAAGAGCGAAAAGATCGTTTTCAAATATTGTCATCCACGTCCGTTGTATCTTTATTCATATTTCTACAATGCATAGTAAAAGAGTGGGAGAGGGGTTCTGGAGGCTAAGAAACAAGCACAGATTGTACTTTGGCCCGATACGTCACGTACTGGTTTTACTTTTATAACGAAACATAAAATAAATCATTTTGAAAAACATCATAATACTTATAACTCCTAGTCCAACTATGTGCTTATAAGTAATTGAGTTATGAGGCTTCTCCTCACTGTATTGATAATGAATTTGAATCTAATATAGGGCAAAGATCTTAGGGCAACGACGAAAACGGCGCGATGCGTAGATGATGAATTTGACAGTAAAATTTATTTAAAAATTTACATTCTAAATTTAAACTTCTAAATTATATACATATTTGTTAATTTAAGATTTCTTTCCTCTTTATATTACTATTTTTAATTATTTTTATTTCATTTAATGTAATTAATTCATCTTTATTTTATTACTTTTAAAATCTATCAGGTTGCATTAAATACCTACCTGTGGTCTAATGAGTGCAATCTGTTATTCTTTCTAAAAAATATAATTCACTTGTATTCGGATACTCGTATTCATTGTTTATTAATTTTTTTTCTTCGCCATTAAAAACTGTACAAAAATAACTACTTTTGTCTTCATTTGGAACTTTGTACCTATTTAACATTTGGAATAACCTGGTCATTCATATTCAGAATTCATAAAGTGCGTCAAATGTACTGTAAAATCATTAAGTGTATTAAGTGTATCAGTGACGACACGTGGCATTTTTGAGTAGTCACCACATGATTTTTCGAACATTGGGGCTTATTTTTCGGAAGCAACCAGTAGAATTCAAATATATTTGTGGTAGGGTGTCTGGCTTTACACTTCACAAATCACGGTCATTTTTTCTGGTATTATTTGTCCATTTTCTTTTCAATAAATCATTTAAACACCTTAAGGCTAAATTTAAATGGAAATTTCCTTAGAATTCTTTGGTTTGAAGTATCTGAGAGGACGGACGTAAGTTGGTCTTAAATGGAGGTGAGGTAAACGTATAATTTATTGAATTGTGTTCAATATTCTCATATTTCGTTAGCTTTACCCAATTTTGTAAAGCCACTTAAATTACAAAATCCAGCTTAAACACAAATATTTTTAATGGCCACTTTTCAGAATAGAAGATAAGGGCAACAACAGAGTGTTGACACTCACTTGTACCGAACTATTTGTAAAACCTCACAGATACACCGTAAAGTGCCTGATGTGAACTTTATTGCGGTAGGTACCTTTAGCTCTAAAATTTAATAACAAAGGGGAAAGGGTCAAAAGATGATCATCCTTTCTAAGTGAACCAAATTGCTTTTGTTTTGTTCGAACTACGATAGCTTTAAGTTCCCCCAATCAGGGAAGATGAGCACAATCAGACTGAACGCACAAAATTCAAAAACTCGGCCTCATTTTACTTGCTTGTTCATACTGAGAGTTTTAACTGTTCGTTTTGCTAGGCATTGCCGGAAAACACCGAACAGTCGAGATTCTCTCATCGTAGCGATGAGTAGGAGTGCTTATTTCCGTGCAGCAATACGAACCGCTGCGACCGATTGAGTTATCGAGAGTGCTGTCGAGTAGACAATTCGATGCGCTAATATTAGCAAATATTTTGCGATCTTTTCATTTTTGTGACCATTTCCAGCAGTTTCTTTACTTATTAATACTTTGCATATACGTACATTCTGTATCGACGAATAATCCTCTTTTCTAAAACATTTAAAATACTTTTTTTATTACTATTTTTTTTTGTTATCGCCGCATCAATGGATGACCAGACGACAGGTCTCTGGTATTGATCCATAAGAAAAGAATAGCAATGAATAATTAATTAGTCGTATTCAATGCATTCTTGATTGTCACACATTCGCACATCTATATTCATGTTCTTTCAACATTTATTACACTATTGCGAACATTTCTGCCACTTCTGAAACGTTTCTCATGTTTTTGCGCATACATTATTTTGTGATTCCAGCTATAAATTAAAGAATGATTTCTGAACACTCATCCTAACATATCTGATTTGAATTGTCCTATATTGTCCCATCTTCGAGATTTACGAATGAATAGAAATTAAAAATTAAGGTGGCATGTATCACAGTCCTAAATTCGAAACTCCTCTTCTGCAACGTCGGCTTCTCCTCCTAAGAGCCATTTACGTGCAATAGAATGATATTATTTCAACATAAAGAAGCTCACCTTTGTTGCGGAGACCTCCTAAAAACAAAAAAACAAAAAAAAATCCTGCCACCCCTCACCCGAACAGAGACACTGCGCGCGGGGACAACAGGTGTCAAAATATTTGTAGGGCCCGCCTTGGGGGGGGGGGCGTTTTTTGTGGAACGCCGGGGGCAGAAGGTTGTTTGCCGAAGGCGCCGCGGGGGGCGCCGCCCATCCCCGAGGGGGGCGCGTTTTACAGCCCCCCTCGCGGGCAGGTGGTAATGAACAAGGGCGGCTTCCTCACCTGTCTCGCCGTCTGCGTCGCCTGCCCTCGTGTTTATCGCCCTTTCGGCTATTTTATGCCCCTCGGAGCCTCTGAGGACGCCGGATTTTTTTCGGTCCGGTTTTCGTGAGGCGGAGAGGCCGCCTCGCGCCGTCCTCGTCCATTGTGCCCGGACGACATAACTCATGAGGAGATGTTATCCTCGTACGGCTTTCCAAGGGGGGTGCAGCGACCCTGCCTCCTGGTCGTGTACTCGTTCGTCGAATGATGACCACACTCGCACTTGCTACAAAGCGTATCTCCTTTGCACCGGCACAATAGATTTGATGATGATGATGGTGGTAATTGATGATGAGTCCACAGTAGGTGAGGAAGAATGCTTATGACTTTCAGCTCGCCCTTTTCCTGGACAGATGATCGGAGATGGTTAGACATTTCCTTCTACTGGATCGATCATGAAAAATAATAATGATGATGGACAAAAGGTTTGCTTTTTTAGAGATTTTGTAATATTTAAGCTTGTATTAAAAGTGAGGGCCATGTTTCTCAAATGCATATTCGGAGCCGTTGAACAAAATTTTTAGTCAGGTTGTATAGTTGTTGTAGGGTTGCTTTTACGAAATTGACTCTTACAGTAATACAAATACACATCATTGAAGTTTTCATTCGCTACAACAAATCCTTTCCGATTTTCAAAATTCAAATATCCAAGCCGTTTTCAAACTTCCGGGGGTGAGGATGCTAAAGAGACTGCTATAAACGTCTGACTCAGATGAAATTATGAGTATCATAGTTTTATCAGATTTAACTTTCTTGTGTATTCTTAATATTGTATTCTAGTTATTAGTTCATAACAATGGAATTTATTGTTGTAACGGCTACATCTTTGAAAACAATAAATTCCAAAGATCTGAACTGTTTTGTTCATTAAATGATACCTGTAATTTCCTGGTAAAATTAATTATTACTCTCTATTAAACCATATAAGGAAATTTAAACCAGAAAGTAAAATATAAATAAGACAATCAGATAACTGGAAATATTATTATCAGAGTTAAGACTAGAAAAGTCACGCAAAATTATTCAACTTCTTTTCAATAATTCAATGTCTCTGATAAGGTTATCAAGCGTATATGTTGTCAGTCATATATATAGTCATAAAATGTGAGTTTCGCAGAAGATCGTTAGTAGAGGTCAGCTTATGAAGCCTAAAAATTGCTTTTCATGACTCTCCTTTCTCACATTTTGCATAATTGCAAAAAATGCAATAAATCGCAATAAATCGAGCACGAAATTGCGAGAATAAAATTGTCTTTATGGGAACAGATTTGGTTCTACGAAGTTTTTGTTTCTTTGAACAGTGAGTTCTATTCTATTTGTGTCTCAGGAACCAGAGTAGGCGCTAACTCGCGAAATATGTATGATTGGATATAAAATTGGCACAACATCAGATTAACCAGTTAGATTAAGACAAACTATATTGGACGGTACCAAAATATCAGTTTTATGGCGTGGGTGTTATCAGAGTGACTGCTTAGATCATAAGACTGGATAATGTTATTTTGTATCTTTTGTCCAATTGTCACCATAATGTCATACAGATCAACATAATAATGCAATGCATCACATGTGCGACTCGACGGAGACTTTAATTACATCGTTTCGTGTTCGACAAGAACAGAAGAATTCTGAGAAACATATATTTATATACAATGTTCTGCAGCTTCCAAATCCACCAACCCTTTTTGGCCAGAGTTTTTTCAATTTCGTCGAAATTCATTTTTAATAAATCATTTATCTTTTTTCTCAATACTGCCAATTTAATCGTAGCCTCTTTCTCTAAGAATAAAATTATCCTTGACCATTTTTACAAGAAACATTCAATTAACAACACACCCTCTAACTGTTCCACGCAGAATGGGGTTTCTTCCAAACCCACAGAACCCAGTAAGTGCCCCCAGGGCCACTAATGCGTTTCCTTCATTGTCGCGAACTCTCGTAAAAACGGGACGAGGGAGCGTAAACATATCCCGGTTTCGTAGGGGGGTTCGAAATTACGTAGTCACCCCGCCTGCTCTCCCTTCCGCGGGGAGGGTCGTTTCCGAGGAAAAAGCCACTTTTATGACCGCTCTGCCAACGCCGCTAATGGGACTTTTAATTTTGTCCCGGTAATGGGCTCTTCTTTAGTCTCCGATGTCGTCGGCTAGGTAATCCACGGGGAAGCTGGAAACTGCGACACGTCCACCATCGCACACAAAAAATGCGCCATGCGATCAAGCAATAGGAACTGTGATCTCGCGAAGAATATTGTAGGACCGGACAATGTTTCGATAAAATTGAAAATGGCTTTGACTATGGCTAACTTAGGAAAACCGACTGCGTAGAAAATCTAATACGTTTTGTATGACCGTTAAAATAATCAAACCGTACTTAATACACTTTAATTTATTCAAAATTGAAATGCTTCTTTTAAAGAGAGAAGATTACTAAATATTGCAACATCTATTGATGTTCACTAAACACTCTTCAACACTCAGTACAACTCAATCACTCAACAATAGTTCACTCTGTACGAAATTAGCGTTTAAATATCGAATTGAATAAACTTTTAGAAAATCTGCTCTATATTTTTTATTATATAGAAGTATCCCATGTTGCCTAAAGTTATTTGAAGGACTTTGCATGTATCACCAGTCTAGGTTGTCTACTTATAATTCCATTTGCGATCACTGGGAGCCTACGTTAGCGAATAATATTTCATTAGCAATCTGCTCGTATTGCTGTGTACCCAACTATACTTCTTGACGATAACTCTAAAAATATAATCTGTAATAATCTTGCATTTCAAGTTGAATTTAGCATATTAATTTTTTCTTTTACTTGATGCAAACAAATTATTATTTGTATTGATTTCTACAATTTAGTGCATACTCATTTGTTTCAGATTAGATGTGTAACTAGTAAACCACCTTGTATAAACTAGAGCTACAAGTTCTGTGCTAAAATGCGTGTTGGACACAGGCCTCAAAGACATAAAAATAAAGTTCCGTTTCATGCTTGTTTACCCAAAGAGCTCTGATAAACACATTCGACACTTTACGACCAATATATTCTCCACCATTCTAGTGGAAAATTCATGTTCTTCCTTCAGCAGCTTATATCCAGAATACAGAATATAGCTATGGCCCATAAAAGCCGGGGTAATCTAAGAGTTGAAGGAAAACATCAAACACTCTCTGTCTCCGTCTTCTAATCTATCTTTGCCACGTTTTCGTTTTCCCCCATGTCAACATATCCTTCATTCTTATTGAAATCCATTAGATCACCTCACGTGATCTTCAACTTTCCTGTTATCACTACGTAGCTATGGTCCAGTCGTCGTAAATTGAACTTGAATTAGTATTAGTAAGCTTGAGTTAGTCATACACGCAGCAAGAATTTTTACTTTCCTTTCGAAGTGAGAATGTGTCAGAAATTTAACAATGTTTGCTATGTTTGAAATGGTTTGATGGAGAGAGGTTTGCAACAGTTTGTTGAAATATTAAATGTGCATTTTTATGTAGCTATAGTCGTTGCTTTAATACAACCACTATTTTCATTTCTATATCTTGGCATGAAGAATTGTTAATGAGACTATCTCGTAATCAGGTTTCCGTAGTGTAGTGGTTATCACGTGCGCCTCACACGCGCAAGGTCCCCGGTGCGATCCCGGGCGGAAACAGGTCGTTTTTACCTGAGATTGCAGCGTAACAAACCATAACGCCATATTCCTAGGTGAAAGGAAGAGTGATCTTGCCCCACATACCAGGAAGTTATACATGAATTGGTGCTAAGTGTATTGCTGCGAGCTTTGAAATACTGTTTCCCAGAAGGTTTGAGAATTGGGATTTGAACTTCTAACCTTGTTAATTTATTTCCGAAAGTCTATATTCTCGCAGGACAATAGAAGGAAGTAGCTGAATACTTGAGATTGTATCGCGAGAAGAAAAACTAGAAGAGTTAGAAGAGAGTGCGACATACGTCCTATACGGAAAATCGAACATCTAAATATGGTTTCATGTCATTCAGAACGTATTCTCAAAAACTAATGAAATAAGAGAAACTAAAAAAAATTGAAACAATAAAATATTAAATATATATTAAATATTGTAAACACTGTTTCTGAAAATGTAATTTAAATGTTATATTTTACCTAGAACGGGACATATATGTTACAATGAACTCTTTCAGGAAGTTAATCTATCCACCTTAACTTAAAACTATGTATCGGAATATAATTATATGAACTGATTTTTTTCTATAAACGGACCCATATTTGGAACGAATACTGGATATTAAGTATCTATACACTCACATACAATATCGGTGAAAATTCTCAATTTATATTGCAATAGCAGAAAGGATACGGTCGTTCATTATTGAGATCTGTGAAATCAATGACGAATTATTCAGACATGGTAAAGTACTCTTTTCATTATTACTTACCATATGTTAAAAGACATAGTACGTAGCAAGTCAAAATGTAACCTGTCTTTTCAGAATAGCACTTTTCGTAAACATAGAGACATCAATTATAACCCCACCAAGTACATCAAGCTATTGCACAAACAGGGCAACACTTGCTTCTGAGCGAGAACGAGTTATTGAAAAGTTTTTATTGCCCTGCGTACACCAAACGCAAGCAATTCTTTTTTTAATCCGCGTTGAGGGTAGGATGCGAAATGGTTGCCCTAGAAGTATGTGAGAGGCTCGAGATAACGCTTAAGTAATAGGCGGTTCAAGATCGTAATTAAGGTGCAAGCCGAGGGTTGCGTGAAGCGAGCGGATGGAAAAAATGCGAATCGAATTCGAACTCGGACTCGTTTCTCGCGAGAGTTGCACACGCGTCTCGTGGAAGTGGCGGTCGCGCGGGATAGCTGGTAAGTTTCGAGCTGAAAGTATTCGCTTAAGGACTTACGATCTGTTGCCACGCGACGAAAGCCATTAATGGCGAGATGGAGTCTGGAAATGGATTTTTTGAAAGGAAATAACTCTTGTTCTGATAGTAAATTGCTGCTGTTCCAAGTTATAATTACTGTTTTTAATAAAAAAATCAAATAGGTAATGAGTATTTTCTAAATTATTAAATAATGCATTTTATAAATAATAGTGTGTAGACATTTTGTGTTTTCTGTAAATTGGACAAATTCGCAAATACTGAATAATATCCAATATTATTATCGCAGATTTGAGGGTATTATGTATAATGTACATTGTACTTCATATTGAACACGTGTTTGTATGTTCCCAAAAAATAATCTTTGTTGGGGCAAATTCAATAAGTTGTCTGAATCTTATTTAGATGACCCGAATAATTTTTCTCTCACCAATGTTTTCATGTCTGCGGTTTTCAAAAGAGACGAAGCTTACATAATAAGTGCTTTCTCTTTCTTCCGACAAAAATATCCGCATCTCTCACCCCGAAATCTCAGGGCACGCAACTGCCGGGAGGTCACTAAAAGAGAGAGATATTTCACGCGTTGTCAAATTGCCAAAACAAAAGCAAATGCTCCCAGATATGGCTTACAGGATAAAATAAAGTCTCGCTATCATCCTTCTTTAGGACTACATGTGACAGTAAAAAAGTGAACCTACCTTTCAATTCATTATTCTTCTCTCTTGCATTATTGAGGTCATGTGTTTACTACCGCTAATAGAGAACTTCGTAATTTCAGCTAGCCAGTCGGCATAACAACTTTCAAGATGATATTTTGCAAATAAAGGACAGATCATCTTCTTTATTTGCAATACACTCTCCTCACCCACCATTTCTTGAAGATATTGTAACTTATTGGAAATATTTGAAGTTTTACTTTGTCTTCAATTTTCAGCTGATCCAGTAAAACGCACCCTTCAGTTGTTCAAAGTAGTGTCATTCCATCTGCTTCAATGCAAGCTCCCGTGACTTACAACTACCCGCAGGTCATCATTATTTTTAGTTTTATGTTGCCTGTCGCTTTTTGGATTTCTAGACACCTTCCATCACCTATATTGCAGGACCTAATTTGTTTCAATGAATTTTATTTTCTTAGTTATTTCAAAAAAATAACGTATTAAAACCATTTTTTAAAATTTGCTCCATACTGGAGGATCAATGGCAACTAAGTATCTAAGTGAACAAGGTGTAGTTTGAAGTCATTTGCTTATGCAACTTGATAACGTTTTGCCAACATGGTTAAAGATGTGGAATGACGAGAGGGTTTAGAAAGCTTAGAAATCATCATCATTATTAATCATCAGTTCTGAAATCTGAAGTGTAGAATTCTACGACCCAGACGTCTGCCCAAAATGCTATTACAGACTGCAGATCTGATGATGATACTGGTGAAGAAATCAAAGGTGTTCGTAATTCCAATTAACGTAAAAATGTTGGAAAAGACGCTGACAACTTGCATTACTGTTTCATTCCCACAAATACCTACCGGTATATCAGTATTATAATTATATTTAAACAAACAGCTGATGTGAAACTACCTCTTTATTTCCTAGTCTTGAAAATATAACTATTCTGGCCACACACTTTCACTAAATTAAAAACTTGCAGTGAAACAACTCATACAAGAAAAACTGTTTCAGTCCTGTTAGTTCGAGGAGTCAGCCTTCCTGCCGGATTATCTGAAGCGAACCGTTTTTCCGTCAAGTGCCTTTCACGGAAATGGGATCGTGGACAAAGTCGAGGGCAGTTCTTCGAACTCGCTGTCGAGCAATCGCCTGCATCACGAAGCATCAATCGCGAACTCAGTCGAACGACGCCCGCTCTCCGCCAGCTCCGCACAGTGGAACAGAATGGAGCCAAAAACGCGAAAGGATAGCTTTAATCCGGATTAAATATTATTGTACGTTTTTTGTTTATTTTCTTTTGGATAGATCAATACAAAGATCAGTTTTAATACACTCTACATTTGTTATAGTTGCTTATATCAACTTACAATGCACTTACAACAATCTTAGAAATAACCTTAAAATAACTTACATTACTTCTAGGGTGGTAGAGGTATCTTTGTACAAGATCTCTACTTTGGATCGAGATTGAGAATTTATTTAAGAATGTATGGAAAGGAAGTTAATTTTTAATGCGGGTTCTGTGAGTTGGGTTTTGGCAGAGTCTTAGCTGGGTTAGTTTGGGTATATTTGGTATGTTTTGAAAGAAGTGGGTGGATAAAAAATTAATGTAATCGGTTCTAACTGGAATTCTTTATGGAGTTGTGCATTGGAGACGTACCATGGGGCATTTGTGATGGTGCGCAGGAACTGATTTTCGAAATTATTGCATGTATGAGTTAAAAGTATTGTTAATCGCTCTGGTTCTTGGTTACGTGTTTACACTTCCGCTCTAGTCGCGTGACCATTCGGGAACCATGAGCTTCTCCCTGCAGGTGCGGTGCCCAACTGAAGGAGATAAGGGTAGAAAAGGGAAAGTCGTCACAAACCCGCAGTGTGCGTGGGCGCTGGGATTCACATTTCAGAGGGAGGGAGGCACACAGTTATCTCCCGAGATATACCATTCGCTACCGTTAAGGCTGGCGTACTCGGTACAGTTTTCGTGCAGATTGCACGTGTACAGAAAACGTGCAGTCCAGACTGCACGATTTCTGCATGAAAACTTTTGAGCATGATCGTAACTTATCATGCAGAAAGCTTACAGTTTCACTCAAGCGCCTCTAGAGGCAGAATCGTTCACTATCGGATTTGTTTACCCGCCGTGACGGTAATCGGCCATTTCGATTTTGTGGTTAGATGTGTCATCTCCTTCCCTATTCCTGCCTTCCTATTTTTTCTTCTCTATGTTCCTCATGGTTAATTAATACTTAAACATTACACAGCCTAACGCACGCACAGAAACACCGTCACTGAAAGTACTCGGGCCTACTCGAGCTGCGCAATTCAGTTGTTACTGTTAGACCCGTAGCGGCGTCTTATGGCGATTCATACAGAGTTCGTACCGAAAACGTACAGACCGTGTATGCACGCCTTTCGAGTTTTATATTTCTAGTTTGGGATCTTGAAGTTTCTATTCAGAAACTAAATGAGAATCTGCATGAAAACTATACTGTGTGTATCACCCTTTACACCGGCTGAGGTCTGTTCAGAGCCGGTATTGCTGAATCTGAAGCGGGTCTGGCCGGAAAGTTTGCTGTTTCCTTCCTCTTCCTTGACCTATCCTCTCCTCTTCCACGAACACTTACACACTCTACACTACCATACGTTTAGGGAGGCCAGTCGGTTTCAGTTTATCCCACCTAGGACAAACCGGAAGAGGGAATTATTGATTCCTGAAGAGGGAATTCCTCCCGCTAATCAACTTGTAGGCCGGCGCCTGATTTCATCATCCTGCAGGGATAGATCACCGCTAACTTCAGGCGTAAAACATAATAATAATAATAATAATAATAATAATAATAATAATAATAATAATAATAATAATAATATTTATTCCCAACTTGTTTTACAGAGATAATGCACATTGTTGTTTCTTGGAATTACTAACCATCGATAACCAGTTGTGATGGTTAGCAGTACTGAATTTTCTCCACACTACATTGACATTCTCCACACTATACGACTAATGACCATAGCAGTTGACTGGAAACATCAATCAACGCTACACTTGTGTGTGTAATGGCCGTTGTAGACGTCGCGTACGCCTCCCTCGGTGGATTGTTGGTTAGCGTGCTCACTTTCTACATTCCGAGGCAAATTATACCTGTGCGCTTTCCTTACAAATGCTCCAGTATCTATTGCTGCGTGACGATGAGAAAGCCCACCCTAAGGTTAAGAAGACCAGTACACACGGTGAAGGCGTGTCTTCGTGCTAACCACACGAATCCCTTATCCCAAGGTGGTTATCCCAAGGTTGAGAGGCTGGGTCACTGCTGGTCGGCAAAGGCTGACGAGCCAAAGAGCAGGAACAGGAAAAGACATCGCGTCCGGTATCAATTCTCATGAACCACTCACCCCGTAAGATCCGCCTGCGACGCCACTGTGCAGAGGAACTGAGTGTTTTGGGTCGCGTCGCACAGCTGGGCCTCGGCGCGGGCGGGCGGGCGGTCGTGCTGGTCGTGCTCGGTGCCAGAGGCAGCTGTCGGCCGCCGCACGCCGCTCGCCCGCTCGCCTCCGCCGCCGGAAGCGCCGCTCGCGGTTGCAGCCGCTGCTGCGTCCAGAGGCCGAGAGACGGCGCTGCTCGCTGGTCGGCGCTCTGCGAAGTGGACGGAGGAGGCGGTCGTGTCCCACGAAGGGGCAAGAGGGAAGTTAATCGCAATTTGGCTGGTTTGCACTGAGGAAGGGGTTCTCGACATCCGATTCCTGTGATCGGCGAAGATCTCCTTTTGGGCATTTCCTCTCGAGATGTAAGGAGAGCTCTGTCCCTGCGTGACCGGCGTAGGTGGCTCAGGGCATCAACTGATGTTACTGCAGTGCCTGCGACCGGGAGGTACTAGTGTTTGAGAAGCAGCGGTGGCAGGTTTTTCGAAATATGACAGCTAAATCGAGTTCAGCCACTGTCTGTACGAGAAGTCTAGCGGCCGGTTGCTCTGATCGGTAGTTTTCCGTGGTTTCTCCGATCAACACCAGGCGAACGCCAAAGCAGTACCCTAACAAACGGACCACGGACCGCGCGCGATCTCTCCTTCCTCTTCCTTGACCTATCCACACCCCTTACACACACACACACACACACACACACACACACACACACTCTAACACTAACACGCACTTCACTACCAAAAATGTCGAGAACATAGAACTTGTCCTGTCTGGGGGCGTGCCCTGTTTGTGAGAGATACCTACTAGGGAAAACTCCGCTACATGACATGTAGGTCGGCGCAGGATCTCACCATCCAGCGGGGGAAGATCACTGCGACTTCCCGAGGAAAAGCACGCCTAACACTTACGGGACTTAACAGTTGACATGCTCGAAAACACGATATACTTCGCCAATCAATCAATCTGTCCCCGCAATCGTTGGCGTATGTAGGACAACGTTATAAGCGTGACTAGAGATGTTGGATCGCGGCAGCGCGTGCCTAAGGGCCGACTGATTCCCCCCCCTCCTTGCTGCCCCTTCTCCCTTTTTACCCGAATGTGGTGTTGTTTAAACCTTAATAAGAAAGTAATTTATTTGATAGGTACTCCAATGTTGGAGAAATCAATATTTTTTTTCGATGCGCATTCGTACGTTTTTAACGTGGTCGCGCCGCCGGCCGCCACCTCTGGGCTCTCGAAGAGAGCCGTGGGTTTGCAACGAAGGCTTTAAGCATCGCCCTCTCCACGCTCGCTTGCTCGCCGTAGGCTGAAAGGCTGCATGAAAAGGAGCGCGGAGTGCTTCTGAGCCCTGGAGTGCGTGTACGCAGCGGACGAAGGCTTCTATTGGGCTTCGCGCTTGCTACCTTTGTCGCGCTGAGAGCGAAACAGTGTATCTGATACGATACACCTAAAAGCGAGTTTTGTATTTGATGAATGTGGCGAGAATAGATTTAAAATTAGTTTTAGAACGCCAGCTGTACGGCTGTACGGAGTTCGATTAATATTTTAGTTTAAGCGTAGGTGTATTCTGGTCTTCAATTACCTCACAAAAATTAACAAAGTGGGTAAACAAAAATTAATAAGTGGGTAAGTGAAGGAAAAATATTGAGCTACTAAAATACGCTTGAAACGAAAAAGCATGATCCAGTTTAGCTGGTTTTTAATATGTATTTTTATTTATAATTATTACTCGTTACCCAGATATTTTAAAATGTACAAATGGTGAAGTCATATCTGGAAACATGAGGGGAGAGGAAAGATACCGAGCCACCTCTCAATGTTTTGACTATCTTGTGAGAAAAAGATGAATTTAACTCGCCTGCCGCCACTACTATCTACAAATTTTTTTGTGTTTTTGGGCCATCGGGGAAAATAATACTTGAGCCGCTGCTACTCGAAATTCCCATGTAGATGGCGAGCCCGCGGCATTTCAGTTCGATGCCAATTATTGTATCTGATTGAAATGTCGACACTGAATAAATCTTGTAAGGATTGGTTTAACGAAGCCTTGTATAATTCATAACATACTTTTTTTAATAAAAAGCACAAGCAGAAGTGAAAGGAGCAGCAAGGAGCAGATGAGGGGGAAAAGTGTTGGATGAATGTGTACATGAGATAACACGAGCTGCAGCAGTTTTGAGTAATATGCGGTGGATAATTTTATCATCAAACATCGAATATCATAACTGGTTAAGAAGGATACAAATATCTCCAATAGAAACTCTATATTTTCGATGGGGAAATACATATATGCTACCAAAAGTCCACTCCTCTTGGATGGCTGGAGGGCTGGCGGTTGGCTGGATTAACCGAATAAAATGCTTTTGACAGGCGTTACCTGCTTTGATCTGAAACAACGAAATTCTCTGTACAGAAATTGAGATACATTAGAGTTTCAAAGACATTCCCACACCATGATATCCGGCGGGCGGTTGAGGGGCGGTCGTTTCACACAGTGGCAGCCGGAGCCTCTGCAGCAGAATCGTGGAAGCCTTTTCTTGCCCTCCCCCTTCTCGCAAGTGAAGAAACTGAAGAAAAGAGAGTGGCCATTTCAAAGAAGGGACTGCATTACCAATTAATTCAATCACGAAAGACAAAAGAATTGAAAAGTAAGGGAAGTGTGTAAAAAGTGAGACAGATACTGAATATCCCCCAAAAAATAATGAAAAATAAAAATTGGTGGAACATTAAACTAAAATACAGTAGGAAATACTGTAATTTATTCATTAAGATTTTATAAATATAGACATAGGGAGCCTCTATTTTCTTGTAATTTTGTACGACCCAATGCTTTTTCTACTAACATTCTACAATATTAAAGTATATTATAGTTTTACTGAAAATGCATTCAAAGGTTAAAATGTGAAACGTGTTTTGTAAAATAAAAACTATGGTTTAATAAAAATAATAAATAAACTATGGTAAATAAAAACAAACACTTCTTTGAAATCATTTAAGAACAATAGAGATTAAATTGTCCTTAATTACAGGGATCTAAGATTAGTGAATAAAATACAAAACTCCAAAAAAGAGAAAAAGCATATGAACAACTTTGATGATAAAGCATCCTCAACGAAATTAATGGAGAGAGAAGTTCAAAGGGATGCAAGTATTGAGCATGCAGAACGTAATTCACAAAAAAAAAAAAAAAAAAAGAAAAAGACAATGGCATGAAAAGCGAATTGAGGCTGATTTCATGAGAAAGAGAAAATATAAAAACAAAGAAAAAATGTGAAGTCGTCCAAGTCTTTCTTGACTATTCGTGGGAAGTGGGGAAACTAAAAACAGTTGGGGAGAGATAGTGATCTTAGCAAAGAAGAGACAGCGTTCGCCATCAAATGTTATAACGAAAGACACACATATTTTAAGATAAGCATGTAAACAGATGTAGATACTCTATCCCTCGGGAAAAATTAAATAGGAACGACAGAAAAAGTGCAAAGACAATCACAGTGAAGCGTATATTGATGTTCCTGGAATGCCTTTGATCGGCAGGTCCTAATGTTCGGGCCCTGACAATGGCAGGATTTTCAATAGTAGCTAGATAGCAAGATCAATTTCTGCAGCTGTCTGGAGGAGAATTCTAACGGCCGGCTGTTCTGATCGGTACATTTACGTGGTTTCTTCGTTCAACACCAGGCAAATCCCGAACTCCTAATAAACGGGTCACAAACTTCGCGCGATATTTCCTTCCTCTTCCTGATCATAACCGCACCCCTTACTTACATACACTTACACTTACATTCACTGCAATACCACATACACCGGGAAACCAGTCGCAAGCTGAGAGCTTGTCCCGCCTGGTGAGAGATACCTGGTTCCGGAAATACAGCAAGCCAAAGTATGGGTCGGCGCCGAATCTCACCATCCACCGGGAGACGATCACCGCCACCTACTGCAATACAAAACATATACTGTACTTACGGGATTAATGACATTAGCCGTTGACTGGTCCGGAAACACTAACCAATGAATCTATCTACCTTATCGCAGCGTCCGTCTGTCGTATCTATCTATCCCCCGAGAAAAAAATTTAAAGAAGCGACGTAGTGCAATGCCGACCGAGCACACAGTGGGCGTGGCCTCCAAAGCCCTTCTTGTCCACCCCGCGCGTGTCCCCGCGCCACCCCGTCGGATGGGGGAGGGCGTCGTCGCCCGCAGGTCGTGCTCGCCGGCCGCACGACCGCCGTCACGCCGCAATTAAAGTAATCAAGGGGATAATTACCGGCCATTAAGCGCGGTGGTCGTGCGCCTGCTCAGGCGTGGAGACCCGGGAGCTCCCCGCTTCCCTCTCCTCCCCCACCCCTTCCCGACACCGCCTCCCGAGGAGGGACCAGCGCCACGGTCGATCATGAACGACGTCCCGAACCGGGCGAGAATTCGTTACATTAGCCTCTAATGCCCCGCGCGCTCGCCGAGAAGAAAACATCAGACGCCCGGCGAGCGCAGGTGGGGAATCGATGAGCGCGGGACAATGAACGAAATATTGGATCAGGTAGCGGAATCAAAGCGCGGTTGGGTGCCTTCGTCGCGGGGCAATCTGCGTTGAAAGTAAAAGTCATATTAAATTGAAGAACCCGGAGCAAGAAGTTGTGAACACAGATCCTGGGAAAATGAGATGACTGAGTTTGTAATTAACATTTTGATTTGCGGTTTTGTTTTATGGTCATTAATGTCATGTTGTAACATGTCAATTTGCAGGTTGCATCTTCCATCTTATTACAAAAGAATATTATTTGATACGTACCTATAGAATGTATTTATATTTTTTGATATCCCGTACATCTGTTTTACCCGCTCCACACTCTATGAATTTTGTTCATAAGCTCATTTACTGTACTCGTTGAGATAAATGTCTTTACCAACTTTTCTTCCTATGCTTAAAATATCTTATTTTGACCGTTTACACCTGAGTTGGAAAGTCAGCTGATGCATCAATCTTTCATTATTTGTAAAGTAATGCCAGTAAATTTCATTAAAAATGAAATTTTTGAATTTGTATTCAAAAATGTATCATAAGAATGAAAGATTATTGAAGATCTGCAATACATAACTACTAACACAATGAATTCACGTAGGTCATTCAGCAACAACTCCATTTCAGTTTTGTGTTGTTTTAGAGAAAAAAAATGTCTCGTTGGCAATAGCAACATATGTGTCGACTATTACTAGGCGTAGTCTATTGCTAGGACCAAAACTCCATTAATATATAATATTTTTGAAATAGAGAATATGCGCTATATATACATATTTGTTCACATAATTTGTCGACATTTTATTCAATTGGCTTGTGTGATCATTAAATTTGTCAGTAAAAGGTAAAATCATGATGAACTTTTAATGCTACTTCTTTCTATTCTCGCAAGTAACTTACGCAGATATCACATTACATCACATGCTACTCTTCAGTTTCTAGGAGAAACATTTTTATTCTCCACGAGTATAATAACACCATGTTTTTCAACGAATTTTCTGTGCATTATTCTCCAAGATTGGAACGGAACATCAAATATTCGGCGCAATGTTATCGGACTCTTACATCACTTGATTGTTAATGCTGTGTCTTGGGGAAAATTCAATAATACATACAGCACGTGCAATTATTGTCACCATATCTACATTCAGGAAACCGATGCGTCGGTCCGTGCTTGCATGCGAGAAGTGTGGCACCCGGGTGGATGCCCCTACGCCATGCCTCGAAGCTACATTTCATGGTTCGCTAACTATATCTATCCTTTTAGTACATGATACATTCGAAATAAATAGTTGTAAGTATTAACTAACATGCTTATCTCATGCTTTTTATACATATTTATGCTATTTTATTACCTTTTAGAAGATTTATTTACAAGTTTTATTTCTATTTCTGTGGACATGCTGTTATATATTATATACATTTCGTATCACTAAAGTTTACTAATTACAGACTCTAGTAATTAAAAATACATTCTTGCGAGATAGTGTTGTGGCGCATTACAATACCGACGTTTGCATTATGTTTATGCTCACGTCAGTCTCGTAAGTGTAGGCATTTATGTGCATGTTGCTTGTTGAGAGAAAGATCGTTAGGAACGTTTCTTCCTAAGCTCAAAAATGCCTTATTATATCAGCTACCACCTAAATAACGAACTCAGCTGATGTGTCAACCGTTTTTAGGTAGGGTTGTGGGTTCGAATTCGGCGTAAGTCATGAATACTTTCACCTCGTGTTTCTATAGCATACAATTATGTAAATCATCGTTTATCATCTTGCAATTGGTCAGGAAAACCATGAATCACCTCTTAAGAATTTCGTTGCGTAGATGTCGCAAAGGAGCACTACAAAAAATGAAAAAGTATGTGCGAATTAAAGTGGCTTTGTTACAGGTACGAAGTGTGTAACCTAAACAACCCAATTTAGTAGCGAAGAATAATTCAGTATCCAGGTCCATTCATTTGATGAAAACGTGACAATTTCACATTTTTTGTTCATTCTGAAACACGGGAGTCTGTGGGCACAACCCCGAAAGTATTACTATCACGAAGGAAATTGGTCATCTTAATTTTCTTCATGATACAGGTTTTTGTTTGACTGCATTCAGAACGTTTGTGCGCATTATCCTGTACAGAGTTACAGACATGTTAAGTCTGTGTAGGTGAAACCTGAACGAATGCCTGAACGGTGTTCAGTTTAGTCCAAGTCGCGGTAAACTAGGGCGCTTACGACTTGTCGCCTGACGCTGACTGGGGTACGGTTAAACATGTGTCACATCACCCAGACGAATAGTGTCGGTCACCAATGGTCATCTCTGGCACTCATGTGATACGCGTAGCTGGGCCGTTAAAACTGTCAAGGATCCCGAAATTGTATGAACCCCATTGATCGATAAACTTGGAAATGGAAATTTGGCTATCTGTGAGCGTTTTCGGAGAACGGTTGTAGGAACAACTCATTGTGCAGGATATTCAAGCGGGTAAAACTGGTCTTCTGAGCTCTTTCAGGACATGGTGTAAGATCGGTTGGCCAATCCAGGAAGGGTAAGCTGGTCAGACGGCAATGTAGGCCTCTTCGGTTAAACCTATCGATTAAACCTTTGATACGGTGACCCGGGCAGTTAAAACTGTAACGCATATCGAAATGTTATGAAACCCTTTACGGGCACAAGCGTGTAACTTGAAAAACTTCATTTAGTAGCCAACGCCGTCAATATTACAGCAAGCGCAGATTCTCCAATGGCAGGTACGAAAGACCCACCCAATGCGAGGACGCACAGCGGCAACAATTCCACTGAACAAACTCAGCTAGTGAACATTCTTTCGCTTGCGACGGCAGAACTTTCCCGGGCAAAGACCTTCATTTGGGTGACAGTGGAAGAGAGTGTGTTAACTGCAGTCTAGCTAATCCCATTCAATACTTCTAACGAGACTCCTTACTTTTGCGTCTCCGGTTCAAATGCCCGTAAGCGCCGGGTTTAGACGGAAAACGTTCTGACAAGCAAGTTGCCATGAGATATCCAATTCGATTCCTGTGCAATGAAGAGGAAAGCGAGGTAGTAACCTCAAGAGTTTACATAAACGGAGAAAAATCCACCAAGCCTGGACACTTCTGTATTCTTACAGCGTGCTTTGATACTTTGTACCGACCGACGTAAAATTCTTCTTGGCAGTCCAGGTTAGTTGCGTCAACTTTTTTGACAGATTTGAAAACATTTGATCATCACACATCGCTCTGCAAACTGTATTATTTCACCATCCACAAAGGCTCAGTTTAGTGAGTGCACTTGTAGTTTTCAAGAATAATTTATTTTAATCCAATGTTTTCTCTAAAAAGAATTTTGTAAGGATTGACACAAATCATCTCGAAAATCATGGGAGGCTATTAAAATGAATTTATCTGATAGTTTAAAAGTGAGGTCAAGAACATCGAAAATCAATTTACAATTGCCAAAAATCAAAAAGCCCATTCTGTTCAGTTTTATCTCGTGTTTAATTAAATTCCTACTATAAAAGAATAATTCGTTTAAATTTCTTTATACCGAAGTTTGAAAAGGCATTTTTTTAAAATTCTAGTAGTATTTATGGACCTTGGTCATGCAAGTTTTCTCTAATAGGCGGAATGTCAAAACAATATATAAGGAAAAAATCTCTGTCTTTAAGATTGTAGTTGTAGCAAGATGCAACATTGGCAATTTTCGAAATATCAGGGGTTTCAATGAAAATGACATCTGCACTATTCTTTTAAGCGCCTTTTACGCAATCCGACGATGAAGTTCAATAAAAAAACTGGAGCCATTTTTTAGAAAATTTTGAAAGTGCTGAGGATTTATAAAAAATATCCTCCAAAATCAATATATCCGTTTCAAACACAAAGAACATTTAAATCGATACGGAAATAATAATTTTGGTGAAAATTGATTGAACGGTTTAGATGGTAGCGTTGGTCACAGACGGACAGACACATGTTTTGCCGTCAATCAATTTTTCAGTATCAAGGTCCCACAAAACATAAATTCTTACCACATAGTGTGTTGAGGAAATAATTTACTATTTATAGGGACAATATTTATCCATTTTTCATTAGCAGGGCCTGCCAATGAGAGTTTGTGTGTAGATAATTCGCCATTTTCCGATGCACGATTACAATACTTTCTCTTCTTACAAAGTAAGTGCCAAAAAGTAAAAAGCAGCAAGTTCACCCATCTGTTATCTTACGCCGTGGTATAACCGAGACTATTAAAATTATTTTCTTTTCTGACTGTAGCTTACTAACTTAGCCAGATTGTATTTTGTTATTTTGAAGAAAGATTTTTTTTCGGTAACTGTTTAAATAAAAATACAACGTGATTGTAATGTATTAAAGTATGTGATATATAATAGCAATAGCAACGTTTAGGAAATAATTATTTCCATCTTCAGTGGAGTTAAAATGTCAAAAAAAAGTTCATTATGTATCACATATTTTAATATATTACAGTCGTATTGTATTTTTATGTAAAACATTTATCGAAAAACAATTTTCTGTCGTAAGGAAGACCAAAGCCTGACAAAGTTTATAACAAGCCTATCCAATGGTCCAGATCGTAAAGTCAGTAGTGCAGCAGCGGTCTCTGATCAGAGGATCGCGGGTTCGAATCCCGCCTCGGGCATGGATGTACTGTGTGTTTGTGTTGTCCGCACGTGTTCTCCCTACAGTTTGAAAATCAAAGTGGTCGCTATACGACCTAGACGTTGAAAAGCAGAAGAAAAAAAAGGAGTTTATAACCGAGTCTGTACTGTGTGCCCTGGCGCGAGCGCAGCGCCGCCGGCGGCGGCCGCGGAAGGCGCGTCGGTGGCGGCGGCGGCGGCTCAGGCAGCGCGGCAGCGCGTGCGGTGACCTAAGCGATGCGTGCGGTGCGTGTTGCAGATCTGGACGACAGCGAGTGCGAGGAGGTGGCGCCGTCGCAAGTGCGTGTGCACGACAGCACTGCGCAGACGCCCCAGCTGCGGCGCATGAGGTGAGTGGCAGCGGCGGCGCGCCAGGCGGGAGAGGAGGAGGGGATGGAGATGCAAAGGGGATGGTCTTGGATCGGATGACATAGAGCAGGGTTGCCCAACTGGCGGTGACATTTATTGATGCTCGCGAATGACAATTGGTCAAAAGTGAAAGTCCATGTCGTCTACCCATTGGGTGCCTAACGCACGAATTCTGCCAGAGTCAGCACCCCCCCTAATGTAGAAATAGGTTAAGTTTAAATTTAAGGATTTTTTTTTCTAGTAAATCCAGAAATTCTAAATCATCCCAATGTGATTCACTGCGTTGATCACGTGGTGCAGCCTGATATCACACATGGTTCCATCTCGTCTCCCCCTTCCCGTTTAAGAGCACCCGGGCCTTTGCCCGGGACTTTTCCCGAGATCAACAAGGCGGGGAAGTCAGGTGTGGATCGCTCGAGAAATGAAAGTATGGCCATATTAACGTTTTAATAATTCCATATTGACCATATTAACGTTTTAATCGTGGCCCTGGAGGCCTTGTTTGTTGGACATCCCTGATACAGAAATATTACTATAAGAAGAAACCGTTTTGACAGCTGGTCACTGCTGGCCAGTGCTCGCAATAACTGCAGATTTTGTCCACGCACTCATTTTGTCAGGGCATTCGTTTACAGTTAGCTCATAGGTAAATGGCTTATCAGTACCTCTGAAAATGTCATCACCCTGCATCACGTTTATTTGTTTCCCGAGCTGTCAAAGTGGTCCCTTCTTAGAGTAACTTCTCTATGCCAAAGCCTTAAAGTGATACCTGAAAACGGGTGAATGAAGTTGATGGGGTTATAAGAAATAAATGATAAATGAGCAACCGACTTAGATGGCTGAGACTATCAGTTAATGTTACTGTGGTGTCTCTGACCGGGAGTTCCTAGGGTTTGAGCCGCGACGGTGGCGGGTTTAGCTCTAGCTAGATAAGTAGGTCGATTAGCCGCTGTCTGGAGAAGAATTATAGCGGCCGGCCGATCTGGTCGGAAGATTTCCGTGGTTTATTTGATCAGCATCAGGCAAATTTCAGAGCAGTACCCTAATAAACGGGCCACGGACTGCCGGATCTTTCATTCCCCACTTCCCCTATCCTCACCTTTTACTTACACACATTTACATCCACTACACTATCACATATCCCGCGAGACCAGTCAAGAGCTGAGAGCTTGTCCCGGCTGGGTGCCTCGCTGATAGGAGATACGTGGATGGGGACAACCCGCCGATGGGTGGGTCGGTGCCGGATCTCGCCACTCAGCGGGGAAAATTACCGCCACCTCCCGCGATAAAAATGTACTACACTTGTGGCCTTAGTTGTCGCGCTAGGAATCACTAATCAATCAATCAATTAATAATACTAGTGCCAAAGTCTTAAAGCGGGTGAGTGGAAAACCTTGAAGTGGGCGAATGATGTTGATAGGTTTATAATATGTGAATGAAGAAATAGTTTTGCTGTGGAAAGTATGGGAAACTGGAGAACTCCCAAGAAAACCGAATGAACCCGTTTTTCGACCACAAATTCCTCATGGATCCATAAGGATAGTCTGAGTTGGAACTGTTAACTTGTTTCAAACTTATGTAATAATACATGATTTAGGTATACAAACCTTCACTTATTCAAAATCTGACATTCTTTACTTCAATGTAACTTAAATTGGTACATCCGACCGTGCCAAACATACATTTAATATTCAGAATATATATACTTGTTAAGAGTTAATTACCTCAAGTGTGTTAGCGATAGTGACGCCTAGAGTGGTGGTTGATGTCTCTATTGACAGCTTGCGGAGCGGAACATAACTATTTTGCCCTCTCAATGAAAGTGGATATGATGTTTTATATCCTGCAACTTTTAACTGTCTTTTGAACATGATTCACAGTAACTCCAGGAACAGAAATATACGCTAGAACAAATACGTTCAAATATACTGTTTTGGCAAAAAGAGACATAAAACCCTTTTCCTCCGAGTATTTAGGTTCTTTTATATTCTAGATTTCTGAAATCACTCTTATAATAGTTAGGTTGAAAGTAGTTTGTAGATAGGGCAAAAAAATTTTCGCAAACTTTCTATCTTCAAACATAATTTAAAAATATATTGCAATAAGATAAAGGCGTTTGTCTTTTTCCATTACTCCAGACGAATCATTATCTTGAGATATTGAGGTATCAGGTCTTGAGTTATCATACGTTAGTATGAATTCGTTTAATTTAGTGTCAATTGTTAAAATCTCAATAACACCAGGTTTAGCAGTATGTCACATCTTTTAAAGTGCACTCAAAAAACGATGATAAGCGCTTGAAAAGGGATTGCATACTGTACCCGAAACGTGTAATTGTGGTTCGTTATGTAAGTTTCGAAAGTATTAAATAATAGCATCTACTAACACTTGTGTGTAATGTAAGGCCTCAAGACATCAAGAGAAGAATGTCCTAATCTGTTATACTTAGGGGGCGAACTTTAGGGGGATTTACGGATTTTATGACCTGAAACATCAGCAAAAAGTATCAATAAAATACTCTTTAAATGTTTTTAAAGTGACCTAAAAGAAGAGAAAATGGCGTAAAAATATTATGAAAACCAGTTCGGATGAACGACACAAGCTGTTGGAAACGTTACTGATGTAATCGAGATTACTTCTATTCGTTCCAGGACACTCAGCTTGCAGAGTTTTGGTTTGGACTGTTATTTACCAGGAAATCTCTGTCTTTAGTTATCCCGAAATCGGCCGAACTGACAATGGCACTGATAAGCGTTATATGAACACTAGATTCATTGTCACCACGGTTAACATTACAATTCCTGGGTGAAGAAATCGAATAGGCTAGTCTGGAATTCTGTGGTGAACACTTGTTGCATGCCATAAATATTATTTGAAGCGAGTGCCATTGATATATTAAAATCGATGAAATCAGCAAAAAATGCATTAAGAATGACGGAAAAAGTAAAAAGTTACTAATTAGTCAAAATCGACGAAAAATGCAAAAAAAAAAAAAAATAGTTCATTTCCTTTTGTCATAACACACAATTATACTAAACGGCTATACTAAACGGCATTATTCTAAAATAAGAATAAAATAAGAATAAAATATTTCATTCAAATCCGCCCCTAGTTATAACCAATACCTAGGGGTTATCATAAAAGCGGAGTTGGTGCATCATTTTTGTAGAACGTCGTTTTCTTGAAAAGTGAAGAATTGTTTGCCGGCGACTCCTCGGTGGTCCGTCTGCACGTCCTTTTCACGCTTCGCAATTCCACTCGTCATGCACTCTTTGCCGCAGACCGGTCGCCGCTGATGTCTTCATGGTGGCAGTCTCGGGTTTCGACGCGCTTGCTGCTGCAACGCGAGGAGGGTTGCGTCCGCTTCAAGTTGCCCTAGTCCCTAGCCCTCAGCCCAAGACCCGCGACCGTCTCGCCGCGTGGAAGGTCGGCAAGGGATCTGGTTTAGGGTTTGAGACGGCGAATTTGAAACGCATCCCCTCTAAAAGGAGCCACCGAGGTCTTGGTGCCCTTGGGTACTTTGGTGTCATTTCAAGGCCTACATAATGCAGTATTAAACGTAATTTATTACGCAAGGCGATAAATCATCTTCATCGTCGTGTGTAATATTTTATGTATTGGAAGTTTATTTGATTACGTTCCAATTTTCGTAATAAAGAAAATGTTGTGTACGTTAGGACAAATAATTCGTTTCACCGCCACCTACTACAAAAGAAATGTCACTCGTAGTTGGCTGAGGTTAATATTGCTGCGTGTTATTGGCCATTAAGAAGATTCTTTAATCTTATTAATAAAACAAATTTATATTAGAAAATACCGCTAAAATTATGTGTGAAACTGTTCTGCTTAGATTGCACATACTCCGCAAGTTTCTTAAAATTTAATTTCACAATGGTTTGAATCTTTGACAAGCCCGTAATTGAGACAACAGCAACAAGAATAAGGGAAGAAGAAAGCGATAATAGTACCAGTAATAGTTGTAAAAGAGCTAGGTTTAAGCGTAACTGTCGTTTAATTAGTATTCTCCAAGACCATCAATAGTGGTTGGATACACAATGAGTTTTATCCCAATCCGCGGTGAAACTAGAACGCAGTACTCTGTATATTCACAAGGTGGCAAACGTAGTATATTGCATCCGAACTGTAATACTACTGAAAAATATAATTTTTTGATATGTTATTATATTTACGCGGTCATGCTTACTTACTCTTACCTTTCTATTAATCCCTATTTATCACATCATTTATTATATAAGGATAACTCGCATGCCTGAGAATTCATTTTAAAATTATTAATGGGTATTCAATATGCGATGCAATGCCTTTCCCCCTAGTCATACTTTTTCTTTTATAATGAAAATTTGGAGAAAATCATTGTAGGATACTTTGAAGATTATTTTGAAATTATGAGTGAAGTTTCAATATTTAGAATTATTGAAAATGTGCTATCGAATGAAGTCTTATGTTTTAACGGATTAAACGCCTTTGAAATATCAAAATAAGGATATCAATAATGCTTAAAGAAGTAGGCAACTGAATATTCAAATTTCATCTATCCAGATCATCTATATTCTAAGTTCAAAAAGCACAGTATCCATTTTCGTATAATTCGTCCTCATTTGCTTTCAATTAGCTTTCGCCTATAAGATGAGTCGTTTTGCCTTGTCTAATCTATATTTCATAAATCTCTTTATTGCCTGCCCTTCATGGTCATGTCTCATTGTCGGAATGGTATGAACTGTCGACAGTGAAGCTTTTATTACTAATCGTGTTCAATTGAAAATACTTCGTCGTGATACAACTACTGTCCTTCTAGGAATTCATCATTCTTAAAGAATGCATTTTGCGTAACCACCCAACTCGGATAACCGCGTCGGACTCTCCATTATTTTCTTAATCGGCACCATACCAAGAATTCGAGGTGCCCAGGCTCCTGGGAAGAACCAAGGTTAGCGTGACGAAGCCAACTGCAGACGATGACCATGAGCCATGACGAAACTTGGGCAAAAATGCCACTGGTATATGATTCGTTGAATATTGTACGAAAAACGTTGAGCACTGGGTATATGGATATTCAACGTTACAGAGAATTAGTATTGTATTTGGGTGAAAGGATAACTCGTCAAGAAATTTCGGTTTCTAAAGAAATTGATACAAATAATTGTTTATAAACTTTACATTAAGCAAATAATGAAATAAATGAAGAAAGGTTCATTTAATATAATAATTTTTCTACTGAACTTGGGCTATAATTTTAAAATAAATATGTCAATGTGAGTGCTACCAATAGGTAGACAAGAGGAACAACATGCTCAAGTTGTCACCAGAACTTTTTTAGTCCGGGGACTGATAACAAATTAGAAGAGCCTGTGCATTTTTAGGGAATAATAAATATGGAAAGTTCATACATTCAGTGTAGGCCTAGCTCAAAATATAATACACATATTTTTGAAATATTAGAATTCATTCCCAAAAGAGATTTGTTTTATTATTTAATTTAATATTATAAGATCCACGGGAATTTTTGTTTCCTTTTCATAGTCGTTGAGTATAAAAATGAACCTCCAATTTTAAAGGTTCAGATATCCAAAGAGTATCCTCGAATTATATGGTAAACAGTTCATCTAATCAAATGACATATGAGTAGTTACACTATAACTAACATAAAAATAAAGATTTTTGAAAGGTTTCTTAACATCCGTCCCACCCCTAATCCTCCACAGCCAAAAACGTGTTTTTTAAATTTTTTTTCATCAACTTAAAATTACTTGTAGAGGGGTGTGGGTGGTGAGGCGGGGGCTAAGAAACCTTTCAAAATGCTTAATTTTTATGTTAGATTTATCGTATAACTACTCATATGTCATTTGATTCGAGGAAATTTTTGCCATCTTATCCGGGGTATCCTTTATGATCTTTTGGCATCTCCAATATCATGGCTTGTGTGAAGTGGATCCTCCGAACAAACGATGCCGGGACCGTGTGTGAGCGGAGTGTGAACGTGACCTGGATTTCGGTTAGCGCTTGCAGTACTTCGCGGGATACCATCACAATAGACAATGGACGTTTGGTTGTGTGATTGCAGGAACGGCAGCTTGGATGATGGTCGGCGGCGTTCGTCAGGCACATCGGGCATGATCAAGGTAAGTGGTGAAACAGCCGACTTTGAAATGTGTTTGTACTTGTTTCGAAACATTGGGAGATTCAGATCGAAGAATTTGGGAAAGAGAAAACATAAAGTTGAGGTTGTCTACCATACCCTTTTGATAGTAAGATAATCTAATCAAACGTTTTTGTGACATATTAATACATAAATGAATTATATTATTTCAGTTCACTTACAAAAATGCATATTTGCCTTTTTTGTGTTTTAATAGAACAATTAATTACAAAACCAATCTGCCAAACCTCCACTGGTACGAACATCATTGTATCCATTCTGATTACATAAATATTTCGCATGAATTGTGAGAAAGTGGATACAGTGAGTTTCTTCTTAATTTAAGGTCTTAATTTTGTTAAAAGATATCCTTTCCATGTATATTCAAATACGTGAGAGTTATTTTGAATTGTATACACTGACCACATGAATGGTTTTATCGTTTTGTATATAATTTAAATTTTAAATAATTGTAAATATTTCCAAGATAAAATCTAAAATGTGCAATGGCCGTTGCGAAAAGCGATAATATAAATAATGCACATGATTCCATTCAACTCGTATATTTGTGACGAGTGATGACTCACTGGATAGCTTTGCGAATTTGGCCTTCCAGTTCACAGTAATGTTGAAACCAAAGTGGCTTCTTTCTGATACAAAAGAAAGCCGATCAGTATTTAACACGGATCAAAACGCCAATCTATAGTTATTATGGTTTCATTAGAGTATGGTTACTCACATGCGTCGTAGATACACCCCTGTAGTTCATAAAATAACTGACTGTGAGCTTCGAACTGATGTCGGTTAAGTACCTAAGACCCAATCCCATTTCTCAAGAACAGAAGCCAATAGTAAATGAGCCGCGGTCCAGTGGTCAATGTGGCGAGAGTCGGACCGTGGTATGTCTATTCTTCCCCTACTGCCATCAAACGGAAACAATGAAGGGGAGGGAAAAGTTACATTCACAAACCATGATAGCAGTCTATATTCCACGCAATATCGCGTTCTACCATCCGTCTCTTCGCCTCCAGCAATAATTCTCCACGACCGTCACTCTAAAGCCCAGTCCTCATTACCCGCCGTCCTCCCCTCTGCGCAGCCGCTCGCGCCCGCTCCGCCCCGTCTTCCCGAGGACGCCCACCCTCGCCCCGTGTGGCGATATTGCCTCCAGGCGGGACGGTGCGCACGATTTGGTTGACACGAGGGGAGGAAATGATAGAAGCGCCCAGTCGGGAAGATCAAAGCGCAGGAACAGGTGCGTTGAAACTCAGCAGGCGTGTGTCATGAGCTGGTGAGAACAGGGGGAAAGACAGGCCGGAAGAGGTGTTTTGTCCACGTGAAACTAGACAGCGAAAAAACAGATAACAACTGCGTGATCATTTCACGTTTCCCGTGCTAATTGCATTAGGCACGTTGTGTTCCTTCCAAGACGTAAAGTTGTTCCGTTGTTCCGAACGGCAGTGTGTGCTGCTAAAGCTACATATTTAGGAGCATCCTGTCTGATTTATGTGCGCAGTCCGTTTCTCATTTCTTTGCTTATGCGATTAGTTTGCCTATAATACATCAGACTGCCGTTTCAAGTAGAACCACTTCCATTATGGTAACTTTTATCGAACACGCTTCATTAACCGGTAATCAGGTGGAATATGGTGTTTGGATATTTCTCTAAGAGTTTTAACATTCATGCAGTTTCTGCAGTTGGTGCTTAGCATATACGATACCAGTAAACATGTGCAAAAAAGATCAGAAGTCTACATTCGCAATACCAGACGAGGGGAAATCGTGTCAAGTACTCAAAGAATTTTTACAATGTATAGTCAGTTTGTGAATATAATTTATATCTTGATAATTTTGTTTAGTTAGCAATAACGATAAACTGCACAATCCCTAACTATAGTTTTGATAAAGAAACATTTGAAATTTTAAGGTCTTTGGCGTTAATAGACAGCAGTCGTTAGGGACTGTTCATATTTATTGTTCTATTTCAATTAAAAAACTAACAAAACGTTTCAGGTGAAGTTTACGATCAAGTTTGTTTTCAAGTGCAAAAATATTCTGAAAGAAACAATTACACGGTACATTTTTCGTAATAACATTAACTTGTAATATTACAAGACTAAAAGATTAGAACACTCACCACATACAAATCTGTCAAGGCCAACCTCATAATCAATTAAAACAATAAAGTAAGTAAAATATCAAGCCAGTAAAACATATGACCAACATGTTCAGATAGATCACGATAGAAATCCTCTTCTCTTGAAGTTAACAGTAACATTTCTTATAAAAGTTTAATATCAGAACATACGTGCCCCACTCTAGTGAATTAACACAGTTCGCTATTTCATCTGTTTGCGACATTTTATTATATATATATATATATATATATATATATATATATATATATATATATATATATATATAATGTGTGTGTGTTTGTTTGCGAACTTTTTCAGTAGAAAAATAACTCAGAAAGTAAATATGTTCGAGAGAAAAATTAAAATAGAATTGTTTGTAGTTCGGTCACATTCGGATATAAGTGTTTAATCCACTTACTTCGCTTTAGCCACAGCATTGGTTGTAGAAAAGCAACTTCCAAGATGTGAAAACCTAGTTCGTTTACTTCCAGTTCTACGCAAAGACCTTACTGCATTCATTGCGAGGTTCCCTCACTGCTCGTCAGAAAAATGTCTTGCAAGTTTGAATGCTGTTAGGACGAGGGTGTATCCCGAACCAAAAAGGGCGGTGGGGGCGTTTTGGAGGGTGCAGTGAAAGGACACAGGCTACGGGCGTCCCCCTCAAAGAGAATTCACACGCGTCCGAGCAGAAGTCGTTTCGGAGTAGTAGCCCTCGCTGCTGCCTCCCCTTCCGCCCCCATTTCCCTGACTCTCCTACCGCTTAACAATCCTGCAGTTCCTGCTATTCCCACTCCATCCGCGCAGCTCCCGTTTCCCTGTTTTACCGCCCCCGACTCCCCGTTGCCTCTAGAGATGACTGAACCGGGAGCGGTGGCTCAACGCATCAACTGATGCCACTCCAGTGCCCCTGGCCGAAAGGTCCTACGAGTAGATGCGAGCCCCGACGGCGGCAGGATTTTCGACATTCGCTTTTCCTAGCTCATGCTTTTCCTTGCTATGTCAAATGCAGTCGCTATCTGGAGGAGAATTGTAGCGACCGGCTGCTCTGATCGCTAGTTTTCCGTGTTTTTTCCGATCAACACCGGTCGAATGCCGTAGCAGTACCCTAACAAACGGGCCATGGACTGCGCGAGATCTTTCCTTCCTCTTCCTTGCCCTATCCTCTCCCCTTACACACACGTACACTAACATGCACTACACTACCATATATGCCGGGAGACCGGTCGGGAACTTAGTGCTTGTCCCGGCTGGAACGGTGCTCCGCTGGTGGGAGATACCTGATTGGGAAAACCCCCGCTAGCCAACGGTAGGTCGACGCCAGATCTTGCCATCCAGTGTGGAAAGATAACCGCCACCTCCCGATAAAAAAACATGCACTACACTTATGGAAATAACGACCTTGTTAGTTGATGCGCCCGGAATCACTAACAATCAACCAATCAATCGATGAATCAATCAATCGATCGATCAATCAATCGAGTTGACTGCCTCAATGCAACCTCAACCCCTCCTTGTGCCCCCTAGATCCACTTCGGGTTTGCTCGGCTCTCCTCGTCCTCTCTCGTTTCTCCCCGGTCCCTGTCGGCCACTCACGTCTCGCAACGGGCCACTCACGGTCACTCACGGCTCCCAAAGTTCCTCCTCGATTTCCTTCCGACCCTCTCAGCCTCACTCGGACTCCAAGGTCCGTTTACACTTTTCTCGTCGCTTTCTTCCCGGTTTTTAATCGATATTTTATTTCACATATTTCGAATCGATATTGACAGTACGAAATACTTTCGTATAAATTACTTCAATGTTATCAAATTTCAAGAAACAATACTTGTAATACAACCCATGAAAACAATTTCGTTTAACACAGGTATACAGAGAATTATAGTAATTTGTAGGTGTTCCTTAGGATTTCCAGAATAAGTTTGATATACATTGAATACTTTTATAATAACATAAGCCTATTTTCGGAAAAAAAAATTTTTTTCATTTAATTTGAAAACAATACCTTTTTCCTCTAAGAAAATACTATATGAAATGTAAAGTACCTAAACGCTTAATGTATCAAACTATTTGCTATAAATAGGAATCTCGTTTTTTCGATGGCTATATTACACATTTGGTATCAGATTCACGATGTAATCGTTGTTTAGTATTTTTTGGTACACGTGTCGTTATATTAATTCCTCTCATACAAAAATATTGATATTTTCCCGAGAAATTATCGCATTATCTCTTTCCTGCTGTGTGCAACATCAGCCGTCCCCGCCTGCTCCTTCTCATCCATGTCAACCTCCCCAGCTACCCCTGGCCCTCAGCCACCCCCTGCGTTGCCGCCCTACGCCGGCAATAGCGGTCTCCCCCGAAGGGGGCGTGGGAGACGCGGCCCTGTTGCCACGTCGGGCGCTTTGCGTCCAGCCCAATTGCGCAGGGCGGGTTTACGCTCTTCGCCGGCGGTCGCTCGCAGGGGAGAGGCGCGGACGCGGAAGCGGCGAAGCGGCGGCCTCTTGTTAATTGCACGCGGTCGCGTCGCGCCGCGTCGGCCCCTGGCGAGGATGTGCAGCGGTCGGGGGTGGCGGTGAGATGGCAGGCCGACGAGCGACCAGGGGGATACTGTGTGCGCGCCGTGACAGCTGATGGCGCTCCAGATGAAGATGGACAGAGGACTGACTGCCCAGAACGGGACATTTTGTGAACGTTAACTGTACTTTCATGTTACGTCTCACGAAATTCAATTGATGTTTTTAAAAAATTAATTGCAAGAAGCTTTCCGAAAAGTAATTAAAAATGTTCCTTAATGTGTGACGTACTAGGATGAAAACCACAGACGACTGTTCTGATTGATATATACAATATATTTACAGAATATTTACAATTAATGTACAAAGATTATAATACAAAAATCTAACCCCTTGGCAACCTTTCAGTTCTCTTAGCCGCGAAACCCCGCGACCGTCCCTAGGCCTCGCCCAGAACCACTGCTTCGGAAGCAGCAAAAAGCAACGCGAGGTGCGAAGCTGTCGGACATAGAGTCCCGTAACTACACCAGTTACATGGCTTGTCGCCAAACCGATCTTCGACCCGAAGATCACGTGCAATGATAGCACTGGAGATACCTCTCGTCTTTCGACACCCAGCGTATCCCGCGAGGCGCCTGTCGGCGCGGCCTTAAGTATCCGACGGCTCGCCCCCACCCTACAAGCAGCGGGCGTCATACGGCTCGCTGGCCAACCTTTCCAGAGCTGCAACCGACATCTCTTAAACTCGCCTCCGCGCGCGTCCTTTCCAAGGAAATTCCAGCCGGGATTCCTAAGGGCTTTTCCAACCGGCGCGGCGTGGCGCCGCCGTCCAACACCCCATCCACATCCGGCTTAGCGCGGGTTTCCCCGAAGCGGCCCGGCGCGGCGGCGCCGGACCACGCGACGCTACAAATGTATATACTCGCAGAATCTGGGAAACGATACAAATCAGTGTGATTTAGGACATTTTAAGAAGATTTTGTAGTAATCAGAAACGTAATGTCCTGTAGTGTTCATTCAGAGTTCTCAAAAACGAAAGAAAAAAAAAAGGTTTAGAATGGATAAAATTGTTTTAGGTCGCTCCAAATTACCACGGACAGTAGCGCATGTAATGGAAAATCGTACGTTGAGTAGAAGATTCAAGAGTGCACTCTGAATAAACGTCTGCGTCCCACAGGTGAACGCAGACATCGAGATGACAGCTGAGAGTGTAGTGGGGCAGTGATAATTAGAGATGACAACAATGGCAATGGCGCACAACATAAATGGAAAATAATCACGAGGTTGCGACACCAAATAAGCTGCATTTAACCGCGCGCCGGTGACTACAATGGACGCCTGGACGAATTTTACTCTACTCTGGACCATACGATATTCGATTTTTTTCAACAACAGAATAATGTAGTGATCTACAGCAGCAAAATTTCAGCAGGCAAGTGTGTGAAATGGGGGTCCTGGAGCAGCACAAATTGGCTTTTCTGAAACGGTACACATTAAAACTGAAGCTTCTTTCTATGTCGTCGATGACGTCAGCTGTTTCATTACTAGTGACCCACTGAGTACATCGGACATAATCGTAACATCGGATATGAGAAATTACAGATTAACATAATCAAATATTTGTATTTTTTAATCCGGCTGGTTTCTTTATTCCGAGTTTCTGGGGCACATAAACTCACATGAACAAAGGCAGCTTAATTTAACATGAATTCATGCGTTTATTGTAAATTTGTAGTATAGATTATTAGTACGTTGCAGTCATCTAACCTCAAGGGGTAATACTTCCAACATTGATTGGTTTCAGTACAGGATTAAAGTTTTTGTTAGACACTTGAGTGGCACGCCCACCTATGGTTGATTAGTCTGACAAGCCGCTGATTGATATGACCTGAGTCATCTACACTCTCATAGCGCACTTCGTTCCTCCGCGACAGAACTGCAGACAGGTCGAAAGAAATTCTGGGTGCGAAAGAAGTAACATAATAAATCGATGTTACGTAATTCTGCTATTCCATATCCACATTACTCTATCAAAGGAATGAAAAATCTTTCTCAACGGTGGATTTCCGCTAAATATTTTAACAGTTCATCTTTCAAATCCAAACAAAACGTCAAATTGAAACAAAATAGAAGTAGGTAGGAATGACATGTGAGTACTTCTATTCCATAACAAAAGATATTTGTTTCTTCTTTTTCTGATATGAAGAAGGTATTACGAAGAGTAAAGAACAACACACGGTCGTTATCAAAAACAATGGTTTTGCTTATATAACTGTGCTATCATATCCTTTACGAACTTCAACCGCCTCCGTTATTTGCTCTGCCCAATCTCGTCAGTAACTAAAATCACAAACAATTATTCAATAAACCAAACACGTTTCGAGAAGTATTTTTCCCGTGTTCAATGATTAAATAAAACATTCATTTCGAAATGTAGTCAGATTACGGAGTTTGTTCTTTCATAGTTAGTATGAACGGACACTCTAGATATCGGCTGAATCTACACGAAGAAACGGAGTGTACGCATTTTTCGAATTATGGACACCATCATAATATTCCCCATCACCACCGATGTCGATAAAATCTTAAGCAAAGCGATCGACGCATTCAGTTCGGGTTAGTGATGTCAAATTTTACTAAAACATCGATATATCGATGTTTAGATACATCGCTAAAGGGTTTCCGATGTCGATGAAAACATCGACGAGAAAACATCGATGCTTAAAACATCAATTTTTTAATTATAGATTAATAAACATGCTATTTTCTTATCCACTTTTAATTACAGTACGTAAAAGGGATATATTTTATTTATTGGTTACCAGCATGTTAGTAGTATGTTACAATTATTATCGAAAGTAAAGAATAAAATTAACAATAAAGAACATCGTGTTTTGCTATCGATTTCGTGTTTCACTGTCGATTCAGGTAATGACACGCCTGGCGATAACATACATTCATAACACGAGCAGCTCCCAAACTTCCTCAAATGGTACAGGCGAAGGGTGCAGCGTGACAAAGAGGATGACGCAAAACAACGATATTGCTGTGGATTGCTGCTAGTCTACAACCCCTATATTTGTGTATACGAAATAGTTATATTTGATAAAGTTCTAAAAAGATATTAAACCAATGGAATGAGCTTTACTGATTCCAACAATTTTTGAAAATTTCTATTTTGATAACCCCTAGCACGATAGACAAAGGAAAACCCTGGTAATTCCAAATGACAAAAAGTGTTCTGCGCTTAAACCCCAATATTTAAAAAAATTAAAAATTAAAAAACATCGATGTTATTGCAACAAAATATCGACGTGAAGAAAACATGAAAAGCAAAATCTCGATGTTAATATGTCGATGTTTCTGGTGGAAAGCATCTATGTTTTTTGCCAGCCCTAGTTCGAGAAGCACCGCACCTTCCCTCGGCATCCGCACGAGGCGCGCTCTGTATCCGGAGCGTCTGCTTAATTGCGGGTTACGATGCGGCGCACGGCGTCACTGCTGGCCGGGACCCTCGCAGCTCCCCCACCAGCTCGCCCCCCCCCCATTAGACGCCGTGAGACAGGACATGTGCGTGCGGGCGGGCGGGAGGGGGCGGGGAAATGCTATGAAGATAAATTACAAGGCAATGAAGCCATTTTTGTGTCCGCGACACTCGGGATGGGAGTCACTCTCTGGACCCGTGGAGGGGAGAAATATGGGCTATTAAATTGTGATATGAGAATAAATGATAGATTTACTATCCTAAGTTTTTGTCAACTGGAATTACCAGGGTTTTCCTTTATTTATCGTGCTAGGGGTTATCAGAATAGAAATTTTCAAAAATTTCGAACCAGAGAAGCTCTTTCCGTTGGTTTAATATTTTTTTTACTTTATCAAATGTAACTATTTTTATTAATAAAGAGCAATTAAGATGTAATATTTCTTTTTTCTGATTTATTGTCAGATATTATTACGAGTACATTAATAAATTATACAATTAAGAATAGGGGAGGAGAGCTGGTCATTAAATTTGTAAAAGGGTTAACTGTCGTTTCGCGACTCTTACAAGTTGTATGTGTGTATTCTTTCATTGGCACTGATTCTTATCAAATGTGAAACTATCATCACTATAATTATGTGATCACTAATCATTAATACCATTTCATTATTGTGAAGATGGAGCTGACAGGAAGCTTCGGACACAATAAATGATAAACAGAACTCATCAAGCATTTCCTGATACATCCAATGTCACGAGATAAATCAAAATCAGTAGAACGTTTTACGACATCGAACAATAGGATCTCGAAAGAATTTTCCTTGAAATGCCAGCACTTCACAATACTTTCCCAGGCAGGCGTGACAACGGCTTGACACGAGAGCCTAGGAGGTTCTAATCAGGAATCGTCGCTCTATCGTCTGCAGCTGTTCACATCCACCGTCCGAGGTTGTACCTTCGCGTTGTGCGTCGTGACGTCAGGGACTTCATAAATCAACATTATCGCCGCTTGGGGCAGCAGTCTCCGCCGCCATCTCACTCGTAGGGAGGCCAGTGGCCTTAGAGGGAGGCGGCCAGCCTCTACCTGTCGGTCCGGTCCGAGCAAGTGGTCAGGACCCAGTTGGATACTTTGAAATGTGTGGTGCAATGTGCCAAAATCGAAAAAATAAATATTTATTATTTGGAAGTATGATAACGTGAGGTAATTTTAATGTAAATTCCCCCTCGTGTATTTTCTTTTCCATTTTTAAAAAAATTCAATTTTTGTTAAATTTTTAACATTTAAAAAATGAAGCACATTTTTATTTTTACTTTTCAATAATCAGGAGGAAGATTAAATGATCAGATTCAATGATCTTGGCTGCTCCTCGCCACAAATAAGGTTATTCATTTACTGACTTCATAATAACTGCCTATCAACAAAAATTGCCTAAATCCCTATATTGTGATGCGATACCAGTGAAAACCTGGAATTGATTTGTCTCTAATGAAACATATGCGTCGAAACCAGTAATGCACTTATTGAAATGTGTCGTACACGTATGGAAATGTATTTTCCGTAACTTTTTATATTCAATACGAATTTTTAATGTTGCTTCTAGGGTAGTATTGTTTGACTTTAGAAATGATGTATAACTCTCGATTGACTCTGCATCCGATGCCCGACATACACAACAATTTTGTCAATGTAATAAAATAATTACTTTTGCTCAAATTAACCTTTTATGTAAGGATACCTGTTGCGTACTTGTTATTTCATGGAATACAAATGCGATAAACGTATCGATCCCAGCACGATTGCTGGCTACATCAAAGAAACAATCTCGAACTCCAAAAACTCTCTTGCTATCTGAAGCTACTTCTCACAGTTATCGGTAACGTAAGTGATGTGCAGAGCTTCACGTTCTGCCGACGGAGAATCGTGTTGTGGAAAATGGTTTTGCGCACTGTGGCGATTTCCGAAGAGGAAGCAATAAAATGAAGCAACCCTATAGAAGATTTTTGAGAATTATTTTGACCAATGGAACAGTTGAAATTTTCCAGAGGTGCCGAATAAACTAGGACAGGACAATAAACTATTTTTTTGCACATTTATACAATAATTATAATCAACGATTGTAATTGCAAATTTCTTAATAAGATATGGGTCGTGGTGTAGAGTATAAGTTTTGATAAGTATTGTTGTCTAGCGTTATTAATAATTATTATTTTTGTTTCCTGAGCTAAGCTATTCTTCTCTTCGAGAAGATTGAATTAATGAGTGAACGAATGCGTGATGAATGAGGGACAATTGTGGGAAGATTGTGGTAAAACTGATTGAAAGATGATTGGGAGATGACGGAGGGATTATTGAGAGATGATTGAGTGAAGGAGTGAGTGAACGAATGAGCGAATGAATGAGTGAAAGAATGAGTATGAATACTTGAGTGTATGAATGAAAGACCAAATGAACGAGTAATTAGACAACAATGATTGAGTGAATGAATGTCAAAAAAGCAACAGAGTTTTTGTCCTTGACTTCTCTGTTACTTCATACACTGAACGGCATAGTTGCTGACGCAGTGAACTATTATTGATGGTGCCAACCTATAGTAGCAATGTAGCGACCCCAGGAAATGTGCTTCTATCGCAGTGATCTAATTGCCAACAAACTCGCATCGTCGAATAGGTAATGCACTCTCTGCTGGTGGCTGCAGCCCCAGTGTGTGCAAATGACTTTGGCGTGTCTTGCCGGAGTGCCACCACGAAGGCACACTATGTTCCTGGTTGCGCAAGGTTTTCTCGAAGCATTTAGGTACTTGAATGGTTTGCATGGCGATGTTTACGACACTATATCGTCAATAGCTTCGTAGTGCGAGTTAGAGCTATCTCACTACGCATAGAAACCTGCGTTCGGAGTAAGAATATATTCCAGATATATTTGATAATGCTTGTCAATAAGAAAAGTCACTGGAAGAATAATCACGGGCGATTTACTATTTAATATACCCTGGTTCCTAACGATGGTTATTTACTAGCACATATGAAATTTCTGTGATAAGACAGTCGGAATCTTCTGGCTAGTTGATATCTCAGTGATACAGCAGTTTCATTAGGTTTTTATGGAGGACACGTAAGGTTTTGTTTAGTTTGTTTCCTAGAGGAGATACACAAATGATATTTATATTGCATTTTATAACCACCGTGTTCGAATCGTTTGCGTGACTGAACAGGCGAAACCGTTCAATGCCATTTGCAATATTTGTGGTGAACCGAAGATTGCAGATTTCTCATTAAATGCCAGATACACAATTGTGTACCTGGATAAGCGATTAACAAGGCCCGTACTATACGACGATCTTCCTCCAATTTTAAAGCTTACATTGTAAGACCGGAAATATATACAGAATATGAAGTGAAAGGATAATTTTTATTGCAGAGAGCGCCCTAAGCAAATTATCATCAGGAGTTAAATAATTTTATAAGATTATATACCTCATAAAAAGTATGGCTTCAGTACTACAATAAAATACTTCTTACCTGACGATGTCCGGAGGCGTTAATATCACTCAAGAAACTGTGAGTTAAAACTGTTAACAGTTACAATTACGGTTATATGGGTCGATAGTTTTCTGCAATAGCGTGCACTGTATCTTGAGTCAACTGGGATCACAACATAACACATCTGAATATTGTTGGTTTTTTTTATCATTCCCCACTACATTTCAAATAATATTTTTTACACAACAGATATTTAAACTCTCCATTTCCATTGCACAATTGATGAACTCAAAGGAGAACTATGAAAACTTGAAGGTACTACAAGGAAAACTATTAATTGTAAATACGAGTATGTTAATACCAATAGAAACTTTCTGTGTACCTAAAGGTCATCAATATGTTGTTGAATATGCAAGGAGGATATTATAATATCTGCTACATTTTCTGTCTGTGGGATATCCCTCTATCTCAGAACATTGCATCAAATAAGTCTGGGAGTGGAAAAGTCTCTTGTCCGACCGGAAAACAACAGTTCCCTCTTTGATCCAAACGTGATAATTCATCTTCCTTTTACATATGGCTTGAATTAATTAAAGGTTTGGTGAAATGACTAAGGTAAAATCTGAATCATTTCAGTATTACTCTAAAATATTTTCAACTTCAGCTCAGTTAAAATTAGAAAAGGAATCCAGACGGGACCCCCTATCTCAGACATAATAAACTAGTGGTGCTAAAACAGCATGTACTTTCTCGTCCCTACCAAATTTAATAAAAACGATGGAGCCATTTTTCAAAAAAATGTCCCAGAGGCTTCGTATAAAGAACCCCCAAAATTAAAATATCGATTTCAAATTCAAGAGGCCGCGACATCAGCCAAATCGATTGGGGAATATCAATTTTGGACGTTATTGTTTATAATATTTGAATAAATTTTACAAGTTTATAAGAAAATTATTGATGTTCAATATCTTTTACAATAAAATTTAGGCTGTGGAGGCTGATTCAACAAATATGGATACAAAATCGTATTCTGCGAAAAAACAAAATCTTCACCAGAAAAAAATATGCTTCCTTTCGTGATGATAATTTTCTTTAGTAAACCTGTGTAATTGATTGGACGGTCGTTTGGTGTTTTTCTTCACCTACTATACAGTTATAAAAATTAAATTACCAGTCACCCCTTGCCAATTTCGTATTCACCATTTACGTGCAACGAAAACCTGTTACTGCGAATCGATTCTCATGAAAGTAAAAAAAATCGTTCACTAGAAAAAATTTTATTTTGTAATTGAAACAGTTTACATGATTACATTGAAATGGCTGCGCACTCAGGTCATATTTTGTATCAACGATTATTTGACTTTAGATTTTTGATTTTAGATTTCGGCAATACCCTCTCATGTTAGTTCTGTTTCTTTCGCCTTCCGCCCCACGTCAGGATGGGTGGCGTCGGCACTGGCACCTGGAACAACGGATATGCGATTGCCGTACGTCTCCTGTTTTGAACAGGCGGTGTCGGAATTTCCTAACGGGAAATAGATACCGTTCGAAAGATTAGTGAACAGGCGAAGAACTTTACAAAGTTCTTTTATGAAATTCTTCATAAATACCTTTGTGACTTGCGAGATGTGCGGAAAAAAAAGCGAACGTAATGAAATAGAGGATTTTTCAGAAATAGTAGAAAGTATAAAATCGAAGTTTAAATGTAATTCTAATCTAGATTTGTTTGTTGTCTTCCTGCCTTGCAAAAAATGTTGATTTTCCAATGTTTGCAATGAAGGACCACAGAAAACATGAAAAAAAGAAACCGAATAGTAAGACGTAAGAGAGATAACGAGAGAGAGAAGGAGAGAAAGAGAAGGAGAGAAAGAGAAGGAGAGAAAGAGAAGGAGAGAAAGAGACGGAGGGAGAGAGACGGAGGGAGAGAGACGGAGGGAGAGAGACGGAGGGAGAGAGACGGAGGGAGAGAGAAAGAGAGAGGTAGGTGGAGGTCACGCAGGAGGAAACTGAATAGTCCAGAACGTTCCTACGCAAGTGAGCCCAGCAACGAGTATCGCACATTACGCACCTTCCTTCATCAACATCTCAAGGAGGCGCGTGGGGTTGGGAGGTAAGGGCGAGACAATGCGGCACCGCCCACGGCACGGGAAGTGACATCACAGCCCGCGTGAGATCGAGGCTGACTGGCGCCGCGCGAGCCTGTCCCAGACGACGGCGCGCCGGCGCGGCGAGCGGGCCGTGCGAAACAGTGTGCCGTCTCACAGCCGTCAGTTGCGCGCAACCGAATTTGGAAAAATACACACGACATGTCGATCGACCGGCAAGACTATATGAAACATTAAAGTCTCCAAAATGGGCACCATTCAACTCATTAATATTTTTATTTTTTATTGATTCATTGTTGCTTATTGTCTTCGTTACGGATCTCGATATACACACATAACTTACAAGGATCGAGAGGATATACGAGGGAAATAAGAAAACAGTTAAATGGTGCTACATGATCTCTTATGGAGGAAATTATTAAAGGGAAATGTGGGAGGGAAATGTAAGGAGGCAAACCCAATGAAGTTAACGTCTATTATAAATCATAATAACACATACATCTAAATCATTGAAATTTGGTAAAAAACAAAATCCTGTATATCCGACGGGCTTTGACTGATTCTAATGACCTCATGCGACAACGAGCCCTCGGACCATATGCCCTTGGGCTTTTTATCTCTGCAAAATCATTAGAACCCTTATAACGTCCTAGTGTAAAAATAATTATTATTTAAAAACAGGGCTTAACGAATAAAGTATAAGCTGTTTCCATTCGATGAATACTTCCCTCTGGCTTCAAGCATAGACGATGCAGGAGGCTGGCGTCTTCTTGTTCTCCCCTTTCCGGAGAGGATGATCGCAGCAATGGTTTGCTTTTGCCTTCCATTGGATGATTGATGGCAGGAGAAATGAATGATTTTACAAATATGAACAGTATGAGTGTTCAAATGTGATACGCGATGATATGATAATTGTGGATCACATAATGGAAACACCCTTGGCATGCTCAGGATTAAATACGGATAACTGAATGTTGTTTTCGCAAACAATAAAGGTTCGATTCTTATAGAATAACAATTATAAACATTTTTCAAAAAGTAAACATTTACGCGACCTTATGTAAAATTAAAACAACAATTAAATGTCGCTCTCCGAATTTTGGTTCTTTTTTCTTTTATAAAAAAATTAAATTCCTTTATTAGGGTTAAAACTATGGGTCATATCGGTTGAACTCTTCTTCCTTCGGATAGATTGTCACTTCGTACAGAACCGTCAGACGTCTAGGCCAGATACGATGAATAGAACATTCTTTGACTCGTTAGAGTAATTGTTTGATAAAGTCAGGAAACATTTTTTTAAATAACGAGAAAACCAAAGAAGGGAATCTTCCTTTGACCCCTTGCGTGAGACAATTACCATAAGATTTGGAACAAGGCGCACACTAAAATTAAGGAAGAAAGAAAAAAGAAAAGACAAAAAAAAAAAACGTATCTTCTCAAAATCGAATATGCTGTTTTTTATGAAAGTTATGTGTAGGTTGAGAATATAGTTGAATATGCATACCTTTTCATGTTTTAATTATTTCTAAGTTGACTTGTATGGTTTTACACAGACTCCACCAAACGTGCATTGCTCCTTGGAGAAACGTTGAGAATGATCATGATACAGTTTTTGACTATTTATGCGAATATGATACCTCACTTTGAGAATTCTAACTTCACACACGAAATAAATCTAAGCCTGATTTTAAGTAATAATGTCGTAACCTTCAGATTATATTTTGAAATATTTTTGTGCTAAGCCTGAATATTTCGTTAGTTATCAGGAAGATAAAACCGCACTTTTATCTCAAAATATCACTGTTGAAGTTTCTGTCGTGAACATGAGAATTACATTTTAATTACTTCTTTATTCTACTTCCTTCTCTCCGTTTTTCTTATCTTCAGCGAAGAGTCGTTCCACTGAGGTGCGTGTCCTCGTGGCCTTGCTACGATTTTACAAAGACATGGAGAACGACATCGCGATAATAAGGGCCGGATATGCTTTCCCCTCTCTTTTAAAAAGTCCTCATTAAACCTTGTTTTATCATTCAAGTTTTCTCACGACCATTTAGACTGGGAATAGGTCTGACTCCGGAAATGTCACAAAAACATTCCTGAGGGGATATGAATGCTCTAAGGCGGCTCTTTACATCCAGCATTCGCCGAACAGCGAGCTACTACTCGCCTAATCTCGTACAACTGATGTGTTCGGCGACTTTTCTCTTTCTTTGATGTGTCCAAAAGACCGACTCGCAGCGGTTACGGCGAGCACCGAATGTTCGTCACTCGGCAAATAGCAAGCACCTCAATCACTCTACTTGAGATAAGCCGAGCGGTTGCTTGCTACTCGTCGAATACCGAAAGAATGGAGTCACCTTTACTGCAGTGTCTCTCGACGGTGGCAGGATTTTCGACTTGGTTTAGTGGTGAGTTGTAGTTGACATTTACATAATTGAAATGATTGAAGGCGTTGTCATTGTCAACAATACTATAGTATTGTTGTACAGTAGTATAGAATAGTATTGTTGACAATGACAACGCCTTCAATCATTTCAATTAGGATTTTCGACACTAGCTTGTCAGCCAGGTCGAATTCAGTCGTTGGGAGGAGAATTCTAGCGGCCGGCTGCTCTGATCGGTAGTTTTCCGTGGTTTCTCCGATCAACACCAGGTGAATGCTGGAGTAGTACCCCAACAAACGGGCCACGGACCACGTGCGATCTTTCCTTCCTCTTCCTTGTCCTATCCTCACGCCTTTTACTAACATTCACACTTGCACTAATATATACTACACTACCTGAAATGCCGGAAGACCGGTCTGGAGCTTAGAGCTTGTCCTGAGTGGGGTGGTGCCCCGCTGGTGGGAGGTACCAGGTTGGGGAAAACTACGCTAACCGACGGTGGGTCGGCGCCGGATCTCTCCATCCAACGGAGGAAGATCACCGCCACCTCCCGAGGAAAAACTTATTTCGAACGAATGGCCTTAGCAGTTGACGCGCCCGGAATCGCTGACAATCAATCAACCAATCCATCCAGTGTTTGTGGCGTACCGCAGGGGCTCAGCGTCGGCCCCCGCCTTGGGTGGGAGCGGGGGAGGCTCCGTGGCGGCTCGCTGGGCTCCGCCGAGCGGTCGGCGGTAGAGCGACGCGCAGAACAGCGGCGTCCGTCACGAACCGGTCCCCTTACGCGTGGACCGCCCCATTAAGTCGCCAGTGCAGGCAACCGGCGAGTGCGAAAAATGGCTCGCGATCGCAAAGTCCGGGTCGGTACCTGCTAACGAAGCGTTAGCGAAGTATTTGAGAATTCTGTCAAATATCGGAAATGGACGTTGTAAAAAATGTTGTGCCAGTTCCACAGGAGATTACATTTAATTGATGGCGAAATTCGTCTGAATCGTCAGTTACGGAAAACGAATGTTTGCAATTCTACCGATCAAAATCAATAAACATTGAAAACTAGAAAATTGTGTTTCCTATTTCTTTAATAGCATATTTATCATATATTAATTCCGTTTTGTGTAGATAATTGCCTCAACCATCAACAGGAGGAAGGGTAGGTAATCTGTGAAATCTACTATAATACAATTTTTTGAAATTATTTTAATAGATTCATGGTGTTAACATTAAACAAAATTATTTTCTGAAAAAAACAACAACAACAAACAAAACAACATTTTATTCACTCTATTATTATTATTATTATTATTATTATTATTATTATTATTATTATTATTATTATTATTATCGTGATACTCCGTCATTTGAACTGTAGAAAAATGTGGGGGTCATGTAGGCTATGTGATTAAAAACGTCACCACACTAAATAACTATTTTGTAAATAACTATTCTAAATAACTATCTTCTATTAGGTCTTTTAGATATACTTTAAAGCGTACATCGACCATATTATTACTACCTTAACCAACAACGCGTATGCACATTAACTAAAACTGCTCTCGCGATTTCCTAATTTACCTTAATAATTAATATTTAGTTAAAATGATAAGTAAAGGTTGTTAGTAAAAGTATTAAAAAAATCACCATTAACTAATTAGAAGCAAGGAAATAATCCACCAATCCAATAATGTATCCAATAAATATGAATTTCTCATGGACATATGTAGGTGTCTAGTGATTTATGTCCCGCAACAGTGTATGCGCCCGTGGGCGCCCGCGATCATGGGTATTTCCTATCCAATTTCAGCTGCTGCTTTCCACTTACCCCATTTCGCTGTCCGTTCTCCTCACTGTTGACGGTTGACAAATAAAACACTTAAAAATTCCAACAAAAAGAAAATATATTGTACGGAAGATCCGGATAATCAATCGTCAAACTGTTGCCTGCTGCAGTATTCCTGGACCACCGATTACTTATAACTAATACCTTCCTCGAGGTTTCGATAATCTTGTTATCACTTAAAGACGCTAGTAATCGGGTATATTAACAAGAGTTTTACTTTAAATATCACGACATAATCGTCTTGTAGCCAACTCTTCCCAACTCCAGCGTCCCCCTAAACAAACTTGACTCCATAGAAACCCATTTCATTACTCTAATGTTCGTTCCCTTATGGGTTGATAAACTCGTAACAAGTTTTATTTTCATTTCCTAACAACCTACAAGATATTTTCAACCAGGACCTTCATTGTTTATACCTGTGGATGCGGATATATCTTGTCCGACGCGTCCTTCATACATCTCTGCCGGAAACGTCATCCTACTCACGCGGAAAAGCTTCGCCGCGCACATGTCAACTCTTCACTGCCAACCGACATGTGGAATGTTTTCCTCAATCCAAGTGTCGCGTTGATTTTTAAAAGCTTTGCACCGTTTGAAATGCACGAACGATTTATAAGTATACCATTTGTTTTGTTTTTAGTCAGTTACTCCTGCATAAGTGTTTTGCAAATAACGAAAACGCCGAGGCATTAATTGCAACGAATGACTTAATATTTATTTATGTATCAAGGGCGTTAAGTAGATGTTTTTGCCCCAAGGGAGACTTCCAAACCCGAGGGCCTCTGGCCCGAGGCGTTGGAAGTCACCTGAGGGGCAAAAACATCTAGTAACGACCGTGGTGTATACAAAACTTTATAGTTTACTAGTTCGTTACTGAATTAAATGAGAATTCGAAACATTTTATAATTTTTCTTGCGTCTAAAGTGAAAAGATGCATTGTAATAGTTATTTGTCAATATGATGTCAGATAAACAAAACAGAGTGTGTATCTAATTATTGTTGCATTATCGTTATTGGACTGATTTTTTCGTTCAAAATGAAAGAAAATTGTGGAGTTCCTGCGGAAATTCTCGCAAAAGCTAACAAAACTACGGACAGTGGTTTCCAGTAAAATTCGAAAAATATATGAAAATGTTTATGGTGTATTTGAGAGTTATACAACAGTGAGAATGACAGTGTCAATTGCGTTGATGAAACAGTACTTTTAGGTTATTTGCTTCTATTGCCAAAAGTTATTTAGAATATATCAAAACACCAAAAAAATTACATTTCGAGGATGTTAGGCGATGTGCCTTATACATCTTATTACTGCGAGTAGTACTGCTATTGAAGAAGCACATACTATGTCTTTAAAAAAAGGTGATACGTAACTGTGAAATATGACTGATTATTGGAAATTGCATATTCACGGGAACATTCTAAAATTTCAATTTCATAGTAATTTAGGGGGAAAATATTTATAACGAGTTATTTGACTTATTTGAGCATTATGCCATTTATTTATTGTATTTTATTCCATCGTAACTTTAATAAATCGAATTCATAAAAATATATGTGTTGTGTTGGTATTAGAGCGGGCCATAAAGTATTCAAAAGGCCCGTGGGCATAAAGAATTCGGAAGGCCGCAAGGGTATTGACAATACCGTTACGTGTTTTGAGATCCGTAAACACACAGCAATTCACTAGTAAACCATAAATTACATTATTTGCGGTGCAGAACGCTTTATTCTAATAGAATTATCAGTTACAATAAATTGAAATACCGCTAACCGTGGTGGCATGTGAGCTACATTAATAATTCATAAATCTAAACCAAGGGTGACCAAACTTTTCAGCAGTCGGGCCATATTTTAAAAATGAGAATTCTTGTGGCTGCACAACCATTTTTTAGAGTTAAAGCAAACCATATATAAGAAAATAAAACAAAATAATTATTTATTCACGTTACCTGTCAGGCCCCAGACGCTTGGCGCGCCGCAGGTTGGCCATCCTTGCTGTAAACTTGATCACTGCAAATTCTAGCTGATCGATATCAAATGTCAATTCAGAGTGTACACGTTAATAAAAGGAAATGCGTTCTAATAGAAAAATAATAAATATTGTAGCGAAAACAACTTATGCATACTTATGAGAAGTTTATTCATCCGCTTTTTATTCTCGATTGCAGTATTTCTATGAAATTTCAATAGAATAACTACTTCAAGTAAAACTATGCATCTAACGACCTGGTAAGACAGACATAAGAACCTCACGATACGTGCCATTTTGTTTATATCTCGAGAACCTGTTTAAATAGTTCTCAAAGGAGGTTGAAACACCATAAGATTAGTACAAAAATAAGTTATTACTGTTTGTTAAAGCAGTGAAAATGCATGTAAACAAATTGAAACTGAAACACAAAAATTAAAATGCAACACATTAAAAGTTATCTTGAGATAATCGTTTGATTTTTAGCGAAAAAAACTCGTGAAAATTCCCTGACATTGTAATCAGTTGAGTGTGTACATTCCTAGCTGAACTAGTACACAGTGTTTAAAAGACACATACGCAACTCAGTAAAACTTGATCAGGTATCTTGATCAGAAGTAGAGAAGGGGCTGGTTAGTACAAGTTGGTAGTTTTTAATTATTTTTATGCAATTCCTTTTCATTTTTGAAAATGTTGATTGTGTCAATGGAAACTTCATTTATTAAGCTACCTTATGGTATTTGTATTCGTGAATACATGGCTATGTAATTTTTAGTGGCGTTAAGTTATAAAGTCAAGATCTGCCAACCAACCCGACTTGTGTGGTTGGTTGGAACGGGCTCGGAGATAAGTTTGCACTAGCATTGGGTAGGTTTTGACATTATTTCTGTGAGCTTGGGGGATAAATCAATGTCAAAAAATTAATGATTATTAATTTTCATTTTTAAAAATAAACACAAGCTATTGTTTCAAGTTTCACGCTAAAGAGAACTTAAACTCTGTAGACGAGCAGGGCAACTTTTTGCATGCCTGTGCGTCTGTAATGGCCACTTCAAGCACAAAATTTTATAAATAAGAATCGAAAGTTTTCCGTTAGATTCACACTTGTAGAACATGGATCGTAGACTTCTGAAGGTAAAATTATACCAAAGATTTTTTGAATTATTTATTTCCCTTATTTTATATTGTTAAAAAATAATTCGCAAACAACTAATTAATATTGAAATTGCAATAATGTAAGATGAAAGAATGATTTTTCTTAAACTTTTTGGTCTCACACGTACGGGTAGAATATTAATTGACTATTATTGACTGTAGTACACCACAACCAAAATTTTGCAATTTTTAAGTGACCAATGAATCATTTTTACAAGGAATCTATTTATAAAGAGATATGCACTTTGCACTTTGATATTGACACAATGAATTGAGTACGGTAGCCCAAGAATTCTGATAAAACTAAAAAAAATATATTTAACCGTGGTCACTACTGTTTTATTTCGTGAAGATGATTGGCAGGTTGAAGATAGCATGGATGAAACTGTGTCCGCCAACCTGAAAAGTGCTAACCTGCCCCGGGAGTTATTTGATGTTATCAATGCCCATAGATTTGTCAAAGGAACTCAGAACTAAAAAATAAAGATATATAAAAATCAAGAGCTTCTTTGAAGGTTTCAACTGAAAAGAGGGAGAGTAGCATAATCTTTCCTTCCTAATGTTACATAAGAAAATTAATGAACTACAAAAATACGATTACTCTCGTTATTATTACTAAGTTCGTATTACTAGTAGTTCTTTGTAACTTCTCTTCGAATTACTCTCAAAAATAGGATCGTAGGATTCTCTAACCTCTTAAAAGTCTTTGAAACCACGGTTCCACCATCGTTGCACTGATTATTCTGCGTCTTCTGTGATAAGGTCGTGAAGGACACGTGACACAAAGCCAGAGCTCAAGGAAGTTATGTGGCCGATCTAGGAACCTGAGTATCAACCAGCCCCGGTCTCCCGTACTGCTCAATTCCGTAAAAAAATATCGGACGTAACGGAACAACGGGTTGGCATGTGGAGCACGTCCTCTTCAAAAAGAGCGAAAGTGACGGGTTGAGCTGTGGCGCTGCGCGGCGCAAAGGCTGTTGGGTGCGCGAGGAAGGCATTGCCGCAACGCGACGCGTCGCGACGCCTCGCATGTGCTCACGTGGCGCTGGTGGCTCGTGACAGGCGACGGCTTTTTGCCGCGCTGGCTGCGCCGCCGCCGCCGCGCCTGTGAAAAGGCGCCGTCCTGGGTGGGTTCAAAGTGTGGGGACCCTGCATAATGAGGGGGGAGTGGATTGGAAAAGCACCGAAGCCACTTCTCGGAAAGACGGAATACGAAGTCGTTGCTGGCTCACGAGTCCAGTGTCAATTTTTTTTCTTTTTCAATATTTCACAGAGCCTTTAATAGAACTTAATGAATAAAATCGTTTGAATAAAAAATGTGTTAACCGATGAAGTATATCTGAAAATTTGTCAAATTTAATAGTTGATTTAATAATAGAGATTTAATAGTTGGCAAGATTTTTTCAAAATGTTTTATAATAATAAATATTACACAGCGAATGCAAATAAAGTGTGCAAATGTAAACCGAAATATCATATAACACAATTGAAAATACTACCAGGATTAATAGAAGAAACAAACTGGTTCAATAAAAGTTTCATTTTATTTTCAGAAAAAATTTAAATCTAAAACAAACTTCTTCAAAACTGTTCTGTAATTCCAAGTTTTTGTGCGTTAGTTTCGATCCAACAACCAACTAGTTTAACGGTCCCGTAATTTCTCTTTCTGCAAAAACGAAGGAATCCTCAAATCTTGCCGCATCTTGCAAGGGGCCCTGGCGCATCCCATCAAAAGTGCGCGCGTTGTAAATAGCTGGGCGATCGTGATGGCTTGTGGCGCTTGCGCAGAGGACAGCGCCATCGGAAAGGAAAGCAGCGCGGCGCGGTGGCCTGTGATGCTCGCGCATTAGCATTCTGCAAAGCGCGAGGCGCGCGCGCGTCTTTTTGCGTCGCGCGGTCGCCCGTGCCCCTCCCACCGCCGCACGATGGGCCGGGTTGGGGAAACAAGTGGACAAACATTAATTCCTGAAATTAAACAAAGTTTGCGACTGTAAATGCTGCGTGGGCCGGAAAGTAACAGGTTCGGGTGCCGGGTCTGTGCGAATTTTGGATTAGGATAAATGAATTAGGATTTTAGATGATAAATTTGAGTAGCTGGTAGCCCACGAGTCGAATACCTCAGAAATCGAGATATAAATGATCGTTTTCAGGTTTTCTTGTATCCATAACCTCTCTGATGCCCATCCCGTGCCTAAAATGACAGCTTCAGACCGCTCAACTTTAATATTTCGTGAACTTTATGTAGAACTATTCATTAAAAGTTATGTTGAAGTCGTATAGTCAGTAGGAGTTGCAGAAAGCATTTTAAATTCTGAGTTGGTGAAAGCATTTCAAAAAAGCATTTCGTAATTTACTATGTCATGTGTCCTACATCGTTTACAGTCAAGGAAAGTACCTAGATATTAAGTTTTTAACAAGCTTCACTTTAAAATAATGTTGAACACAAAATAAAGTAATAAAATATCTAAAAAAGTGTAAAAAAGTGTCGCAACATCGGATTAATTTATAATAGCCAGACTTCTTAAATTCTGGGAAACTGATCCACAATAAGTTTTCTTATCACGTGTGCATGAGGCAAGTACATTAAATCGTTTTAGGAAAATAAAGAAAGAAAGACTAGTTATTTATGCACCAAGAGCATTATAGGAGTCTAATGATCGAGCGGCGACAAACCGAGGGCCTTTAGCCCGAGGGCATTTTGTCTCCCGAGATCATTAGAACCAGTTAACGCCCGTGGTACATACATAATTTTATTTTACCTAATTTTATTGCTTCAGATTTACTTATTTACTAATTAACTAGATGTTAACCCCCTCCGTACGAGAACATGTAGCAAAATTCCTATAATTTCATATTTCCCTCGTCACTACGATCCTCTCAATCCAGGTACGTTATGCAGTGTATATTGGGCTCCGTATCAAAGATAATAACAAGCAATTGCATATTAGTAAAAAGTAAATAAATAAAGAAAGAAAGAAAGAAAGAATGTTGACCATTGTGCGTGGTTGCGACCACCTCTGGTCTCCGTCAGTGACTTCAACGCCTGGCGCGCGCGGAGCCCTCCTGCCTGCCCGGAGCGCGCAAAAACCCGAACAGGACCCGACGGGCAGACGCCGCACATCAGTGGGCGGGCGGGCGGACGAGTGGACCACGGAGAAAACGCGACCCCAACCGCCGACCTGCAAATTTCTTAATTTCCGAATCAATCGTGTCCGTCGACAGAGCCCCTCGTGGGACGGAAGAAAAGAGCTTGGGGAGAGTGGTTGCTATGGCAACTCCCTAATAGCGTCACGTTCTGGAGCTATAGGAAGATTTCTCTTGATGTGATTCGTTTTTCGATTCTAACAAGGAATCATCATTCGATGCGAAGTATATTTACTTGTCAGATAAGTAAGTGGAAAACCGAAAGAACATGGTGTTATGTCTGAGTGTATCCTTATCTGTATTGTATGATTAATCATAGAAATTCTGTAGGAGTATACGTTTGTGTATATTTTTAAAGGAGATTAATTTTTGAACGTCATATTAATGTTATCGCATGTAACTTAAAGTGTGTTAGCTATTAATGTAACATTTTTTAACATGTGAGTATTGGATGCAGTGTTACGAATAGTTCATATAGCAAAATACCGTGTTCTATGAAATATGCGTTACGAACCTTACAAGAGTTGCACCGAACGTATAATAAGATCTTCAACGTATAGTTGACAACAGTGAGAAACAACTAAATTGTGTTCTTCGTTCAGTGTTCTTTTTGATTCGTTCAGTTTTTGTTTTCTTGAACCACTTGTACAAAACAACAGAATATGAACGGTTATGAAGATACCAAAAACTTACGAAAACAAATTAACATTCATCATTGCAAGTACAAAGGGCAATTAATTTTACGCTTTCTTTATGCTGATAATAATGGTACAAATTCATTTTGCCTTTGGTAATCGTTAATCTATCAGTATTGGTCCTTGGAGTTACTAAAGAGTTTTGGAAGCAGATTGAAATCCAGAATGTAAAATATAATATGAAACGAAGTAAAACCAAGAAGATTCTGGTCGAGATTGGCGCTTAGGTTTAGAAATAAAAAAAGAAAAAAAACTTTGTATTATTTTGTAATAGGGAAGTATTAAAAATGCAGATGCATTTAGTAAATGTATTTATGGTAAATGCTGTACAAAAACAGGTCCTGAGTTACTGAATCAACGAAATTTAATTAAAAATAATTAACCTTTCCTTACTTGTAGGCTCCAGAAAAGTGATGTATAAATTATAATTATTAAAATTGATTAAATATATTTTCTTGAACAAACTTTTCTGGCATACAATATACCTCTAAGCTACATTCATTTCATTGCATTATATTAGTAACCTACCTACTCATCGACTAAGTATAGAAGACTACTAGATCATTTTCAGTTGGCAAAATCGATTGTTTATGAGCAATATATATTTTAACTCGTCATTTCTTTTTTCTTGACCCTTTAATACTAACGTCAGAACGATTAAACTCGTATTATATTGGCTGATATCAGTGTATCTACACTAATCATGAATGAGTATTATAGTGATATCTTTGGACAGACCACACGAAAAATAACTGAAAATTCAATTAAAGTAATCTAATTGATTGAAAGTTGTATAGATTCCAATGGAGTTGTCTCATTTTTTCTTGAACTCAAACTATCCAATGCGCTTGCTGCAGTTGACTTTCGTAACATAAACGAAACGATTTGACCAAGTTTTGGTTGACTGGTTGAATTGCGGCTGATCCTTCAGTTCCTCAAAACTTACATGAATAATTATAAAGTAGGCACATCACTCAAATTGCAATTCGTGACACATATTATAAAGATACAAATAAATACAAGGAACATAAAATATTTAGTATTATACTTATACTTCACAAAATATAAAACTAAACTGTGAAAATTGATAAAAGACGAAAACAACATTAAGTTTCCAGTTCCTTCAGGCATTACACGAGGAATACTTGCATTACGTACATTACTTCACAAAATACAGAACTTAACTGTGCAAAATGATAAAAGGCGATTTTTCCTGTTCCTTTGCACTTTACTCATACTTACATTACAATACATATATTATACTTCGCAAAATGATAAAAGACGAAAACAATATTATTTTTCCAGTTCCTTCACACATTACACCAGGAATAGAGCTCTGCTCCGAAACTACCAAACCCGCCGGTGATAAATGGCGCGTCCAATCACGAACGCGCACACTTTCTTAACGCCATCGGCGGCGCTGAGTAGGAGCGTCCCCGCCGGGAGAAAAATATCGGGGGCGTGGTCGCCATAGCAACCCCCTTGCGCTGACCTCGCGCAACTGGCACCGGCGTCGGGCGGTGACGTCAGTAACTCACCGAAGGCGTTCTGCCAGCTGCACCGCCGCTCCCGGAAGATGGAGCGAGTGAAGGGGAGGGGGCCTACCCGCCTTTTGATTCCCCGGAGTGCCTCGACCCTCCCCCGACCGGCCCCAACTTCACTGCTGCTGCTGGTGCTTCTAATGGCACCGTAAAGATATTCTGCTCGATATCCACTGCGGAGGGTTCTTCGCGCCTCGAGGTAGTATAGGATGTTTCTTGTGAGAGGAGCACTTTTGGAACTCTGTCTTTGTTGAAGCAATTCACGCATGAAATGCGGGGGGGTGGGTAAACGTGAGAAGTTGTGTGTGTCAAGTTTTCGATTCTGTATATTCGAGATTTCCCTGGAACTCACTTTTGTTGAATTGTTGTTTCTTGTAAAAGTGTAAGTAGTATTTTTTAAACAATACTTCTCTCTTACGTAACTAACAGTTATCGAAAGGTGTCGTCGAATTAAAGTTCCTTTTAAACCCATATCCATCATAGTTATGTGTTTTATAGCTTTATCTTTTGGTAGTCTTGAATGATAAAATAATTTATTTTTATTTTTCCATATAACTGTATATTTTTTAAGAAAAAGAGAGAAATTCCGTATCGGTTGCAAAAACCTTGTGGTCAACCTTAATGAGAGATAAGGATAATCATCCAATAATAATTTTACAAATGGTATTCTATTAGCGACTCCCTTTCCTATTACCTTTTTATTATTTATTATTGTTGTTGTGGATGATTATCCCTATCTCTCATTAAAAAAATGACAGCATGAATCTGTTTTGGGAGGCAAAAAATATTTAATTTGTATATATTGTATTGTGTTAAATTCATATTTTTTCAATCGCATTGTGAACGACTTGAAAGAAATAACTTGTCGCAGCGCATCGAAAATAACAAGTTGTATTGTAAGTTTTTGAAATCACCCCTTTTAAGATTCACAAATTTCAAATGTTAAGGACCTATTTCATAAACGAAATATGTTTTCAGATGCAATCTGTCGTTCGTATTTAAAACATTTTGAAAATTTATATTCCATGTGAAGGAGAAGCTCTCTCTAAACAAAACTGACTAGGGAAGCTTCCCCAGTCGTATCTGCGATAGAAAGGCGCTCGTTTTGAAGCGAGCGGAATATAAGAGGGACAAAACACGGGCGTCCCTGCGCTGGTGTTTTCACCTGCCGCCAGAGCCGAGAGCAGCTTTATGGCGGAGGTCGGGGCGGGGCGTCAAAGCGGAGATAATGATATCAAACGCAGCGAAAGTGCTTTTCTTATTGGTCCACCCTTCGCATTCGGACATCAAACGGGAGAAACTTGATTGTGCGGTTCGTTTAACGCTGTCGTAAATCGTATTACCTGCCAGAAAGAGTGATACAATAATCAGATAACGATACGCACCAAATGATTCACGGTTTAAAATGTAAGTGGTGTTTGCTGTCTGTATATGGGTTCACAAAATAACCATTCAAAAAGCTAACCATTATGTTATGATTTCATCTGTTAAAGAGTTAAAAATTGACAGAATGCAACGAAGTAGTATTTGATAAGTTGGGCCCATTTGGTAAATGTTGAACATTTTAAGAATCCCTGTAGCTCTACTACAGCCATACAGAGCTGGAATCCATACTCCATAATGCACTCAGAGTACTCCATAATGCGTCGAAATGATTGAACTTGAGAGGAAGACAAACTGGTGACCTGAGACGAAGACCAACTCGACAATACCTCATTTAGAATTCTATAAAACAATTCAGGGTCTCCGAAAACAAATACCCGGTAAATAATACATTCCATTTTGTCCTAAGCAGACGGATAAAAAATGCATTAATTGTGAAAGTAGTGTAATGATGAATAAGCGTACTATTTAAAAAATCCATTACGACATTTGACAATCTCTATCCTGTGGCAATACCAAATTAAAAATCGATGGGGTCGCTATGAAATCACAGGTGCTTTTGGTGCCATTGGAGCGACATCTTGCGGCACAATTCGGTAGTTTTCGCAGAACGCAATTAGGTAGCTGGAGTTAGTTTGAGGTTAGGGAGCGGGAAGTTACAGTGCGTTTGGGGTTTGAAAATACAGCAACACCGAGTAGGGCTCTCATAAATTAATTACGATTAGCTGCTCTTTTGATTTTGAGTGGCGGCTGTTGACAACGATGTTGACTTCAAGACAGAAAGGCTCTAAGAGAGAGGCCGTGCGTCATTAAATTTTTTATATTCGCATGAATATTTAGGGAAAGGCAATTTGTTTCACATTCTTTGTATGTAAAGAACTGATGTACTACATATGAACTAAGGTATATCAGTGAAGACTATTTTTGTTAAAATATTTACTTTATTTCAGTGATACACGAGAGTATTTCATTCGTTGTTCTTGAGGAGCGAACGTGCTACTTTTGGAAAATCGTTTTGTATGCTTTTCTTCGGCTGCATTTTTGCTGCTACAGGCCATTAGTACAAAAGAAGCTATTTCGAATAAGTGTCAAAACGGCGTTTTCTTTGAAGTCCCTTTCCTATTGTCACCATTACGTCTTCGATGATCCCTGGTTGGGATAGCATACAGCCGTCTTTTGTGACGAGATAGCCTGGGAACAGTGACCTGTTCGTGGCATTCTACCCGTTGCTCGACCGTGCAGGTGAGCAGGTCCTCCGTCAGTCCCCGTCCTCGGTTTTCTCCCACCCTACCCCACCCCACTCCGACCCACCGCGACCCGCTCGGCCTGCACACCTAACGTAGCATCGGCTCAGAGACCTGTCGACGTTGCTGTTAAATGAGCTGCGACGGTCTCCTGAAAAAAGCTGCCAGGCAACGCCCACTGATGGTCTATGTGGGGGCTTCAGCAATGGTGAGGGTAATGCTGAAAGTGGTGAGCGAATAAGTATGTAGTGTTTCCGGGCATGCCAACTGCTAATGCTCATATGTTCCGTAAGTAGAGTGCATGTTACATCCGAGATAGGGGCGGTTTTCCTCAACATGCCTGAAGGCGAGATCCAGCGTCGTCCTTTAAGTCGGCTCGCGGGGTTTTCCTCCTGCAGATGCCTCCCGGGACGGAGATTCAACCCAGCCGCTGCACACTCTAAGGTCCCGAGCAGCCTCCGCTCATATGTGTTAGTGTAGAGCAGTAAGTGTGTGTGTGTGTGTTTGTGTGTATAAGGGGAGAGGGCGAGACAAGGAATGACGAAGGGAAGATTGTGCGATGCCCATGGTTTGTTTCGTACGATAGTGCACCGGCATTCGCCACACAAAACTACCGCTCTTAGGAGCCGGCCACTGGAATTCTCCTTTAGACAGTTGTTGAATTCAACTTGGTAAAGAAGTCCTGAAGTATGTCGATTATTCAACTTCGAAGCTGCTAGTGCCGGACTGTTGGGACCTCCCGGTCGATTCATCAGAGGCAAGGGGATCCATTACAGGCAGTTAAAAGTGGTGGTGTTTGAAGTGGTGGGTAGCTGTGGTCAGTGTTTTAGTGGTAGTGGTAGGGATGAAAGGAGAAGGGCGAGGTAATGTTGACGGTGATGATACCATGAATTGAGAATGTTCCTACGGATTCAGGAGTGAAAATGGAGGTAACAGGTAAATGGTGGTAACAGATACGACGATGAAGACTTTGAATTCAGTATGAAATTGGTCAAGTGTAGCTGTAGGTGTAGCATTAATTTAACCATTCCAGAACTGCATCAATTCGTACCATACTGTTAAAAATGATTTTGTAGCATTTCGCACAATAAAACGTCCACGGAAACCGGTTTTCATTTCTTTTTTTTCCATTATCAGTTCTTGGTTAGAATTTGAACGATCTACAGTGTACGTTTAATGACCAACTATAAATATGCAAAATCAATATTGAGAATGATTGAGAGATAAAATAATCATTTTAATTAACGTTTGTGGTTGTATTAGATTTCATATGCTAAATATTATTCTCGCTCAGAACCGATAGTTGTATAATTTGCGATAATTGTATAATTGGGAATGCATTCCTTAGCGAAAACGACGGAAAAATTCATAATCATCTAGGATAGTTGCATATTCGGTCAAGTGTTGAAGATTCATTTAAACACGATGAGAGAGATGTTGCAATCGTGATGCACTTGACTTCGCCTACAAATTCAAAGGGATAGGAGGATGTCAGTAATTTTATTTCTTATTGTTAAGTAGAAATATGTACCCCTCAGTTGTAAATTCAATATTCATAATTTTTGGAATTTGCAGGGGTACTTCAGGATGTGAGGTGTTGGATCAGTGTGGGGGATGGTAGATGGGAGTGGAAGTCTGCTTTACTATGGAGGTCGAAAGACGTTCTTTCGGGAAGCGAGATCCGATGCGAAGTGGGAGGTTTGCATTTTTTCTCAGGTGGAAGATAGTGGTGCCAGGACATGACGGAAGAAGAGAGGAGATTGTTCGCATGTATTGCATAATTCGTATATTGAAGGGATTTGGAGTTCCTGGTGAATTTGGAAGATGATAATGAAAGTTTCGAAGCCGCAACAGCGGCATTAGAATAGTTAATAGCTGGAATAATGGAGAAAGTAGTGATTTTGATCTCTTCATCGATACTCTTTAATGTATTCTGTATACATTAAATATTAAATATCGATCCACGACATAGAAAAGCGTGTCATGCCGCTGATAATAAAGCACTGATGCTGATAATAAGAGAAATCTCAAATAATTTCTAAAATAATGAAAAGAGACAGTGCAATAATTTATAATAAAAAAAAGACATTGCAAATGAATTTATTTTACTCTTTATTATAAATAATACATCTACTATTTATTATTATTAAATATAAGAACATGTGGGAGCAGTGGTAAAGGTTGAACTTTATCCTCTGAAACGTGTAGCGTAGGTTTAAGTTGGTGTAATGCAGAATAACGAATAATAATGTTGGTAAAATGAGTTGTAGCAGAATGAACTGATTGTGGAGTCAGCAGGCGACGAACGGCGCGAATAGAAGAGATGGCGACGATCGGTGAATGATCATTGAAGGTTTGGAGAAGCCTATAATGGCGAGAACCTCTCTCGTTCATTGCGAAGTCTCCCGGTTAACTCTCCTAGAGAATGATGTTGCTCGTAACGTGTTCTGCTCTCGCTTGATGTTGCGTCTCGTTGATTGGATTCTTCCCGGCTTGTTTACTCCTTGCACTTGACTTGCATTCTCAAGTGCTAGGTTGAGGTCTTGCTGTGGCGAACTTTAGTGATGAAGCTTACGTCACTTAATGCCATTGAGTTTTATTTATGGTATCTGGTTTTCAAAACAAGTTAGTGATATAGTTGATATTACAAATTCTACAAGTGAGAAGCAGTACAAAAATACTTCTACTGAAAGGCTAACAAAGTAAATTAGTTTCACCAGATCCCATTAAAAAATGTTTGTAATGGAAGGCATCCAAAGACACGTAATATTGCGGAATATGAAATGATATCATTAACCTTATGCTCTGTAATGAAATTTCGTCAACTGGATTATATCTATCGTAAGAGTATACGAGTTCATAAATCGGTTCTTTTTTTTGTTCCCTGCCAGTATCTCAAATTTCAGATTTCAGAATTTTTTGGGGGAAAATTGGAGAAAGGGAGATATTGCAAAGACTGGATGGATTATTTACAGAAAGTTTTAAATGATGAGGTATTGAGCAAATACATGCGCTAAATACTAATTTACAAGAACAAGCAGTTTTACAGATTAACATATAATTTTAGCGTTGCCTTATGCCATATAACGAATTACATTAAGCGTGCAAACAAATGAAAAATCTCAAAAGGCATTCGCCTTTTTTGAACATTAAAAATTAACCTACCTGTGACACGTTAAAAATGTGAAATAAATTAACGCTTTGTTTCAATATATACATTATTTCAATACAAAAGCATCTTTTATCTTTTAGTAAATTACCTATAGTTAATTCCTCTCGAATCGTATGAAGATACGTATGAATACGAAAATCCTCACAAATATTTGATTATCACTATACAAATTACACGCATACAATTAAAATTCCACAACTCAATCGGAAATCAGAAAAAGGATAAAAATCGTGTAATTAAGCCTCTGTGGATACAAATCAAAAGCACATCACTCATTACGTAGAACATCCATCTGAAACACTTATGAACGAATAATTAACTACTATTGCTACCACCATTTATAGGTATTAATATTTAAAGTACAATTACTTATATTCGAGGATTTTATCCCGCGTACACTTGACTATTGTTGCGTGATATATCTGTATTGTCATTTATATGCACGTCACATGGTCACAAGCACGCTAGCTTATTAGTGGAAGAACACAAAATTTTAACATGAATAAATTAAATGTTATAGAAATGTGAACCATAGTTGGTGTAAGCATAATTCAAATGTGACAGAATAGAAACGTTAGTTGTATTTCCCCATTCGGAAAAGTATGTTAGAAAAACTTTGTCTGTACCAGAAGTAGAGATGGGCTTAACAGCTTTTCTTCAATAGCTGTTATCACAAAAACAGCTGACTCGTAATAGCTGTTATTAATAACAGTTGAGAAATAACAGGTCCATGACCAGCAACCTAATATGGCCGACTGCTAAGAGTTAAAGCAGTTGTAGCGACTGCTAAGAGTTAAACCACGCAAAACGAATAACGTTGGTAGCACCATAAAGCTAGTGCAGCTACCTTACGCCGCTTCCTTGCACTACTATCCTTTACATGTTTGGACAGAGAAGCAGCTGATATGAACGAGACTGGATTAACTACCAGGGATGAATAGTAAATCATATAATGTGTAGCGAATGTGTATAGAATATAGAATATTAGTAAAATGAAAGTGATTCCGGTTCAGATTGCAAATATTCTTTCAAATATGCAACTTGTGCTCAGTGAAGTGACGAGTGCCAAAAATAATGAGGAGAAACAGTGTTTTTGCTTACCTACAGCTAAAGTGTTAATGACTATCGAATATCAAGTATTATAACGTGAGTTATTTGACCGTAACTCATTCTATTTTATTGGACCTAGGGAAATATTAGTTGATCTCACATAAGCAGCAATGGGACAGAAATAAGTTAACATATTGGACGGACTTAATTTAAAGGACAAACATCTTGTTTTAGTGTATACAATAAAATATAAAAATAGTGTGGCACATGCTGTGTAATAATGACGAATTCTGTAGTAAGGAATCTATAATTTGAACACTGGCAAATCATGATTGATTAGCTGCAGTGAAGCTGTTATCGTACAAAATGGTTGCCACCAAAGCTTGTAGTAGTTCGGATTAGGCCCAGTTGCAGTTCTATGCATTTCAACCGATATCAGCCAATAACAGGATAAAGGAAATAACTGTTATTTAGCGTAACAGTTACGAAACGTTAACGGTTGAGAAATAACAGTTTAGCTGTTAAGGACACATCCCTAATCAGAAGTAACTCGCTTCTCCATTTTCCAAGAGATGTAAATATTATATTCTCTTTCATATATGACTTAGTTTTTGATAGGAAGTAATGTTGGCATTGTTTTCTTACTTCCCCAATATTTGATTTGTAATATGATCAATATATTCCATTCTGAATATCGTTTTCATATCCTCTTAAGTCACTAGGCTGATCAGTGCACAATGCAAGGCAACAAGGCAAAGGTCTTGTTCAGAACGTTCTCCATCTTCAGAGCAAATACGACGTCATCGACTGTGTATCTCGAGTAGTCACAATATGCTTGTATTTCACAAAATTAAGACTATTCTTAAATTGGCGCTAAAAAATATTGAACGTATTAGTGGATAAAGAGGTACAATATTGTACTCGTAAACAAAAAACCCGCTCGTCTCGTCGCTCGTTTTTTTGGGCATGTCGGTAGTGCAATTCTTTATCCATTAGTTTCGTTAATTACTATAAATATTGTTCTTAATTTCATCAATTCTATGTAAAAGCAGAAAACTATAATTGCATACGTAATAATAATAATATAAATAATATAATAATAATAACAAATAATAATAATAATAATAATAATAATAATAATAATAATAATGATGAAAAAATTGTCTTTGTGGTCTTCGACGGTCTTCGTCGAAGAGGCTGCAGGTTCGAGTCCTACGTAAACATGGTCGTATTCATTTGTCCCCTCACTCCTCATTATCATCCTATCACCCCATACTTCACAATTCAAGGTGCAATAACATTGTCTTATCAAGGGATATTGCCTAATAAAAGCTGATCCCCATAAGGACACACCGGGAGCGGTAGCTCTGTGCAACTGATGTCACTGCCACGCCTCTGACCGGGAGATCCTAGGTTCGAGTCTTGACGGCGGCAGGATTTTCCACACTAGCTTTTCAGCTAGGTCGAATTCAGTCGCTATCTGGAGGAGAATTCTAGCGGCCAGCTGCTCTGATTGGTAGTTTTCCGTGGTTTCTCCAATCAACACCAGGCGAATGACAGAGCAGTATCCTACCAAATAGGCCACGAACTGCGCGCAATCTTTCCTTCCTTTTCCTTGTCCTATCCTCTCCGTTTACACATACAAACCTACACTAACATGTACTACACTACCACATATTCCGGGAGACCGGTCGGGAGCTTAGAGTCCTGGTTAGGGGGAAACCCTTCTAGCCGACGGTAGGTCGGCGCCGGATCTCGCCATCCAGCGGGGGAAGATCACTGCCATCCCTCGAGAGATAAAAACACGCACTACACATACGGGACTAATGACTGGAGCAGTTGACGTGCCCGGAAACAAAAAAATATCAATCAAAATCAATCATAATGACACACGTTAATATGTCCGCGTAATATAACTGGCCCTCGGAAATTTACGTATAGCGTGGTCACAAATAGCCAATTCTCTAATAATAATAATAATAATAATAATAATAATAATAATAATAATAATAATAATAATAATAATAATAATAATAATAACAATAATAATAATAATAATAATAATAATAGTAATAATAGTAGTAATAATAGTAGTAATAATAATAGTAATAGTAATAATAATGACACTAATATAGTATATTTAAAAGTATTAATTTAACTATATAGCCAATTATTTTTGTAAAATACTGCTTTTTCCCACTGAAAAGTAACGGAAATCTGCTTTTCAATAGTTTTGATAACTTTTATTCTGGACGCACATCTGCTTTTCATTCCAAGCACCCTGGTTGTAAACCCATGACGTACAAACGTACGCTGGAATGTGTCTCATGGAGGGTTCCGCAATAGGCGTCCACCGGTGGGCACCCCTGCCTGTCTCAGCCTCATTTCGGGCGACGAAAGGACCGGCGTGGCCAGGAATAGCGGAGGCCGACAGCTCTTAAATTGAAAATCTTCCCCGGATGGCGAGCGTCGGCACGCGGCTTCCACCGCCAACCTCCCCCCCCCTCGCCCTGCGCGCTTCACCCCGCTTCACCCCGCCGTCGCCCGCGGAGGGCAGGAAGCGGCTCTAACGACCCCAACATAAAACCGCATCGCCTCTCTTAACAACGCGCCGCGCGTGTTAACGTGTCTCTTAGGCCTGGAAGCAACCCGATGATCGCGAGGTTCTGCGGGCGGCGCGGGCTTAAATAAATCATGCAGGGGTGAAAGGATAAAGGAGGGCTGAAGGATGGAACGATCCGGGGAGTCTTGGGAGAGGAAAAAACTGGGGGTCGGACGATCTCGGAGGGAATGCAAGACCAAATCGTAGAAGAACGGGGGAGTGAAGGTGCGGAAGGCTGGGAAAGAAGAAAAGCATGACTGACAGATCAAAAGGCGGATGAGGTGAGGAACGAAAAAACGGGGAGGAACGGAGGGACGGTCGAGGGATGAGGAAATGGAGTGTTGGAAGGAATCTCACCGTTGGAGAAACGAAAAAACAATTAAAGAGACCTAGAGAAAGGCGAAGAGGGAGAGAAGAGCAGGAGTATGCGAGGGCGTGGGCACAGAAGAGTGTAGGGGAGAATGTTGGAGACACAGTGTATAGGAGAGATAGCCATTGGAACAGGAAAATGGTACAAGAACTGACGGTAAGAAAGATAGAGGGAATGAGGGATAGACAGGTGGGAGAAACAGTATGGAGTACAAAAGGACGGAATGAACTATGAGCAAAAATGCGTAAGACCTAAACGAGAAGAGGTGCAAGGGAAGCGATGTGAAGGAACTAAACGAAAAGGAGCCGGAGGCAGAGGCGCCGACTGGGGGCAATTGGGAGTGACGGATTCGTGGGTGGGGGGCGAGGGGCGGCCCTCGAAGCTCGTGCCTTTGATCCCCCGCGCGTGGCGCCCCTCTCCCGGCCCGCGGCGCGGCGCGTCTGGATTATTTATCCCTGCCTAATATTGCGTCGGGGCTCCCGGGCTTCGCCGCCTCTCTCGCCCATAAATATCGCGCATTGTTGCTCACTCCCGCCCACCCGCGCTCCACCCACGCCCGCCCGCGGCGCGTTCCACCCCATCGCAGCCTCCCCCCCGCGCACCACTCGCTCTCTCGACTCGTGCCGTGCCGTTCCGTTCTGTTCTGTTCCGCTCCGTCTACATCGCCTCGCGCCATCCCGCACCGCAAATGGCTGTGTTGCTTCAGTGTCCACGGATCGGGAGCGCCTAGGGTTCCAGCCCCGGAGGTGGCGGATTATATAGCTAGGTTGAACTCAGCCGCTGGCTGGAGAGAATTCTACCAGCCGGCTGCTCTGCCCGTCTGCAGAGAGATCGGTTTCAATGGCCTCTGCAATCAGTAACTGGCGAATGTCAGAGCATTCGCCAGTTACTTATTGCAGAGACCCTAACAAATGGGTCACAGACCGCGAGCGATCTTTCCTTCCTCTTTCTAGTCTTATCCTCACCAATTACGTATACACCTACATGCACGGCAATACTACACCAGACGGGAGACCAGTCGGGAGCTTAGAACTTGTCCCGGCTGGAACAGTGCCCCACTGGGGAGAGGGTGATATCTGGAGTGAGAAATCTCCTACAGGCCGGCGTGGAGGTTCACGTAGGATATCGCCATTCAGCGAAAGAGGACTACTGCCACCTCAGGCAGAAGAAACTTTCACTACACTTAAGATACTAATGACTGTAGCAGATGATGTACCTGTTATTCTTAATCGATCAACCGAACTCAACCGCTGCCTGGAGGAGAATTCTAGCACCCGGCGGCTCTCATCGGTAGTTTTCCGTTGTTCCTTCGATGAATACCAGAGTCATGCCGGAGCAGTACCCTAAAAAATGGGCCACGGACCGCGCGCGATCGTCTCTTCCTCATATTTGTCCCCTCGTCTCCCCTTTGGAGTTCCATGCACTACAGTACCGCACGAATCCAGAGACTAATCGGGAGCATAGAGCTGATCCCGGCTGGGGCGGCGCCCCTCTGGTTGAGGTTTCTGGAGAGGAAAACCACGCAAGGTGTCATATAAGTTGGCGTCGGATCTCACATCCCAGTGGGGGCGGAACACCGCCACGAACGGAGATATAACATGCCCAACACTTACGGGAGTAATGGGTAACGGTTGACACATCCGGAAACATTTAATAAAGTCAATCCGGTCCCATTTCGTCACGCTCTGCCCCGCCTTCTCTGTGCTGGACAGTCTCGTCCCCTCCCCGGGATACACCGCCCTGCCCCCGCCACGTCCCCCAACACTTCGCCGCGCCCCGTCGCTCGTTCAGCTGTTTAACAGAGGCGTTCTTCGCCTCCAATGGGCACGCGCGACTCAGCAATACGGCGAAGCGGGGGTGAATATTAATGGCGACGACTGAGATTTCCCCCGGCACGGCGCGGCGCTGCGCCGCCGTGACGCGGGTGACAACGAAGGGGCCTTACGGAGAGCGGGCTGGGAACCTTATGCTGGGAGCCGGGCGGAAACTTTTGGTCACCTCCTAATAAGCACTACTTTACATCGGAAAGTGGCTTCGTTATTACGACCATATAAGATAATACATGTGTGAACTTATCTAATTCTTTATTGGATTTATTTATAAGTTTGTTACTGATTGAATTAACACACAGTTATTGATCACAATCATGAAAAACAATACATACCAACATAAATGTGATAAATAAATGTATCATATCATGTTCATTTTCATTTGTGTGTGTGTGCATGTCTCATTCATAATGGCATCCTATTTCGTAATGATTATTTTGATGATTTTTCAACGGTTTTTATTAATTGAGACTAATGAAAGGAACGATTCTCCTTGTCTGAGCGACTCTGTTAGTGACTTATTAGTGACTCCGGGGCGCTTCAACTGCCGAGGTCATTAGTCCGTAAGTGTAGTGCATGTTTTTCATCGGGAAATGGCGGTGATCTTCCCCCACTGGATGGCGAGATCCGGCGCCTACCTACCGTCGACTAGCGAGGTTTTTCCCAACCAGGTATTGCCACCAGCGGGGCACCGCCTCAGCCGGGACAAGTTCTAAATCCCCGACCCGTCTGCACGTATGGGTGATAGTGTAGTGCATGTTAGTGTAAATGTGTGTGTGTGGAAGGGGAGAGGTTAGGACAAGGAAGAGGAAGGAAAGATCGCGGGCGGTCCGTGGCCCGCTTGTTAGTGTATTGCTCCGGCATTCGCCTGGTGTTGATTGGAGAAACCACGGAAAACTACCGATCAGAATAGCCGGCCGCTAGAATTCTCCTCCAGACAGCGACTGAATTCGACCTAGCTGAAAAGCAGTGTCGAAAATCCTGCCGCCGTGGGGAGTGTAACCTAGGACCCCCGATCAGAGGCACTGCAGTGACATCAGTTGATGCACTGAGCCACCGCTGCCGGCGCGTGTTGTCTTTTTCTGTCCCGTTAACCAAGTGACGACGTCGTCGCGCCAGTCGCCTCTGGAGCCCTAGGAGCCTGCAACGCACTCGCGCGCCTCATTGTTTATTCATCGCGTTCGGGCGCGGCGAGGGACTCCTCTGCGCTCAGGTGTCTGCGCAGCAGGCGCGACCGCTTCACGTCGCTCCTCGCACAATTGACCATTTACGATAGGACAGTGAGGAGAGGGAAGAGAAGAGAAAAAAAAAACAATTCGGGAAATAGAATAAAAAAACAATTTCGCCGTAACTGGTTTGAATCGAAATTGCCGTAATTGTAGGTCTCTGAAACTCCTTTCGAGCCATTTGATTTAAAGTTTGTGGACAAAGAATGTTGCCATGTAGTCTCGTTACCATTGCTTTAGTGTCCGTGAGGTTATTTGAAATGTCATAAATCTTCACGGAACTGTCGGGATTTCTTGTTTTAGAAGACATCCAAGTAAGTTGAGATTTACCCTACAAGCGTCGTTCTAACGTGAATGGTCAGGCGGAAGTGCTGGCTTTGTTGACTCGAGAAGGAGCTGGGCTTATGAACTATGCCTCTCCATTAATTAAAATATTATTATTATATTTATAATAATAATTATTATAATTATAATTATAATAATAATTATTATTATTATTACAAGTTTGAAATAGTGACTATTGTTATGGAAATCTCCCCAGAATATTTATGTTTTGCAAACCAAATAATATATTGATTTTAATCGATTTTTAATCTAAAATGTGACGTAACAGACTTTTTTACAGAAATATGCGGCACAGAGGAAGAAATATTGGTACAATGGTTGAATCATACGTCATTTACTTAAATGTTAATGCAACAAATTTAGTGTGAACATTTTAGTGTGAAAGGGAAGAGAGATTTGTCTGCACATAATGGGCGAAACTATTTGCATAACATTGCATTGAATTTTATTTCAATTTTCTTCTGAAGAATACATAACTCAATCGTTGTTTCAGAGGGAAAAGTGCTATCGTTCCCTCAGTTATATTACTGCTTTACAAAACTTTCTTACTGATTACTGGGAGGTGTTGATAAACTGGCGGAACGGAGATGTCAAAGTCGACAAGACTTCCATTCTCGTGACAAGTCAATGAAATGAATTGGAGACTATGAAAAAACACACAAAATTCTGAATAGGTAGAATATCCTGTTTAGTAGTTTTACTAGTCATATCTTCAGATAATTTGATGCTGTTTTTACACAACTACTATATACATTCGTGAATTGTACCTGATTCCTGTGATCTTCATACACACTGAACTAGAGATGATTCGAACGAACAAGAAAAGTCCCACAAAGTCCAAAGTTCAAGTAGATGGCGGTATTGTGCACATTTATTAATCCTGCACTTGGATTAATTGACAGTCGTTGTACACTTCCGCTATTCGACTTCAGAGCCCAATTTCTTCCCTTCCAGCATACACACACACACACACACACACACACACCAGTGTCCCTCGAACTGAAACACCTTCAAGTTGCATTTATGTAAATGCATGTATGGAATGCGAAAGAGATGGGACGTGAGCACATCACGCACAAGTGGTGGCGCGAAGGGTGAACCACCCGCTGCACAGCAGGGAGTCCTCCGGGAGTTGGTGCGTGCGGGAAGGGTTGGTCGGGAAGTTCGGGGACATGCGACGACAGGGCGGAGGGGTGCGCACCGTGTGGAAGGGGGCGTTTCCCTGCAAGGGGCGCGGAAGGGCTCCCCGCGAGGGGGCGTGGCGGCGGTGCCGTAACTCGCAGGCTGCGGTCGCCGTACAGGGGCTGCGGGCGGCCGATGGGTCCGCATCCGAGCAGGAGCATTGCAGTTGCGGGAGGGCGCAGGTTGAGAAGGGGCGCGGCGGGGCGGGGAGGAGCAGGGTGTCGAGAAACGTAGCCGGCGAAACGGGGCGGGGTGGAACATGATGGAGCACCAAAGGGGCAGGGACGGTGCGAGGTGAGGCAGGGTTGGGTGGAACACTAGGGGAGGTTGAGGGGCGGATTGAGCCGAGGCGGGGTGTGCCGTGGTGGGGTGACCCACGGTGGGGTGACCCACGGTGGGGTGGGGTGAGGAGAGTCAAGATAGGTGAAACGGGACGGGGTGGAACATGATGGAGCACGAAGGGGGCAGGGACGGTGCGAGGTGAGGCAGGGTTGAGTGGAACAGTAGGGGAGGTTGAGGGGCGGATTGAGCCGAGGCGGGGTGGGCCGTGGTGGGGTGGGCCACGGTGGGATGGGGTGAGGAGAGTCAAGATAGGCGAAACGGGACGGGGTGAAACATGATGGAGCACGAAGGGGGCAGGGACGGAGCGAGGTGAGACTGGGTTGAGTGGAACAGTAGGGGAGGTTGAGCGGCGGATTGGGCCGAGGCAGGATGGGGCGGGGAGAGCTAAGATAGGCGAAACGGGGCTGCACGGGGCGGGGCAGAGCAAAGCAGGGGGGGGCGGACCGCGCCGAGGCAGGGGTAGGTGGGAGAGAGAGCAAGGTGACGCGTGAGCTGCAAGGGAGGATGGGTTCAGGACTGCAGGTGGGAGCGGTAGAATGGGCGGGGCGGGGAAGAGGGAAGGGCATGGTTGAGGGATAAGGGAGAGGAAAGGACGGGAATCAGAAAGGACGAGGCGGTCTGTACTGTGAGGAGGTGTTTTGCGGGAAGCGGCTCTGAGGGTCGAGCGGGAGGAGGCAGGGCTGGCGAAATGGCCCCGGGTGGAGCGGAGCCTTGGCAGACCGGACGGGTCATTGCGGCTGCTGCGGGAAGGGGACGGTGTTGTGCTGATAGCTTGGCGCTGTTCGGTGCTTAGGAGAGGTTTCCGTCGAAACGGCAATGTCCGTGACGGTGGTGGAATGGGTATTTAGATGGATGAGGAGATCTCTAAATGGGGATGAATGTCTTTGGTGCTGGTGATAAAAGCAGCGAAGAGTGAAACCAGGAAGATAGTAATAAAACAAAGGGAAAACAAATTAAAGGGAAATCGTTTCATGGGAAGTAATTTGTACAAGAATTGTTTTCCCAGTTGCAGTGTAAGAAAACAAGGAGCACGCAAATGTCTTAAATAATAAACAACACCAGTTGAATAACAAACTAGTGAGGAATAGTGTGGACCAATGTGTCGTTAACTAAGTGAAGTTTAAAATGCAATCAATCAAAATATTTATTTTAGATAGTAGAGAATCAGTGATTCTCTACTATCTAAAATAAATATTTGTGACACCCCGTTCAATTGCATATAATATTCTGAAAAAAAAATATTGAAAAAATAGCCATAAAAAGTGGAATATTCCAAATTATGTATTGTAACTACACAATTCAGTTCGATTGTGACATCAGGAGGCACGAAAACTTCCATGAATACAGTACTCCCAGATCAAGTTGTACAAGTCACAAACATGTGCAGTGGGTAATTCCGCTGGCCAACCAGAACGTAGGAAAGACGCATAAATACAGCGTGCAATCTCCCGCCTCCGACTCCTCTTCCACCGCCTGGAGCCCTGCTCAAATATTAAACCGCTCTCCAGAGGGCCTTGTCTAACAACGGCGTATTAAAATATTTGTCGAGATGGGCCGTCGCGTTTTATGTCCCCATAAAACCCGGTTCCACACCGCACAGCCTCGCATGCTCTCCCGCGAGAATTTTGCATGCACGCATGCTGCCCTCTGCCTCGCACCGAGCGCGGGGATCCCTCTCGAGCGCCGCCTGAGCAAACATCGACAATCGATCAAATATCGAGGAATAACAGCCGACTCGCGCCGCAGCGGAGGGCGGATACGTTTGGTTAAATATTTACTCTCGCTACTTCGCTTGTGTGTCGGCCTCTTTTGTGGTGTTTGATACGGTTCCCGCATGGGGCGCTGGTAACTGGAATGAAAACGGTGCAGGGTATTCGTTCTATATAGTTCCAAGGGATCAGTAGCAAATATTTGAGTTTGCGCACGTTGTGTTTTGAGTAAATTACTCTCAGTAGAAGTCCTTGAGTTACTATCGTGGAAAGACATGAAAGCGAATCGGGTTTTCAGTTTTCCATCAGAGTTAGATTTACTGTTTCATCTGTTTGGTATAACACTTAAAACATTCTTCAGAAACTTTAAGAGACAAAATGTATGTACAAATGACAATGCCTAATGCTCATTTTTGTATTTTGGCCAATGAACATCACATATCTCTGGAAGAAACAAAACCGAAAAGTTCATATCGTCTTCTTGCACCTTTTTATGCTGTTCATGATAACTATTTATATTTTTATGGTTATTAAGAGAAAACTATTTTAGAAAAATTAATTAAATCCGAGAAAACGTAGCCACAAGATAGGTATTCGGTCTGAAGAGTTCCTGGAATGCCATCTTTGTGGGATGGTGCTGATTGTTCGAATGAATCGCACACAGCTTTAGCACTCCCCAAAATGCCTAGTCATCACAGGATGAAATTCTGCACCAAACTACCGTTTGTTACAAAAACAAACCTTCTCTTAAGCAAACTCATCAAAGGAGGACTCGGAGGTCAAAGACAAACGTTTAATAACTCCTCCAGAGATAATGTGACTACTGTACGGAGTGGAATTATTGAAAAATACAGTACGAAAACATATTATAAGAAAAGCGCAGTTTTAGTAGTGAGAGTATCACAAAATAGAGATGAAAACAAAAAGTTCATAAAATTAAAAAAAATACATGAATATGAATTGGAATGTTATACATTAATTAATAATCATTACACACGTCTTAATCTTAAACACTCTTAAATTATCTATTTCATGGTATTAATCCACCATGTTCATTAGAGTGTCTCATATAAGAAATTCAGGAATAAGCGAGCATGGTTTGTATTATAGGAAAATTTATTATTAAAATTCTTATAACTGAATATAATTAATTTTCAAATTGTAATTCAAATTATGTTACAACCAAAAAGCCGTTATCATTACTTGCCGGCTCACTTAGCGAAAACTGCGTTTGAAACTTGCGTGAGAATGCGTGTTGAAGCACGCCTCTCAGTGCCTCGCCTACACGAGATCGCACAGGCTTTCGATTCGAGACGCGATATTACCCCGGGAGAATAATTTGCCCCTTTCTAACGCCCGCATTAATACGGGATTAGCGGTAGATGGTTTTCTAACGAGGTCCAGTCCGCGTGATTACACGCTGGATTCTCGTGGAGTAATTGAAAGGCGACCGGGATCTCTCTAGAGCATAGTTTCAGGAAATGATGCTGAAGAGATCTGCGTGAATGTGCCTGTTCTGTTCTGGAAAGGAACCGGGCGCTGAAGTGGTGTGCTGGAAATTCTTGGAATGGAAGTTTTTACTGAAATGAAATAAAAGGTATAAATGGGAGTTGTTTTTAAATTAAACCCATCTCATTCGTCTATATTAAACTGATTTCTAAGTAAGCACTCTATTCACATGAAAAGTGAGGAATTAGAAATTAAACTGATTTACAGAGCAAATTTTTTTTAAAAATTGTAATCTGCTCGCATACTTCTGTGCATCGAATGACATTGTAATTAAGTATTTAGTTTTGATTTTTTATAATGCAAGTTTAATTAAATTGTGAAATTTTATTGTTGAAAAAATAAAAATGGTAGGAAACATTGAATTGCTGCTTATAATAAATGCAGCAACACATTTTCTCATGCAAACTTTTCAGCAGCGTTTGGATATTTTACAGATTGTACTCGTATTTTACAAAATTTCATTGTATTCATGATTGAAGAAGATAAAAAAATTAAATATGATTTCTTTGAGAATTCCATGATATGTTTTTGATATTTGGGAATAGTTTGGTGCTTTCTTTGCTTTTATGGAAAAAAATTTATAACAATAAAAATAAAAATATTTTAGAACCATGTGCTCAAGGGCTATGTATCATTGAACTGATATTTTTTGTGTTCACTCAGCTCTATAACTTGCAACTTGCGTCGGACAGAGATGTCTCAGAAATCTCAAAGCAGAGGAGAGACGAGCGTTACTCAATACACTTTAACATCTCTTATCTTCGAAATGATATCGCACTCTATATATTGCTCTCTAAACTGTTTGGAGGTCAAGGTAATAAGGACACAAGTTTCATGTCTAACAACTTGTTAACTTATCTTACATATTGATAAAATACTCTTAAAAGTTATCCACGTAAAATAAATGTACATTTTATTTACTAGACACATATATTATTACATTGATTTCTAAAAAGTACTAAGAAAGGATGGAAAAGATTGTTTTGGATTTAGATTGACAAATTTACTAAGTAAAATTATTTGACAATTATCTCTGATCAAAAGAGATAAAATGTATTTTTATAAAATTAACTCATGTAGTTAATGTGATATATTTTGTGAATCTTTAAGAGACGTTATAGAACGCTTCTTAATTATTGATTGATTGGTAGTTCATGAAGGATTTTGGCTAGTTTCGTTTTTATATCTCGCTCGAGGAATTATATATTAATGAAGGGCAATACCGATGACATTACCGAATACCTGGTGGTTTGCCATTGTCTTTTATTCATAGTGTAAAAGTCACATCCATGCCTTGCGTGGGATTCGAACTTCAGGTTCTGCGCGGAGTATGTTCAGCCATAGTTGGCTATGCTACGAAATCGACTTTCCTTATTTAAAAACCGTTTATTGTTTCTATATTCCACACATGAAACAACACATGATCGAGTGTTTATGACATTTTTGTCTACTCGTTCGGGCAAAAATGAGTTTGTTCCCAGCCCCCGGCTGGTAAAACTGTTCCGAACAACACAGGACGGTTCCTGATTTTCCTCGGGATACGTGGTCATTGTTGCCCTGAGGTGACATGATGATTGGAACGCCGTCCCGAGTACCTATCTCTAGAGGACAGAGACCGGCGACCCTCTCGCCTAAAAAAAAAAAGTCGGGTAATGAACGTCTGGGGCGAAGGCGCTGGAGATGCAGTCAGGCAGACTCTGGCCTGAGATGATGAGACGTGATAAAACCGAACAGGCAAAACTGGGTGTTTGTGGCCGCTTGCGATTGATTCATTATTTTGTGACTGGACCCTTCAAGCTGTAATAATTAGTCCCGTAAGTATACTCCGAGAAGAGGCCAGAGTTCCTGCTTTATTACAATGTGATATCCGCCCCGTCTTACACGCCTGCTTGCAAGGTCTTGCAAGGTCATCTTCACCAATGGGCTACTATCGCCATCGGAAAAAGCTCTAAGCTCTGTATTCGTCTTCTGATGCGTGTGGTAGTGTAGTGCGTCTAAGTACTTGTGGAAGGGGAAATGAGAGGACAAGGATGAAGAAGGAAAAAACACGCTCGCTTCATGGCCCGTTTGTGAACATTCCGCTCCATCATTCACCTGGTATTTATGGGAGACACCACAAACATCTACTGATAACACAGTCGACCTCGAGAATTCTTCTCCGGACAATTGAATTCGACCCAGCTGTGTAGCTGGTGTTGAAAATCACCACCATCGAGATTCGAACCCTAAGACCTTCCGGTCAGAGACGTTTCTGTGCCAACAGTTGCAGCCCTGAGCCACCTCAGCCGGTGAGCACCCCTGACAAATAGAACCAAGCACGAATGGGTCAATGATCCCCATCTCGATCAGGTTTTTCGTCCAGTTTCCCTGATCCTTTGAGCAAATGATGAGATGGCTCCTTGTTTTGCTTTTGGACATAAATGTAACTTCATTATCTGTGCACGTCTTCTAGAATTCAGTGGGAATTATAGTTACTCAAATTATCCTTCTCCATACTGTCACGACAGGAAGTATTATTCCTTGACTAAGGACATGATGACGAATAAGATCCCAAATTTATTGATTTGCCCTTATTATTACATCGGTGCGAATATTTTGTTAACAATCCTTGCAAAATACTCTCATTTTCTTTCTGTATTCAAAATTCAAGTAGTATATGGATTATGGTAGGGATCACAGAATTTTGAAAACGTGCACAGATTTTACGTCTCCTCATAGCACGTCATACACAGTATTTGACTGTTTTTGACGTAAAATAATTAAATAAAAATGCCACATGTCCCGAGTATGGTCTCCTTACAACGAAACAAGATTTCGTCAACAATGAACCGATGGACTAAGAATACTGGCACTATGAAAATATCCATTCACAGTTATTATTCGTAATCGACCTGCCTTCCCGTCTCGATTGCTCTGGGACGTCAAAAGCGTGGTGCCAAAGGCAGCGGGTTCGTGGCGTGGTTGGCTTTTCAATACTTCTGTGTACAACCTAACGTGAACCTATCATGATCCTTCGCACTTCATGATCATGTGTCGTGGTTCCCTTTCTCAGGAACTTTCTCTAGGCAGTAGAAAACAATTTGTGACCGCCTCGGAAATTATCTGACCAAGAAAGGTGAGGACTGGGCCAAAAAGCTCCTCCCTTCCGGTCAGAGAAGTTTCTGTGTCATCAGTTGTATCCCTGAGCTATCTCAGCCGGTGAGCTCACCCAACAAATGGTTAAAACCAAGCTCGATCAAGTAAAAATTCCCGAGTGTGGTATGGGCTCCTTAGGTCGAAAGAAATTTTCGCCAACAACGGACTGGTGTATTAAACAAAATACTGGCACTATAAAAATATTGAAAACTTCGTGCTCCGACTTCGTGCTTCGACTTCGTACTTCATTACTTCGTACTTCGACAATTAAATAGTGCCCTTATCAACATCGTCATTCGTACACGTGTGGAGCCGACGGAATATTTTCCACAGCGTTCATCCCCCACTGGAGACCAGGCGATGTGACCCGGAAGTGGCGGACACGGCAGCGGTGGCGGCGGCGGCGTGTCAGTGCGTCAGTGCGCCGCCGGCTGTCGCGTTGGCCACCTTCCAACGAGGCGGCCCCGCAGACAGCACCGGCTATATTTAAGGGCGCGTGGGCGCACTTGTCATACGCGAGTGCCTTGCCCCGGCGCCGCGCCGCGCCGCAGACTGCCCGGCGAGCCGGGCGCACCAGCCATTCAATAAGCCAACGACGGTACGTCAATTGATTCAGTACGACAGTTCATTGAACCGACAACTGCAGACAGTGAACCAACAACTGAAGAAGATATATGTGCCGGCTTATGTGGCTTAAAGTAACTTGATATTACTGCAATACCTCTGACCGGGAGGTCCTACGGTTTGAGTTCCGGCGGGGGCAAGGTTTTCGATACTAGCTACATAGCTGGGACGAGTTCAGTCGCGGTCTGGAGGAGAATTCTAGGGGCCGGCTGCTGTGATCCGTAGTTTTCGTAGGTCAACACCAGGCCAATGCCGGAGCAACACGCTAACAAACGGGCCACGGACAGCGCGTAATCTTTCCTTCCTCTTCCTTGTCATATCCTCGCCTCTTGTTTACCCATACTTACACATACATGCACTAAAATACCACACATGTCGGGGAGGCTCACCGCACATCAGTAGGGAGCTTATGCGTGTTCTGGTTGGAGTGGTGCTTCCGGTGGGAGATACCTTGTTGGGGAGAAGAAACAGCGAACAGATGTATAGGTCGTCGCCTGATCTCGCCGTAAAGCGGGGGATTATCACCATCTTCTGTGATAAAACACGCGCCACACTTATGGAAATAATGACCTTAGCAGATGACGCGCCCGGAAACCTAATCAATCAATCACTTTTTTGTAATATTGGTTGATGTCTATCCATGCATAAAATATCGGGATATGATGGATGTTATGCCACATTCAAACAATTTTGAGAATGTTTGTAAATAAAATATAATTCAAGTCTGTTTCATCTTTATTAACGGATTTTCGTTACTGATTGAGTTTTTAATCTTTTTTTAATCCGATGATTGATTATAGTTCTTTATTCTGTCATTAAGTCAGGTGTAATATAAGATCTTAGTTATCGAACGTTTCTAATCAATTAAATGGAAACATTAAAACAAATTTGACATTAATTGCCGAGATCAATCATCAATAGATCATCATTTTAAATAAATTATGTATTTCTGTAGTTCACATTTATGTTACATTTTCCTATCCTTATTCTGTGATGATGGCGACCGTAGGCGAAAGATGTCTCACGCATAGTATGTCCAATAAGCTCCCAACACTCATTTGCTCCATTGTAATTCTTTAGGGAAAAGAGCCATAATGTGGATGACAAAACACAATGGCAATGTTAAAAGATTTGTTCCAATTATTTATTTTATTTTTGTAATATTTTTTTCTTCTAAATTGATCCTACCAATTTGATATCAACATCTCGATATTTGCATCTCTGCAGAATCGATACCTTCATCGGTTACTGTCAACGTAGTTTGATATTTTATTCCACAGTTTGACATACATATATGCACTTACGTAGTCCACATGCAATAATGTCAATGTTGAAACGTACTCCATATCTGAGAGACATAGAATTCAAAATTCCTTTTGTAAGACAGGTTAAATTTATTTTATTCGAGGCCATCTAGAATGTGACTCATACTTCGAACATGAAAGTTCAACTTTTTTTAACATCAGCCTAAAAAAAGTGAAAGTATTTTTCGTAGAAGTATTAACAACGACAATTTGAAAAGAAAAAAGTACAATCTCCTGAATAGATAAATACGTAGTATGTTATCGTGATCTTTAATTAAATTTGTATATCACATGAACGAATTTTAATAATGATTGTTTCGAATCAAATATTGTTCATCATACGGCAAAAGTTGCTTTCCGTGACGAGATACTTAGACTCTGCCTGTAGCCCTGTTTCATTTGTTCGCGGATGTTAGACTTAAATTGAAGCCAGACTTTCAGAATTCAAATGAGAATTCTTTAATACATGTTTTGTCTGTCATTTTTTCAAAGAAAAGACATATTCTACACGTGAAATCAATATCGCATGTGAATTAGGTATGCTCTCAGAGTTTAAAATATTTCAACGTGTCTGGGTGAGACTGAAGGCGCGATGAACAGACGCAAAAACTTCTCAAAATTTCATAAGCGAGTTCTAGATCAAAGTTATAAGGGAAATGATTTTGGTTGAGATTTTCTTTCGTCGGTTTCGAAAGACTAAAGAACAGCTTTCAAAAGATATTTCAGAGCTGTAACTGAGGTTTTTGGCCTAATCTTTCTAGTCTTAGATTTCGAAATCTTTTCGTATTTCCAGAAAAATAAATGGTGCATTTAACAAATTTGGTTTATGGAATTTTGCATAAGTCCAATGTTAGACAAACACACGATTGTCACACGTCTTCCAAATGCATTCTATGTAACTAAAGATAATATTTTTACCACAAATATTATAACATTTTTAATGCATTTTACCTGCATAATGTAGAATATTCAGGTATGCACTTGACCGAAGAGAAATTCTACATTCCTGTTTTCCACTCAACCACTGTAACGTGCATTTTTGCTCTAGAGCGTTCGTAGCGATGTTGGAACGTGATTCGACCGGTCTGTCTGTGACTTAGTCGGGAAGAATCGGGCCAGCTTGGTGAGGGAGAGCAGGACGCGGGGGAGGGCGACTGCGGCGCGTGGTAGGGTGAGGAGGAGGGGGAGGGGGGATGAAACGACGACGACCCTTTTCATCCAGAGCGCATTTCCTCCGCAGCCTTTCCCACTATGCATTCTCCTGCCTCGCCCCCCTGTCCAACCACTAACAGCACACACAGCACACTCACCAAATGCACCTGCCCTTACCCACCCACCACCATTCTTCCCTCCCTCCCCTCCTCTTCTCTTACCGTCCCTTCTCATCCCGTCCCATATCTCCCCGCCCTTTCTGTTTCTGGCCATTCTTACTTGTACTTACTCCCCCTCCTATGTTCTCTTTGCTCTCCTCTTTCTCTTCACCGCTCCCCTCCCCATTGCTCCTCACCGCTCTCCGCCCTTTCTCTTCTCTCTCCACCCCTCCTCTTCTCTTTCGCCCCTCCTGTTCTCTCTCCGCCCCTCCTCTTCATTCTTCCCCTCTCCTCTTTTCTCTCCACCCCTCCTCTTCTCTCTCCTCCCTTCTTCACCTTCCTCCTCCCTTCCTTACTTCTCTCTCTCCTCTTCTCTCTTCGTCCCTCCTCTTTTCTCTTCGTCCCTCCTCTTTTCTCTTCGTCCCTCCTCTTCTCCGTCCCTCTTCACTTCTCTCCGCCCCTTCTCACCTCTTTCCGCGCCGCCTCCCCTCTTCTTTCTCCTCCTCTTTCACTGCTCCTCCTTTGCCCGGCCCTCCCACCCCCACCCCCCGTCGCCCAGCCGCGTCGCCCGCTGCGCCTTGCCCCGCCAGAGGACCGGCGGAGGACGCGGGCGGAGGGTGGAGGCGCGTGCGTGTTTGGAGGGTGACTCACCCAGGTGTAGGGCTCCCCGCTGCTATTACGTATTCGGCGTTTGGCTGCATCGTTGTGTCGAAGGTTACTTCAACGAAGGCCAGCTGGGGGTCTGAGTGAGAGTTTAGGTATTCGCCTTCAGGAGCCGATCAGGCCGCGATTAAGATGTTACCGACGATCCTATGCCATAGGCGGCTTCGTGTATTCTCTGAATTGTAGAAGATAGGAATAAAATATTATTACCGAGATGAAGTAAGCTCACAACAATCTTAAGCTATTGAAGAGGTCTCCATTGTGTAATTCCTGTAAGTTAAACGTGTGTCATATGATTCTGAATGAGCGCCAATTATTTTCATTCCTACTTTGTATATACAAGTGGAATTATTTTCAAGACCAGTGATTTAAATCATTAATCTCACTTAAATGTAGCTACAGATAGCTTCTCATAGCATTCAAATGGAGTTATCTCAAGCCGTGTGTTTTAATACTAAGGTCCAGAACTCGAGAACATCCAGGAATGGCATCAGGTTTCAAAATCGTCACTAAATGTAAAGATGTTAGTAATATTAAGAGGTAGTATCTTTTTATTATTTTAACAGAGAAGCGAAGTCATGCAATCTGCTTTTAGTTTACCTCGATCATTGAATGTGAGAAGCCTTAACAAGACTTCTACTGAAGCCCGTTTTAAATCGGCCCACAAAGATGCACTGTAGTGTATTGTGTTGTATAGCGGGCGTATAAATTGCAACCCAGTGTGAAAAAGTTGAGGTTGAACTATCGTGCAAACGTGTACCAAGAACTTTTTGTATTTTTTAATTTTTTTTTTATTTTTGGTCGCGAATTGGCCATCTCGGGACTACGCGAACGTGCAACCCACCGGGGCTCAAGCATATTTATCGAGGGTAGATGCACGTGACTTTCATGGTGAGGATCATCATTTTTATGCTGAATAACTTTTTATAGCCACGGTTGTTATTCCTGGAGGATGAGGTGAAATGATAATGATGATGAAAGATGAAATGGACCATCACAAACATACAGACACAGCCATGCCTGAGTCTGCACTCGAATCCGCGATCTTTCGGTACGAGACTACCAGGGTACTGGTGGTCTCGTTCCGAAGCGTACTGCCTTGGCAATCGCCTAGCGATCTCGGCTACCAGGATCGGCGTTATTGTTGTTATTATTATTATTATTATTATTATTATTATTATTATTATTATTATTATTATTATTATTATTATTATTATTAATATTATTATTAGAGTCAGGTCACGACTTGAATAGGACTGAAGAACGATGAGGATAACATCTACGGAATGCCTCGTCCATCGATGGATGTTCTAATACAAATAACACATTTATTATATAAAAGGAAACAGGGCTATTTGTAAATGACGATGCTCTCCCACCGCTCTGAGTGGCGAGTCATTCTTTTCGTCCGCAGGCTGACAACAGTTCCGCGTTCTCTCGATTTACATACCTGAGGGCATCTTTTTGCGAACGCGATTTTATCTCCTTCGGCGACTAGCGTCACCTTACGGGCATGACAGCGCTCTTCTCGCTTTGTCTTGGGGAATTCTGCCGCTCCGCCCTTTTTACTGTGTGTCTGCCTTGTTCTAGCCGTGGGATCCAACGAGTCGCGAACTTTTCCTGGTCCTCTCTCTTGAGGCGAATTACCTTACGTTGCTGACGAACCTCAAGCGGCTGGCGAAGTCTCTGACATCTCTCTGCTTAATTAGCATTACTTTTAGTTGTAATATTTTCAGAATATGAGGTGAATTTTTAAATGAGCGCCAATTTCAGGAATTTATTGAGCTTTTATTTTTTGTGTGAAGAAGCGCTTTCCTGCAACTTTGTTTAGCTTTGTCCAGCTCTTCCATGCAATATTATAAAATATTTTGCCACTCGTTCAACATTTATTCATGCATTCAATTATTAGTTTGAAAAAATCATGATTATACTTATGTCTAAAGTAATTAACTCATACACTGTACAGCATACCATTTTTATGGACTCTGTTGTTCCTTTCTGAAAGTCGAAGAGAGAATAGGCGTCCTGTATTTCATCAATATCAAGATTATCCTTTTATATGTACTTGAATTACACGATTTCAATTCAAAATGTATGAAGGATGCCACAGGGTAATGTAACATTATCGTCTAAGACACTAAGAAAATAGTAAAACAATAATAATAATAATAATAATAATAATAATAATAATAATAATAATAATAATAATAATAATAATAATAATAGCATGTCGCCAATGATTATGATAATGATAACGATATCCTAATTCTTAAAACTAATTTTAAATTTTCAATAAGATAAAAGGCAAACTTTCCACATTTCAATTGTTTTGTAGTACAATAGGCGAAGAGAATTTCATAAACTCGTGTAAAAGGTTTGATATTGTGTTACTCTCTTCATCTTCCTGACAGTATCGTGAGTCCTTGAATACGAATGCTGCCCATCTCATCTCCCCTTCCGGCTCCCTGCCCACCAAGCGGCGGCCCTCCTTTGCATGGCCCTCACGCGTAAATCTCGCAGCGGCCCCACTGAATCACGCGCCGACAATGGGCGCGCGCACGTGCGGACACGCGTGAGTAAGTCACGGGCGAGGCGTGCGCTCGCGATGTAGCGTGGAGTGCGCTATTACGAAATCGAAGTCACCGGACCGAGGAGAGTTGGAAATTTTCGGTTATCCAGTTCACTTCAAACGATGAAGTTTCCTTGTGAAATTCGTACATGGTTTGGCGATAACGCATTCTGTCGTAATGGTATCCATTTTCTAAACAAGCGTTGATTGATTTACAAGCTTCGCTTTACATCCATTCGCTGAAACAAGCTAATGATGAATTTAATTGATTCATTTCATTGAAGCATTCTATCGTAATGGTATCCGTTTGTTAAAGAAAGCGTTTTTTAATATTTTGCTTTGTGCAATGATGTATAGTGAAGAAAGGTCTCTACATTCTTCTCTGAATTTATCTGAGATGTGTGAAAATGGAAAATCTTTAAAAGTGTAAAATATCCTTGTGAAATACAATTAATGCTTTGACGATAGTACACCCTCTCGAAACCTTATTCTCTTGCTTAACTTCGTAGCGATTTTTAATGACGTAATGAAAAGAAGTAAAATTTGTGTAGCGTGTTAAATTAATTTTATAGGAACACGTGAAAGCCACAAAATAAGTATAAATATTATAGATGTAGGCATACTGTTTTCATGTTTAGATATTGTTACATTACTGGATAATAGAAACACAAACTTTATGTGATTTTATAGAGTACACTACTTGTGCATTCTCATTATGAAGTTACTTTCACGACCTTTCTTTGAAGAAATCTTTCTTATTTAAACCAGTAACATATTTTTTAAAAAGATGCTGTTTATTTATATTAGCAATATTTTTCTTTCACGTGATCTATAGAATCACGGAGTATCATTTAAAAAAGAGTATAATTGAAAGCACAATAGGCATATCTCATAAACTGATACTATTCTGATTAATATAATTTTTGAAGTAATGTTTACTGATACTACATTAAAATAAATATAATTTCAAAACAGTTAACAAAGTTTGGCTTTTCGATGCACAACTGCGTCGCAAAGTGTAATAAAAAAAAACTCGTGGAGAGGAAAATTGAACGGACAGGAGGGCACTTCTACTGATCTCCGATATGCTTGCCCTTCTCCCGTTTCTAACAGCCTCTCGCAGAGTATGGGAAGTGACAAAATGACACGGTGACTCACGGGCTGGAGGCGAGGCAAGTGCCAAAAGTCTGTCGCCATCAGCTGCCCTCAGCGCTGTCGAGTGGGGGAGGCTGAAGTGGGCCCCGCCCCTACCCCCGCAGCCGCGGCCTTCTGTCGCGCTGACGCTGACGCCGCGACCCCACGGGACAGACGTCATTTCCACAACGACATCCACAAGTAACACTACAATAATTTAAAATTTTAGCAAAAAACATCTTTACCAATACTGCGATAACATAATAGTACAGTACACGCAGATATACATTACAAGAGTTCTTTACGTACAAAAAAAAAGCATGTTTTGTTCCAATACACAACGTGTGAACAGCAAATATTCAGTAGCGGGCGACGTCTTCCTTGAAGACTTGCTGTCGCATGAAGTCAGCACTCTGGTAAGCAGTGACGTTGTGCGTATGAGAATTTAGTCGGTACAGACTAAGCGGAATAACACAGGCAAATATTTGTATTTTTCGGTCAAAGTCGAATTGGTGTCTTTTTTTCCTTTCTTTCGATTTTTCCAAACTCCCTGGGGTATCTCAGACTCCGATACAAAAAATATTTCACTTTCCTTAAAAGTAAAAAGCCATATTCAGTAAACCAAAATATAAACATGAACGAGTTGCTGTTTCAGGTTAATAAACAAAGGTATGAACTATAAATTGAACTTCAAATAATTTCGTGGACACATGGATTTGAGTCTAAATCATTTTGGTGGAAATGTTCATCAATCTCTTGTTAAATTATCTGGATTATTTCATATCCATCAAACTTGCAATGTTTCTTATAATGTAATAATAATAGCTTATTCCTGGTATTTATAATAATAATAATAATAATAATAATAATAATAATAATAATAATAATAATAATAATAATAATAATAATAATGTCTAGGTTCTGCTCTTCGGTCTAACCACTTAAATATTTTTTGCATTTACATAATTACACTTTTCTTCACGACAATACCCAGATAGAATGTGTTCATGCCCAGAAAATCGCATGAAAAGCTTCCTCGGATCCGCTCACGCGGCACCACGATAGCGCCTGGTGCGACCATGCATGAACACAGAGCCTGTGCTGTGCTCAGCGCCCGTGGTCCCCTGGCCACAGCCACTCCCCAAATCCTCCGCCGCAACTGCTACCTTCAGAAGCCAGCCGCAGGTAGCGCAGCTGGTGGTGGTGGTGGTGGTGGTGGTGGAAACCGAAGTGTTGGTCTAAATGGCGGTTGGTGGAGATGGTGATGGTGCCCGTGGACACGGTGGTCGTGGTCGTGAATTTAGTGGTGGTGGTTGATTAGTCATTTCGTATTCCAGTCGTATCAATTGCTATGGTCGTTAGTTCCGTGAGTGTAGTGCGTGCTATATCCCTGGATGTGACGGTATTTTCCTCGGTAGAACGTGAGAGCCAGTGCTGACCTACACGTCGTCGGTTAGGGGGATTCCCCCTCAGGTGTCTCCGGCAGCAGGACCGCAGTTCGTTTATTACGTTCTTATCCTCAATTCACCTGGAAATGATCAGATAAACTTAGGAAAACTATCAACGAGCTCCGGCGACCTCTAGAATTCTCCTCCAACAGCGGATGAATTTGAATCAGACCTTACCCTCTTCATGTAGCTCAACAATTCGTCACTGTCTGGTCTCGATCTCCAGAATATGCCGTTCAGGGACGCTGCAAGGCGAACAGTTAATGCCATAAGCCCTCTTAACCGTTGTGTGTGGGGGGGGGGGTGTCGTGGTAGTGGTAGTCTTTGTGACGGTTGTGCTTGTGATGATGATGATGATGATGGTGGTGGTGGTGGTGAAGGCGCCGCGGCGCGCCGGTGGTGTTGGCGGTGGTGGCCGGGGGCGGGGGCGGCGGAGTGCGACACCGCGACAGGACGCGCGTCGAGGCGTCGCGGCGAGGGGCGGGGGCGGGGCGGTGGGGCGTGTCCCGCTCGCCGAAACCGCGGGCTGCTCAGGCACGCGTCGCGGGTGGCCGCGGCTGCTTACCGCGCGGGAGCCGAAGCGCGGAGCACCTCAAGACAAAGGCCTCAGCTGCGGACGGCTCCTTCATCGAACCCGAAATAGAAGTCCACCGACAAAGAAGGCCTAGGGCATCACTGATGTCACTATAGAACCTGGAATCGGGAGGTTCTGGGTTCGAGTTCCGATGGTGGTAGGAATGTCAACATTGGTTAGACAGCTAGGTCGTATTCAGCCGATCTCTGGAAGGGAATTCTAGCGGCTGGTTGCTGTGATAGGTAGTTTTTCTTGGTTTCTTCGATCAAACTAGACGAATGCCGGAGCAGTATCCTAACAAATGGGTCACGGACCGCGCGCTATCTTTACTTTTTCCTCCTTGTTCTCTTCTCATCCCTTACTAACACACATTTACACTCACATGCACAACAATATCACACTTGTCGGGAGATCAGTCGGAGTTTAGGGCTTCTCCTGACAGGGGCGGAGCCCCGCTGGTGGAAGAGACATGGTTGGGGAAAATCTCACAAGCCCACGAAAGTTGGCGCCGGATTTCGCCATCCAGCGGGAAAGATCACCGCCACCTCTCGCGATGAAAACATGCACTGCTCTTTCGGGACTAATAATATTATCAGCTGACGCGCCCGGAATTAATCAACCGAGGTCGTTTGTGGGACTCATAAACGATTATCAATGCCATCTTTTCCCTCAAGCCTTGATTTGTGTCTCTCGACGTCGTGTGTGTTGAGTTTACAGAAAGAGTTTGCACAAGATATCTGTGCACTCAGCGAAAAGGGAAACACTTTCTCTGTTCATAAAATATCGGGTAGTCCAACGCCAGCTACGGATTGTAATCGCCCAGAAATTTGTTGTGCCTGCGTTAGTAATTTGTTTCATTGGTTTTCATAATCCTCATCAGTCCTATGTCAGTAGAGATTCTGTGCACGAACTCTGCTTATTATTCCCAAAAATTTGCCGACGTTGCTTGTAAGATTATTTTCCACTCTTGTTACATTGTCTCTCCATTTGATTCTATAGTCTTCCTTATTTTTAATGTTTACTTTCTTGCTTCTATGCAATAATTGTAATTATTTAGATATTCTTGTTTTATATAATGATTATGATAGGTAAAATAATGAAATAAAAGTTGTGTTGCCATTTCTTATTTTAATTGTGTGATAAGAACACTCATGTTTGACTGATGAGTGAACTATTCTTTTGACGGTAACTGACCTTCATAGGCGTTCTTATTTTATGAATATTACCGTTTGAAAAAGGGCGTAATTTATAAAAAATAATTTCAGTAGAATACGCAGTCAAATTCACCGAATAGTTCCACAACACACTTTTTGAATTCATCGAAAAATTGAACACTTATAAATTTACATCTCATCTACCCAGATAGCTCTTTATGCTTCTAATCTGTGCCACCTGAATCTAGAGGAAAGAGAAAGTGCGCGAGGGCTTTTGTGTCCGCGGCCGTTGCGTTAATTTTGAGAACGCACCTGCTCCCTGAGCGTATATGAATGAAAATAACGCCTTGAGTCAGCGTTTGCTCCCTGAAAGCGCGCCAGGAAACACGCGGGCCACGCCTCACACGAAATGACGACCCCAGAGGACAATGCATCACTGCCCGTGAATACGAGAACTCACAAGGTCACCACACTTCCTACGCAGGCTCCGAGACCATTAGCTCGGCCTTCCTTTACACTCTTTTGACGTCGAGTTCTTGTAAGATGTTCATTTTCATTTAAATGTGGGAATGCTTTTTAAGCTTTTAAGTGTCACTCATTCTCTCGCTTCTTTTAAGAAAGACTTGACTTATTAATTTAGTAACTTCACTTCTGACAAAATGTTTTCTTGTAAATTAAATGGTGTCCTTTTGAACATTGCTGAATTAATTATTTTAAGGAAAATAGTATACATTTTTTAAAAATATTCTATTAATGTACGTGTTTCTCTACTTTCTAAGAAAATTCTTTTCTTGGTTGAAAAATTATATTTAAATAATAATGTAGTTCCAGTGATTAAATTCTTTACTAAATGAACAGTGACACATTTGTACTTGATGCCACTTGAAGCTGCTTCACATGCGACGATATTTTTCAAAAGATAATTCTCTAGAAGTTTCCAACGCCCAATCTTAATTAATTAGATTTAATCTTCAATTAACGTACAATTATTTTCATTAAATGCAAAATATAGTCCTAGAATTATTCTTGTTTGGAAATTATAAAATGTCAGAGCCCCACTTTACGTAGAGCTGAGAGGAAGACTAAATGCTTCTCTACCACGTTCCTAATATTTGAGGACAAACGCAGCCTATCTCCAAAAATATTCAAAAGATGCCAATATAATTGGCATCCAATATATTGAAAATTTTCACTTACTTTTTGAGTACTTTTTCGGATTATTATCAGAAACTTAATCTTCAAATTAAATCACAAGAATCAGTAAAACCGTATTTTAAGAAATTTAAAAACCTAGTGTTAGAAATCCCTAACACAACTACGTAGTATACATTTCAAGCTATACAGTAGATACAGAGACCCAAATATTCATGAAGCTCATAATTTTTCTTAAATTGTATGGCACACACGCCGTGCACATCCAAGGCCACTAAGGGATAATTTAATTCCTGGCAAACCAATTGGCGAGTGTTTTGGCCAACTCTGAACAGCTGACCATTGCATTGTATGTTTGTTGGAACTTTGGACGTTTGTTTTTCTTTTCATTTGAATTCCTAACTTTTTCTTGGAATGTTTTTCTTAGCAATAAGCCTCTTAAGATAAAATATCTGTGAAAGCGTTTTTTTAAATATTGTTAAGGTATATTTTGCTCAATGTGATAGTTATTCCCGTGCTTACGCATTTTCCATTTTGTGACTATATCTATTATACACGTTGTTTTATTTTTACAGGTGAGTACCCTCTTCAGTAGTGTGATTCTCGTCTTTTGAAAACGACCTCCAAGTTCGCACAAGCCCAACCGCGGTGAGTACTCATTAATTAATTCTATTTTGTTTCAATATTAATTATTCAGAAAATGCATATTTATTCTCATTCATTTCTTCTTGCAAATTATCCCAAATATTAACAATGTCTTACATTTACATTGCGTATTTGCTATACACTTATTAAATTTCAACAAAAAATTGAATGACTTTTACGTGATGTAATTTTATAACCACTAAACTGGTTACAAGATATTACGAACAGATATCATAAAATTCGTTTAGAGATCCTTGGTGAGATTCGGGTCACTTCACACGTATAATAAAAGGCAACGTGTTTCATATCACGTGGTCTCGACTGCTACCTTTTCTATCCATTATTGGTCACATTTACATGGATGAGATTTGGGAGAAAAACGAACCGAAATAAGGAATACGAACAATGGTTATAAAACTATTATTGTTGCCTCAAATAAATGCTACAGTCAACTCTCGTTAGCACAAATCTCAAAGCACCGAAATGATCAATGTTCGCATAATCAAATTGCGTTATCCTATTATTATATACATCTGTTACTAGGGTTCCTTGCCACAACCACATTTTGCGTTGAGGCGAAATTCGAGATAAGCGAGAACATCCTAACAAATATTTACTATAATTTATAAAGACAATTACATTGCCTAAACAATCAGTTGATAAAACAATTGCCGATAGTTTGACATGCCTGTGTGACAAAATAGTTATTTACGAAATAAGTACCGCAAGACATCTTTACAATACGAGGTTGGAGAATTTTCAAACCATTCCGTTAGGCCAAGTTTGATAACCAATCGATATTGTAAAAAGATATTGCGATACGAATATCGAACAAAGTTTTGTCTACTTTGTAAAAATTGCAATGTACTTTTTCGAGTGTTAACACGTGTGTTCTAATAGTAATAATTATGACAAAACTAAATTTAATTGTTAATAGAGAGCCAGGGATTATTAGAAAACTTGTGTTGTAATACTAGATTTTGGTAATTTCCTTTTCTTATGAATATAAAAACTAGTCGTAAATAAGTAACTGAATGAATGCAGAAAACCTACATTAGTGTATTACGAAACAATTATGGGATGATAAGTACACGTTCGTTTCTCGCTAGTATCGTAAGCTTCATACGGGTGAATTAAAACCCATTACATCAACTTTCACACGGTACTTTGTAACTATTACGACTAATAATAGCTATTAAAAGTTAAATTTTTACATTGAATGGTTACATGGCAGCTGGCATACAGTGTTCAACTAACGCCATCTTTCGGACAGTCACCAGGTGTTCCAGATGGCATTGGTTAAGCATAAACGCAGTCAGACTTCAAACGAGCAGAACACCAGAAAATTTGGGATTAATTTTATTAACGAAATGCCATCAAATTCATCTTCTGTTTTAATTTCGTATGGCTGCTTAATAACTATACAAAACTCTTAGGGTGATTCAGTCTTCTAATTTTCTTCTGAGTTTGGAAGCATGGGAAGACATGCGATTTTCCGTCACCACTGACTGTCTCGGCACAGTAGTATACAGAATCCACCAATGGGTTTAATATAACGATGTTCAATAGCTGATTACTTCTAAACTGTTAACTTCTGAGTGATTGGTCAAACACCAATACTGTATTGAAGCTGTATTATTTATTTTTCAATTATTTTACGTCAAAAAGAGATAAAAACTGTGTGTGCCATACTAGGGGGAGAAGTGAATTCTGTACACGTTTTCAAAATTCTGTGATCCCTACCCTAAGCCATATACTACTATATTGTGAATACAGAAAAAATGAGTGGTTTTTGCAAGGAACAAAAAGTAGTCACTCCGATGTAATAAACTCTCTTTTCAAAGGTAAATCAGCAAATAAATTTGGGCTTTTATCCCTTATCATGTCCCTCGGCAAGGAATTTACTTCCTGCCACGACAACATGGAGAACGATTATTTGAATAACTATACTTCCCACTGAATTCTAGAAGACGTGCACAGATAATGAAGTTACATTTATGTCCAGAAGCAAAACAAGGCGCAATCTCAGCATTTGCTCAATGGATCAGGGAAACTGGACGAAAAACCTGATCGAGACGACGGTCATTGACCCGGATGCTGCGGTGCAATACTTGTTAGAGGTTGATCAGAATTATACAGAATTATCCAAATTGTAAATAATACATTAAAATATCACTGTTAAAATTAATGTTACTTTCCTTGTGATGCTCAGTATAGTCTCTAATTGTATAGAAACAGTTACAATGAGTAGTATAATAACAGTAATAATATTAACAGAAATAATAATAATAATAATAATAATAATAATAATAATAATAATAATAATAATAATAATAATAACAGTATCATAATGAATATCATTGTACAACTAGCTGCAGCCATCTGAGAGTAGAAAATATCTTTTCTGTTTTTCTTAGTCTGTGAAATATTAGCTTAGCTGTAATTGTTTTGAATAAGAAACACTATATAGAAATTAAATTTAGAAAGTATATTGATCACTTTATTTAGTTTAAATTATGCACTTTAATGCTATTAGAGTTTGCAAAAGAGATCTACCAATTTTCTATGTATTACATTCGTTTTAGAAGTTTAAGATAGTTTACAAGAATAAAGAGTATTTATTAAACGAGATCTTCAGTACTTAATGCATTTATATTGCTTGTTAGAAGTCATTGAAGGCCGACAACTATCTGGAATATACTATACAATACTATACTCTACTGGAGTTATATACAACCTCTGATTATTAGAGTATCAGATGATCAGCAAAACAGTACTTCACGACGATTATCCCATTTAAAAACTAGCGATGCCGAATAGTTTCGGCTTTTGTCATTTGGGAGAAGGATCCTGATGGAGGGAGCTTGTTGTAAAAGTGTTCCCCGCAATCAAGCAGCCACCGATTCTTCAGGTAACCTACAATCGCAGAGGAGCAGTCATAAAATCAATAGTCCGTGAAATGCAATGCATTCGTCATGAATATGTATATACAGAAATCTTTGCCTCTGATTACATATCTCAACATAAACCCTGTGATCATGTGCAGTTCGTTTTGCACTTGAACGAGCAAGGCGTTCCATGTTTTCTCAACTGCGTGTGTTGTTTCATTTCTTTTGAAAGTGACTTTTTTATACTTTGAAATGTACCTAGGATTGCTTCTTATAAGTTAATAATATGGTAATTAACGAAAATGTAATGAGATAAAAAACCTCGTTTTGGTGTCATTCTTAATGAGAAAGTCTGTTCCAATTCGTACTGAATACTAGAAAAAACGGGAACTACACAATATTTCGGCTCAATGTCCTTTCTTGTCTGCAAAATTAGTTGATTACTTGTCCATGTAATATTTCTTCACCATGATCTCTTTCTACTTGATTTGCTTTCTATTTTACTTCCCAGGTGTTTTGTACTGTAATTTTTTAAAATTTATTTTTATTTGTCGTTTCAAATTCACACTACGTAAGATGTTTCGTAATTTCAAATTAAGACATTTCATTACTTATTGATTTCATTTCTAAGTTCTGTATCAATATCGCATTCACTTTGTATATTGGCTAATTACACTCAGTATTGTGAGACTTATTCTGCGCTCTCGTCTCTGCAGCAGCATTTAATGTTCGCCTGCGACGCCGTTTTCAATACCGAACTTTTTAATCTTCAATTTTTTTATTCATTACATCGCTCCTCACATTTTCTAGAGGTTCATTTTCAACTTTCCTTAGCACAATGAATGAGAAATATATTGCGCTGCTCATTGAGAGAAAACAAAAAAGCAATGAAGTCGCAGTTTAATATTTTGGTTCTAGAAGAAGAGTTCATTTATTTTCTGTGTGTAAATCATTACCCAGGATATCAAAGGTGGTTCGGGTAAAATAAAACTCTACATTAAGACTATCAAATCTTCAAAAATACCTAACTAATCAAGAACAACTACTATTGAACAGACACTGGATGCGTACTCCAATCACCTAGTAACCATTCTCCTTATTAACAGTGCCTTCAACACCATCACCTACAGAGTTTTCGTTTTCATGTAAAAAGAAATATGTCAAAAGTGAAAAACTTAGTAAAATAGTGTACAAATAATGAATTATTTTGCCTATACTATTAGTAATTTTACTTATTGTTCTTAAAAGGACTGATTTTAAATCACCATTAAATTAAATATTTTTTTAAAATCTACATCGTCAAAAATACCTAAAAAGTAGAATACTAGTCCAACCATCCGATTATTTTTATTATTTTGTTTGTGCGTGCTTCAAATTATTAGGTGGGTGTATTGATATTAGTGTGATGTAACCCTACACAAGAGAGATGCCTTGGTTTAAAATACAGAATCATATCTGGGGACAAGGCACAATGTAACATCCTACCGGATTTGTTCATGCTAACTGGAATCTTATATATACAAAGAAATATATGCAAAGAAAGCAGGTATGTCAATGTCACGGGAAAGGTAACTAGCGAAAACTGCTTCTCTAGCAACTGCCACGAGGTTTAAAAACACAGATTGCTAGTGCAGTTTTCTTCGGTTGGCGATACTTCACTGAATACTTGGCCTTTGATTGTTTTCTGCAAATGTCGTTTGTCAGTTGATGCTCCAAATTTAGCTATACTAATTCCCAATTCCTCTTCTAAAACAAAGAAATAATCCATTAAACTCAAACGTATCGTTCATTTTTGAATTTATCAATTGAAGGTAAAATTAAATATTTCGAATTTCTTTATTTCATATTCATATTGTCTTAAGATTGCAACTTAATTGCAGTTAATTGCATTAATGCAGTCAACTGAATGAACTTACTACGGTTAGGAACAAATATTTTCTGTTAAACGAGCTGTTTGCCCGTAACACTGAAGTAGTAAATCTAAGAGGTGGTTTTACCGGACGAAATAGACTTCATTGAGTCTTGTTAATTTATTTCATACAATTGCTACATGTAATAAATCACCCCATAATTTAATAAAACCTAAAACAAAACCGGCAACGAACGTGGCGAGTCGGAAGGGTCTGGAGGTGAACAGCCTGGGCGGGAGCCGAACCCGGGGCGACGGTGGCGCGGCGGCCGGCAGCGCCGCGAGCGGTGCAGCCCTCGCGCCTGCGTTTCTCGCGCATGCTAATGCGCTTATCGGGCGATCGGCCGACATTTGCATCCGCCCTTCCTCGCCCCGCCCCACCCCGCCCCGCCTCGCCCTCCTTGTCTCGCTCCGCCTCGCCCCAGCCCGCCTTGCCTCGCCCCGCTCCGCTTCGCCCCGCCCCGCTCCGCCCCGCTCCGCCCCGCTCCGCCCCGCTCCGCCCCGCCCCGCTCCGCCCCACTCCGCCCCACTCCACTCCGCCCCGCCCCGCCCCGCCCCGCCCCGCTCCGCCCCTCTCCGTTCCGGCCCTCCTTCCCACCACGCTCCAGCCCCGCCACGCTCCGCCCCGCCACGCTCCGCCCCGCCACGCTCCGCCCCGCCACGCTCCTCCCCGCCACGCTCCGCCCCGCCACGCTCCGCCCGCCACGCTCCGCCCCGCCACGCTCCTCCCGCCACGCTCCGCCCCGCCACGCTCCGTTTCGCTCCGCCCAAATCCGCCCCGCCCAACTCCACCCCGCCCAACTCCTCCCCGCCCAACTCCGCCCCGCCCAACTCCGCCCCGCCCAACCCTGCCCCGCCCAACTCCGCCCCGCACAACTCCGTCCCGCCCAGCTCCGTCCGTCCGTCTCTCGCCCCGCCCTGCCTCGCTCCGCCCCGCTCCACCCTCCACCCCGCTCCGCCCCGCCATGCTCCACCCCCCTCTACCCGCTCCCTCTCATAGCACCGCTTGCCATGCCCATTCCTGTCCGACCTGTCCTGAATCACCTTCCCCATCCCGTCCCATCATGCTTACCTCGTCTTGTGTCCCAACGTCCTATTCGCCTCGCTAGGCCCCGCTCCCCCACCCTGCCCAGTCCCGTCCATCTCTGCCCTGAATAACCCCTCCGTGCCTTCTCAACCAACACCGACCCCATCAACGTCACATCGTGGAACTCCGCCGTAACCTCCTGAGGAAAGACGTATACTACATTTACGGAACTAATGACCTTGGCAGTTGCCATGCCCGGAAACACCAAACAATCAATCAATCAATGAATCAATCGGAATTCTCTTGATAACGGAGTTACAATCATTATACGATGATGTGTAATTTAATGTAGTATTTACTTTTTAAAATAATAATTAAAATTTATTATTTAACTTTGCAAAAGAATAATACATTGTACGATATTAAATATTTCTAATTGGTTTCCTAATAACAAATTAATAGTCAAGGAAGGAAAAGCCGTTTTATTGCAGTTTTCCATTTCAAATAAACAGTTACGAACTCCATTGAAAATAAATGATGTGCAATTGGCTAACATTAAGGTAACACAATTTTTGTGTTACTGACACAAACACAAACTGAATTTAATTAATCCAGACCTCAGTCTCCATTTAAATGAATAAAACGCAAAATGGAATAAGATCCACCTTGAACTTCAGTTATTGTTCTACAACAGAGCCTGTTGACTGCACTGGCGTTGCATCGTTTTGACCGCCGCGCCACCTTCCGTTTCAGCTTCCTCCGCTTCTTACCCCTCCCCTGCCACCCTGACGCGGGCGCGTTCACATGAAAATTAAGCGTTGCGACAGATTGGGCCGCGAGCCAGGTGAGATAATAATCTTAACAAACCGCCGCGGAAGCAGTTGCGATCTCCTGAAGATTCTCTTGTCGTGGCTTCTCACTTCATGTGGGGATGCTCACCCCAATAAACATCATGCACCAGGGCTGTTTATTTAACCTACTTTAATTGAAATAGTAAGAAACTTTGGAACACATAAATGTAAAGACAAGTCATGCATTCGTCGTGAATCCCACCTTGCAGTCTTTGAGAGGTAGAATATATCTATGTTGCCACGGATTGAGTGCTGTGAAAAGTATGTTGAATGTGAAGTAATAAAATGTAAGGAGCTAGAAGGTAATAGCAGTTCTAGAACATTAGTTCATAGAATACGTTGTGTATTATAAAGTGCTGTTACAATCTTCCACTCTGACCATGAGTGCAAATTGAAATACTGAACGGTTTTGAAAACCTGAAGAATAATTTTCTAATTTAATTCACGGGAGATGAAAAGCATCATAAAATGTGATTGAAACGTTTCGAGTTTCTGTTCACCTATTTGCACAAATTCATGATCTGAAATTCGTGTATCATCGGAATGATCGTGGTCATGTGGGTGATGTCTCATCGAAGGCTATAATACCGACGTTTCGACCATCTTGTGATGGTCTTCTTCAGGGCTTAAGTGAGGAAGACCACTAGACGGTTGAAACATCGTAATCACAGTCTTCAACGAAACCGTCGCCCGGAGATGCAAAATCATTTTTATATCAAGTTCACTCAATTTTGAAATAATAGATTCCTCCTTTCCTCAGTGTCATTGTGTTAATAAGTAAACAGGATCCAAATGCAAAGGCGGAAACCCTTTTTTCCTTAACGGCAACATTCGTTGACGGCACAACTCCAGAGCTCAGATAAATGGTCAGTTATCGACATATCCGAGAGGTAGAAACGTCACCGCAATCGCTATCGCGATTTCCTCTAACTTGTCTAAGCAAGTGTTGTCGCCACCTTCTTCTTGACATTCTACGCCAACCGCTGTTTATCAGTTACTGCGAAGTTGAAAGGAAATAATTTGATTATTTAGCACCAAGATTTCAGGTTACGAAGCTATATAGGGCTTCTGTGTATTTAAATGAATAAAAACGTTTTGTTCTTTAAAAAATACACTGCTTTATTGTGCACTAAACATCGTTCACAGAGCTCCATTTGATTTGTTCCACAAGGGATTAGTTAATCGATCATTAAAATCGTTTGCTGAAATGTTGAATTGTTCCCAGTCAAAGTATTCGTTAAACGATTACCAATTGTATTGGAGACGCGTGTTTTTTTAGTTCGTGAGAAGGAATGCACAGACGTAATTCTGCAAGTGAAATTGCATTTTACTCGCATCTTGATTTGTACCCCAAAGGAGTTAAAGATAGAATCGGACACACAAGACATATTGATGATATGATTAATTAACCCCCAATTTTTCCTAAATTCCGTGATTTATATATTGTTTCTGGCAAAATATTAAGACCTTTTTTTTAAAATTTACTGACAGATTTTGATGACCTAAAACATCGCCAAAAATGATCAATAAAACAACAAATTACTCAGGGTATTGGATACGTTACTGATATAATAGAGGCATCTTCCATTCGTTCGAGTGAACTCAACTTGCCAATTTTTGGTTTGGACTGTTCTTTACCAGGAAGTCTCTGTCTTTTGTTATCCCGAAATCGGCCGAATCGGCAATTGTGGCGCTGATATACGTCACAATAATTCCATACTCACAACGGCTGTCAAAACAATTTCTGAGCGAACAAACCGAATAGACTACCGAGTAATTCTATGAATAACATTTGTTGCATCTAGAAATATTATTTGAAGAAAGAACCATTAAAAATGACATGAAAATTGATGAAAGCAGCAAAAACTGCATTAAAAAGAACGGAAAAGTGTAAAAAAATTACTTATTAGTCGAAATAAACAAAAAAATGCGAAATAATGACACATAAAAATGAGTCATTTTTTTTTGTCATAATGTGAAATGAATTTCTATTCTAAACGCCATTGTTCTAAAGTGAAAAGTAAAAAAAAAATACATTTCGTTAAAATCCGCATCTATTCATGTAGTACCTTCCGCCTCACGAGTATTCACGTGGTAGGTATTCCACGATCTGGGAAGCGCTGTGGTGCACTTTGGGGGGTCGGCGCCCTCGCGCGGCACGCGGCGGGTCAGAGCGGCGGCCTGCAGCCACCGGAAGTCCCCCCCCCCCGCGAAGCCACCGCCGCCGCAGGGAAAGCGCGACCTCCACCGCTGTCGCTGACGTAAGGCGCCCAACGAGTCGGCGGCGGTGGCGGTGGAGGTGGAGGTAGTTGTGGTGGCGGACAGAAGGTGGAGGCGGCGGCAATGGTGCCGGTGGTGGCGTTGACAGTGGCAGTGACAATGGCTGTGAAGATGAAGGTGCGAGGTGGCTGTTTTGTACGGGGGCGGTGGCGGTGGCGGTGGCGGGGACGGGGACGGCGGCAGGTGCGGCAGCGCGGCCGGCGGCGGGGGCGGCGTGGGCGGCGGGGGCGGGGGTGGCGGCGGGGGCGGCGGTGGGGGCGGGGCTGCAGCGGCGGGGGCGGAGGCGCTGGCGGGGGTGGAGCGGCTGCGGGGACGGTAGTTTTGAACAGGACTGCCGGCGGGGATGGGAGCGTTGTCGGTGGTGGGGGCGGTATCGGTGACGGTGGCGGTCGAGGTCGTCGCGTGGCTGTCTCTCACGGCGGCATGGTCGGCACGCCACACGGGACATTGCCTTCTTACTCCTTCAGCTCTATGGGAAGAGCGAGTGGGAACATATCACAAAGACTGAACGGTATTGGCACTTTGTAAGCTGGTGTTCTGCGCAGGACCAAATACATCACATTACTAAAATGGCAACTCCACATGAACGCAGCGAACAATGGTTGAGAGAAAGAATTTCATACTGGGGAATAATGGCCCTTTTAAGCAACAATAAATTACCCTACACCCATTTCTACTAATAATTTTAGGTGAGTCACCGCGAATTCCTGTCATAAGGCATCCCTTCCGACGTTTATACATGACACACTTTGGGGCTGCAGCGACTTGCACATTGACATGTCTCATTAACATCACCCATAACACCGAGGTGCACTAGGAGGAGGAGGAGGAGGAGGAGGAGAAGAAGTATAAAAAAGAGAAGAGTGAAAAGAAGAAGAAAATGAAGGACTTTTTTCTGGCTGTGCTCCCATTTCACGTCCATTTTACTTCACTTCTCCATATCATTTATAATTTTATTATTGCAGTTAATTTTGGAAGTTAAACATTCACGAGAAAGACATATTGGAAATGGATTTGAGAGACATTGTGGTTGAGAATTGTTTAATTAGCCATACTATGTGATGTGAAAGAAATGCAGAAGAATGGTGACTTAAGGAGCTTTAATAATTCGTCCAAAGGGGAAGTTGTTTGTTATGATGATGGTGGTATGAACGTGACGAAGTTGATGGTGTTGCTACTGATGATATGGTGGGAGAGGTGGTTGAGGTTTGGTGGTGGTAACGGTGGCGGTGGTTGTTGTTGTTGATGGTAGTGGTGGTCGTAGTGGTGGTGGCGGCGGTTTTTGATTGATTGATTAGTGTTTCCATGGGCGTCAACTGCTAATGGCATTAGACCTGCAAGTGTGGTATAGATTTTTATCGCAGGAGGTCGGCGAGGACGGCGAGTCCGGCTCTGACATACATGGTTTACGGGGCTTTCACCAATTGAGGTATCTCCCATCAGCGTTGTATCACCCCAGCCAGGACAAGCTCTAGGCTACCACTGGTCTACCGCATGTGCGGTAGTGCAGATAAGCGTAAAGTGTGAATGGGGGGAGGATAGGACAAGGGAGGGGAACGAAAGATTGCGTGCGGTCCGTGGCCGTTGTTAGGGTATTGCTCCCGCATTCGCATGGTGTTGACCGGAGAAACCACGGAAAACTAACTGATCAGAGCGGTCGGCTGCTAGAATTCTCCTCCAGACAGTGGCTGAACTTAAACAAGGTATGTAACTAATGTTGAGAATTCTGCCGTCGCCGGGACTCGAAGCCCAGGACCTCCGGTCAGATCAATTGGTGCCCTGAGTCACCCAAACGGGTGTGATGATGGTGGTGACGCTGGTGGCGGTGATGGTGGGGGTGGTGGCGGCAGTGGTTGTGATGGTGGTGGTGGTGGTTGTAGTGGTGGTGGTGGTTGTAGTAGTGGTGGTGGTTGTAGTGGTGGTGGTGGTTGTAGTGGTGGTGATAGTTGTAGTGGGGGTTGTTGTTGTTGTTGTGGTGGTGGTGGTGGTGGTGGTTGTGATGGTGGTGGTGGTTGTAATGATGGTGGGGGTGGTTGTAGTGGTGGTGGTGGTTGTAGTGGTGGTGGTGGTTGTAGTGGTGGTGGTGGTTGTAGTGGTGGTGGTGGTTGTAGTGGTGGTGGTGGTTGTAGTGGTGGTGGTGGTGGTGTAGTGGTGGTGGTGGTGTATGGTGGTGGTTGTAATGATGGTGGTGGTGGTTGTAGTGGTGGTGGTGGTGGTGGTGGTGGTGGTGGTTGTAGTGGTGGTTGTAGTGGTGGTTGTAGTGGTGGTTGTAGTGGTGGTTGTAGTGGTGGTTGTAGTGGTGGTGGTGGTGGTTGTAGTGGTGGTGGTGATGGTGGTGGTGATGGTTGTGAAGGTGATGGTGGTTGTGATGGTGGTGGTGGTGGTGGTGGTGGTGGTGGTGGTGGTGGTGGTGGTGGTGGTGGTTGAAGTGGCGGTGGTGGTGGTGGTGGCGGCGGTAGTGGTGTTGATGGTGGGCGTGGTGGTGGTGGTGATTGAGGAGGCGGAGGTGCCGTCGTCTGCGACGGCGTCTGCGGGCTCCGCCGCGTGATTCGCTAATGACGCGCGGCTCCTCGCTCCGCTCCCCGCGAGCTGCGCCAGCGGACCGGAACCGACTGCAGCCAGCAGCGGCGACCGCCGCGTCGCGTTGCTCCGCTGCAGATGGACGGGAGTCGTCCCATTGTGGCAGCGGGACACGACCACGCTCCTCGCGGTTATGGCAGTTACTTGCTTCAAAAGAAAGCGATCGCAGCTGGATCTTCAGGAAATTGCATTGTTGTATTTGTGTTCCCTAATGTGCTACAAAAAAAATTGTGTATTTAGGATGTAATGATTGCTGTGTTGCGCGGTACTATTATGAAATCGTCAAACCGTAAAATGGCAGTATTTTTTTGAACGGAAGGAAGAATTGTATTCTAAAAGAGAAGATCACTCTGAATGATACATGGAAAGGAACTCAGAATATAAAGGAAATTGCGCACGTACTATAATTGCAAACAAAAGAAATTGAAATTTGCCCACAGTTTCGAATATTGAAGTATGGAATGGACAATGTAGTATATTGTAAACAGATGAGTGTATGTTTTTAATTCGTTGATCGTTGCCTTTAATGCTATTAATCTGATAGCAATTCTTCCTTATGTGGAAATAGAAATAATCTAAACCAAACCATACTAATCAAACCATTAAAAAGGAAATGAAATCGTGCATAATTGATTATAAATTCACACAAATTATTGATTTACATTCAGGATCGACTTCACTCAAGCTTCATTGCGACAGTTAGGGAAAATATAATGTAATAAAAAGTTACAAGGGCGATTTTTGAAATGAAATGTTACCGTAGATCAGGAGTATAAACAAAAAATCAGAACAGTAGAAAGAATATAATGAAAAATAGCGAATATAGTAGAAAAAACAATCCTCCTTGCTACGACACACAGCTTCTGCCAATAGAACAACCCCGAAACAGAAGTAACGGCGGGGCAGGAAAGAAGTGCGGGTCAAGTGGTGTCCCGCCTCGCGCAGGCGAAGGTCCTCGCACGCATGAAAGGGGGAAACCGAACCGATAGCCTGTAGAAGAAGCTGGGAGATAACGGTGCGCGGTCGGGAGAAACCCGAGAAGCGCCGCGCGGCTCCGCATGCGCTAGGGGGGTGCGCACGCCTCGGCGCGAAGAGAGCGCGGCTACTGGGCCTTCCATTGTGCCACAGCGCCCACGGCGCCCGGCCGCCACTCCCGTCGCCACATCACGCTCGCCAGCACTGGATCGTAAGACACTACTCGATAAGCAAATAAAATAAACACACACGCATTTCTTTTTATACGTTTTTACCCCGCAGGGGGATCACGATGGCGTGGGTCGTCGTGGTCTCTGGTGAAGTGTCGTAGACGACCACCCGGACCCTGAGTCTCGCGGCGTCACTCACGTCGTTAGCTTGAAGGTGCAGGCAGTGAGCAGGCGATGCTAAGCTCCTGGTAGTCGGGCTCGCTCGGCTACCCACCAGTTGGGCCTATGACGCGTCGACATTTAGGCAGGATCAGGCGCAGGATGCTTTTTGGAGTACTTCGGATCCCACTTCAAAGACCGGCGGGAAACTAGAAACCACTCGTCAGGTTGCTCAGGTTCCGGCGTCACCCACGTCGATAGCTAGCGGTAAGCAATAGGGAGACGGGATGGGGGGCTCCTAGCCGCCTGAACCGTAGTTCAGATGGCCCCCAGCCCGATATTCTGGGCAAAGAGGAGGGAACTTGTTCCCGGCGCATGTGAGTGGCGCATTGTTTTCACTCCGGTACTAGCTTGGATAGATAGTAGCTCTGGGCTAGCAGGCGGCCCGGCCCAGACATTGTATGGGGAGGTTACCTTGAGGGTTAACTGCATTCTGTCGGGACCCAGATACCAACCCAAAGGCGTACTTATGCGTCTGTGGAAGGTGAGGATAGGCGCTAACGCCCGGGGAGCCCACCCCCCTGGGTTCATCCCCCCTGGTAAAGGACAAGTGCGTGATAGACGCACGGTATTCAAATACATATACGTATTTAATTTAGACTGACATCAGCTCTATTTCTTTATTCTCTCCATTTTCAAATGAAAAGATTCATTGTCAAAATGCCGATGAAGATGGTCTGAGCGTTTTTTTAAATTTAAGTCGCTAGACAGACACACTATCAAGCATGCGTGTGGCAGCGTTCAGAAAAAGGATATTCATGTTTTCTATTCTAAATTATAGTACATTATGAAACGATGATGTAATGATGGGTATTAATACACGGGTGTGATATTACGATACGGGCGAGGAACGCGTGAGTATCGTAAACTGCTTTTAATATCCACTAAATCTTAACGCCAGTCAAATGTTCCCTCTACCACTACAACTACGCTAGTCAAATAGGATCAAAGTGAAATCACGATCCAATTTATTTAAAATAATATTCCTCGTAAACATTTCTAATAATAAAAGAAGCTATAACTGAGAAACATAATATAATATTCAATGCAATTTTAATGTACACAATCGAACGAAACATTCACTAGAACGATTCTCAATGATTGAGTGTCAAGACTTGGTTTGTAAACGTCTGTGATTGGTCATGAACCTGTATCATAATGAAATCTGTATCATTATAACCTGTATCATAATAATGTATCATGAGACCTGTTTCATAATAATGTATCATGAAACCTATATCATAATAATATCATTATGCAACTGGTTGCAGCCATCAAATGACATAATTATTCAATGGGAGGAGAAAAACCAATAAACGATATAAAGTAAGTCCCTGTCCCTCTGTTCACTTAATATTGAAGGGTTTGAGGGGATGTGTTGAAACAAAATAATCTCATTTTCATTTTAGTTTATTTTCCTACTCATTATTTCATGATAATTTGGAAGTGAAGCATCAGTGTCATGATATCGAATCTTCCTGATACGTTATCGAAATCTCACTGTCAACTGTACCACTTAAAAGATCTCCCGATGTTTTGGATGGCATTGCTACGCAAGCACTTTGACTGGCTTCTTGGAAAGGTTGATGTTCCTGATTTAACATAACGCCGAATACTGATCGAATCTATGTTATGGAATTTTATCATTGAACTGATCTTTCATGTCATAATGATATGGCAACCAGTTATGTAAAATTTCTAATTATCAGGTTTATCTCTGGGCGCAAAGAAAGTGTTTTTCCTAACTGAGTCTCATTAAATCTTATGTGCATAATGTAACCAGCCTATTTTATGAGATATTTCTTTAACTACTACAATGTTCTTAGAATAAAAGAGACACATTGTCAGCGATACAATTAACAATACGTAATTAAGATTATAACCATTACAGTTAAGCATTGAATCAACCCGATATATTCATATATTAAGAAAATGCAAATAAAAAAAACAGATTGTTTTTTGCTTGCTGTTCGCAATACCTTATGTCTGCGGATGCCAAAATGTCAGGAAAGAATTTATACAATTTTTGATTCAGACCAATAATCTTCTCGTTTTCTTTGTACATATTAATAATTTTTCTTTCTCACATTCGTAGTGGAGAAAATGTGATTTAATGTTCCAAAAATCGATACTAAGATTTTCAAGGAAATACTCGTTTTGGGAGACTGACACTGGAAAAGTGTTTATTTTAAAGTCTGTGAAAAACACAACTAGCCTCTTAACCAGGATTTTTATGAAAATTGATATTCTCCAATCGATGTGGCTGATGTCATGGCCCCTTGAGTTTAAAACGGATTTATTAATGAAATAAAACCAACGACTCTTTCAAAATTTCTCAACATTTTTTTCTCGAATAGAGCGAATACGCGTTTACAAATGGTATTTTCAATGAAATTTCGAAATTCTTGAAAATTGCACAAGTTAAAATGTTTGGAACCCCATCTACAACTACATTGATTTTTTTTCGAAAATGAAATTTGTTCGTCAAAATTAGATTTTTAATGAATATCATACATTTATTTTTTTCACAATATGAGTGGGGTATTTGGGTGAAATAGTGACAATTAAAAAAAACGTACACAAGATTTTCTCGAAAATGGCTCCAACTTTTTTTTTGCACAAATAGAGCAAAATCTGCTGAATACTATTGCACAGGTGTAAGTTTCGTTAAATATATGTAATTTCGAAAATTGTAAAAGTTCATTTTGTTTCGAATGTAACCCACACCTTCAATATTGAACCCAAATATTTTTTCTACAGTGCAATCTATTTCTTGATATAAACGGGTTCATATAAATGTTTTTGATTGTTAGTACTTTCTGAGTAATTTTGAGTTAAATAGCTGTTTTAAACATTTTTTCGAACCTGTCCTACACTTTTAATATTGAAGTTAAGAGTTTTTTCTTTATGAAATCTACTTTTCAATATTGGGTCTTTAAATAATTCGATATACTTTTTTAATATTTGTAGTTTTTGTGTATATTTTGAGTTACGTCGTTTTCATTTTTCGAGTGATGGCTGAAGTGTTAGCAGGATAAAATTCGCAATATGATATTGCGTAACCGTTACTAATGAATTGATACGAGAAGGTTGGGTAGAACCACTAGTTTCTTATCACACATTTCCTCAACTTCTAACTGATCAAATGTATAATGCAAATAATTATTAGTGGAAATTATATCTGAATACGGGAACAATGTTGAATTGAACGTTCAAAGAATGTCGATAGTACAATGTTCGAATTATGCTATTGATGACACTACAACTTCATATGGGATTGACTTGATAAAACATATCGTCTTGATAAAACATCATTAGCCTTCTTAACTTCAAGCATTTCCCTACGAGAATCAGTGACCATTCTATGTCGTGAACAACGTCGAAACACGACATCCAATCTTTCCTTCCTTTGTGCGTGTTCGGTAGCACTCGCTTTCATAAATCATCATTTATACCTCGTTCATTTTTCGAACCGCTTGCATGGCTAGAGGAAGCTTCGAATATAAAGTTTCCGCCTACATTCGCCATGGATTCTCGACTGCTAGGAGGCTATCGTCCTGTTAATTGTATTTAGGCATTCGTACTTTCACATATGCGACCAAATAATGTAAAAATATGTTCATACTAGATCCGTCTACTTATAAGTGACATTGGACGATATACGTACTTTAACGGTCTTAACGAACTAAACTGCTGCGAGAGCGGAGAACAAAAGGGAACAGACGAGATCAGCACGTCGCATATTTTGAAAAATGGATACTTTTAGTTTCGAACGTGCTGACATACTGTTCAGCCATACAATATTTTGGCATAAAAAAGTGTTTAAAATTATGTGTTGCACAGACTGAAGGTTGTATGTAAATCACTTGGCCGAAGGCTGAGGCCTCGTTGCTACCTCGGAAATGAATAGTGAAACCGCAGTTAGGCTCGAAAAGAATTAAGCATAAATGTACGTTAGAAATTAAGCGTTGTACAACTCCATTTTTACATACTGTACTTATTTGTACGTATTTAATATGCCCTAACGATCGCGGATACGCGTAGGTAGTTCTAGTTTCTCTGGTCATGGAATCGATTCCTAATGGTTTCTTTTGTTTTGTTTTTTAAATATTTTGTTTCATTGATCAGCCTTGAGGATTCACACGTGATAATTTCAGAGTTACAAAATACAAACATATATAACATTTATTGCACAACTTTACATTTTCCCAATTGGGTTCCTGCAGAACTTGTATTTGTTTTTTATAGTTGGCACTGGTGGAATGGGGTTTCATGGAAGAGGAATGATTCCGTGGAGATACTTTCTAACTATTATTTTATTTTTTGAACAAATTTAAGAATAATATAGTGTGTGAAGCCATGGACGTTTCTGTACATTTGCGGGAGAGAATACCTTATTTAGTTCACAATATTAGTTAATAGTTGCTCATTGGTGTTTCGCAAATCGGATATAATTGGAGTTAAGAGAGCTGGTATGTCAGGAGTCAAAGGGAGCAGTTGATTGTTTGGGAGAGGAGGTTTTCAGATTCCTTATCGTTGGGTACAATAAAGGACATACACCGTGATTTTCTCGAATCGTTTGGCAAGGCGAGAAGTGAGGAATATCGAATACAGCTTTAATTCTCACCTGCCCGAGGCGGCTGGGAGCCTCCACGTCCTTTGGACAACACTGGTGCACGGGCGTCTCGCGGCATGACGCGGGCGGCGGCGGCGGCGGCGACCCAGGAATGCCGGCGCGCCGGCGCGGTTGCGCGGGCGGCCGCCAGGGGCCAGGTCGAGCGCCGCGCGGCGGGGTCGACGGTGGCGGTGGCGGTGGCGGGCGCGAGCGCGGTCAAGCTCCAGTCGGCCGGCAGGGCGCAGCGAGCGCGGACGAGCGGGCCATAGCCGGAGCGCCGAAGCCGAGCGTGCCGAGGGAGCGTGCGCGCGCGCGGGGTGGTGCGTCGTGTGAGCGTAGCGGCGCGTGTGCGTGTGCGTGTGGGGGCGGACTCGAGTCGCCAGCGTGGCGCTGTGCTCGCGGGCCAGGTGCGGCGTGGGGCGGACGGCAGCGATGCCGCCGTCGCCGCTGCCGCTCATTCAGACGTCGCTGACGTCGGTGCACGCGGCGGCGCCGGCGTCGATGCATCTGCACGCGCGGCAGCAGCCGGAGGAGGAGGCCGGCGGGATGGACCAGGGCGGGCTCACCTGCCGCGTGCAGTTCCTCAACGACATCGATCCCTTCACGTACAGCACGCACTTCCCCGAGCCCCCGCGCCCGCCCGTGCACACCTTCAGCGCCACGCTGCCGCTCATCAACCAGCTGGCCGCCGTGCACCGCCTGCTCCGCGCGCCGCACAGGGTGAGTGCTCTGCCCACGCGCACACGACTCGCTCGCGAGGAAGCCCTAGCAGGGTGCATTGATCCGCGGGGATGTTCATCCCCTGCTCCGCGTGACACACAGGGCTAATGCTCTGCACATGCACACTCAACAGTCTTAAAGCACGACGAAGCCCCGACATGATCCAACACGATGCGTTGGTACACGGGGTCGTTCTTGTCAAATCAATCCGTTCATCCCCTGCTCCGCGAGACACACGGGGTTAATGCTCTTCTCATGCACCCTCAATAGGCATTGGTTGACGATGACGTTCCGTGAAATAAATCTTCATCCTCTGCTCCGAGTGTTCAGCTCATGCACACTGAACTCGCTCGAAAGTCTTTAGCACGAGGAAGCCCCAACATGTTGCTGTGCTGCTCGGAGACGGTCAAGATTGTCAAATAAATACGTTCATTCCTGCTCCGCGCGACACCTAGTTGTCATAATTCCTAAACCAAGATGTTTCCGTCTAACTTATTATGCGATTCGTGATTGCTCTTAGATATTCATTCCAAACTAATCCCTGTACGTTCTGTTCCGTGTGTTGCCTTGGAGGAGTGTTTAGACTACACTACTCACTGCGACCGATTCACTCCACAACGCGCAAAGAAGGTTCAATATGTTGTCACCCTACGGTTTTGATTTGACCGGCTTGAGCAACTAAAGGTGAGAACTCGTCTACTGTACATAACTCTCACCAACATCACATTCCTTTCTTAAGCGCGAGGGAGTTCCGATCTTGAGGATTATGACTCGGCAGATGTTTTCGTTTGCAAATGGACATTCTTGCAAAGCAAAAGCGTAAAAGTGGAGCCTCGCGATGTGAGTACTCGTGTCCACAGAATTTACCGCAACCAATTCCCTTTTCAAAGAAAGTTCAACTTCTTCGGTTCGCGTTTTGTTGTAGATCTTTGAGAAATAAAATTTTGCGTGTGGAGCCTGATTCGTGAGCCTTACATGATGTTCACTTGCACCCACTGTCCAGAGTATCGACAAACCTTATAGCGAGACTACGCTCTGACGAGTATTATGATACTGCTGAAGTTCTCGTTTGCATGTATACATTCTTGTAAAACAAATGCGTGCACAGACGGCTCTGTGAACTGTGCAGAATGTGTATTCGCACCCATCGCTCGTAGTGCTCACCCGATTCTCTGCTTAATAAACATGAAGCTGCCGCTTATAGTGGTTCATGCAAGTCAAATAAATAGAGTTGAAAATACATCACGTATTCTAAAAAATTGAAACAGGGAATTTCCAACTAGAAATAAATAGGCCTACTTTTAAGGTTCGTGATTGCGTGTAGATATTTCTGGAAAACAAATTGTTACTACTTGGCACCTGGAAACCTGGAATTCGCAATGAACCCGCAGTTACTCGGTCTGCATGTTCAGTTAAAATAGAAGAGTAGTAAGAGTACAGATGATTATTCTCACATTCCGGTTTCAAAGGATTTAGACCATGTGTGAATACTATGTCCAAGCCTTTCTCGCATGTTTTCATTTTGTTATATATTCATTTCATTATATATTTCATTTCATTTTGTTATATATTCACATACGTTGAACGTTCAGGACTTTGCGAAATTTGTCCTACCTAAGTTTTCATCCAATTCTAATTATTCAATTTTTGTAATTCACTTTGTAAGATTAAGGCAAAAATATTACCCACGTCAGTTATAAAGCGAAACGACTTGTACATTGCGAGTACTCTCATTACATCGCATGTCGAACATTAATTTTAAGGGTTCTGCAATGACTTTATTTAAAAAAAAAAGGTTCTAATGGTCATTTAAGTAAATATTTTACTGATAACTATAAATCAATAGTGGTACAACCAATATTTTACTGTCAATACGGACTTCGGCACGAATTGTCATTATTAAAGTTTTTCGCCCGTTTCGCAGATATTTACCGTTCGGACGTCATTACTGATAAAAATAACATTCTCGGAGATAAGGATAGCGTGTCAAGATTGTATATCGATTGAGTTTATATTGAGTTTTGAGAATTAATGTCTTCTGAATTTATTGGATTTTTGACGTTCGATTTAGAACCGAAATGTTCGTACGTGTAACCTTTAATATTTCTTTGAAGTTGCTGTCGGTTGAACTCACTTTAAATTGTTTTGTGATTTTTTTCAATGCTAGTAATTATCACTTATTTATAGTGTTAAGTTTCAATATTTTATTTGTCAATTTCCCTGAAAAAAAAATCGTTTTTATTATATTCTTTTCTCTTCTATGAAAAAATATTCGCTTCGTGTTTTGAGCAGTCATATTTGGTTTTTTCGTTTTTTGTGTACAAATTTGAGATAATTTATATTTTTTTGCAGAATGTCATAAAAATCGATGATTATTATATTCGTGCTTTAATAATTCCTTTCTATCTATATAGAAACGTTAGAAATTGACTCCTGTGTTATTTATTATAAACGTTTTCAAGGTTTTACAAAGTTCAATTTACACTCTATATTTCTATTGTCAGCTTTATAAACTTCACGCTAATTACTTAGTTCTATAAAATACATTGTTGGGGGGGGGAATTCTTTATGGGGGTTACATCTCTGGGGTGCTACATTTCGGAAAACTTTGTAAGGAAGGTAAAAAAAAGAGAAATTCATTTTTAAAACTGGTACCATGAGAGGGATTTCCGCCTAACCGGGCGGGGGGGGGGGCGTATCTTGCAGATGGTGTCCTGTGTAATTGATTATTAAGAATGTGCATTGTCTCAATCGATAATTTCGATCTCCTGTCCCGAAAGGATCTGTAGAAGTTATGTGAATTGTGAGGCTTGTTATTACGTGTTTCTGGTCGCATACGCTAAACTCATTGAACGACACACATGCATGTTGAAACTTGGAGAACTATAATTATATCCAAAATGAAAAAAAGCTCAAGGAGTGTTAGCCGTGACGTCGTGTGATGTAAGAGATAATTTGTTTCAGTGAATTGATGATGCAAGTGGTGTTAATGTAACTCTGACCAAGACTATTTGCTGCAGTAATAATAAATTAGAATGGCGAAAGTTGCAATTGCATTTTGCATCCTCGTGCTAAGTAGTACATGCCTTGCGATAATTTATTTCTTAGGCCTTCATAACATTGAAGTGACTGAACTAATTTGATCTATGTGCCTACTTAAGCAATCTTTCTACAAAAGAATAAACAGGACTATGTCAATATGGAAACTGTACAAGTTCAGCTCTGTGTGTCTGGAAGATTTAAATAACTTTAAAATATAAAACTTTACACTTGGTGGAGTATACCTTCAATTATTTTAAAATTATGATTATGAATCGCATGATATATATTCAATTAATTTTTGAAATCTCATTTATAACATTAATATACCTCTACCATTGATAAGTATTGTACATTTTAGGTTTGAAAATTTTAGGAAAATATGTAGTCCTACAACTTCTAATTTGGGAAGTTCTCTATTCATTGTACATCTTCATTCTCTGCATATTTAATAAAACAATTGTAAGAAAACATTTCTGTATATAAGGAAATCATTGTTCCTCTTGTACAGGGCAAGTGAGACTCGGGAACTTGTAATACGACTTTCGAAAGCATGCAGTAATTGAAAGAAATTTATTTAGCTTCGGCCATGTAAAATGTTTTATTGTTGTATTAGATACCTAGGAATTTGGAAAAAATTCGAACACAATGAAATAGCTTCGATTTTGACTGAAAAATGCAAATATTTGATTGTGATATTTCACGTATTCTGATACTGCGGTTACTGACTATTCTCATTCTCAGTTCGTCACTGATTACGATAGGATTTCATGTGATAGCAAGTCTCGAAGAGTACCCCAGCCATTAAATATTTGCTTTTCGCGTTTTGCATTACGGAACAGTAACTTATTTGATATTCTTTATAGGTAAAGAATTGTTGTACTCTGTATCCGTGTAAATGTTTGTATACTATGTTGTCGCAGTTTTTCTGATGACTGGTTTTGTCCAAATATTTAATTTGTTGCACTTGCGAATATTTAATTTGTTCTTTAGCAGTGTACGCGCTAAGTTTTGGAAAACCATTTTGTGTGGTTGTGTTCAGCAAAATTTGCTCCGGCGCAGGCGATTAATATCTTTCTAAAACTTTTCAAATTCTCAGACCTAGGCCATATCGTGCATACACACGTGTGAGTCCAACCACAGCTACATATCATTCACTTTTCTGCACGTCATGGGTGTCTTCCTCTCGGCAGATTTATGAAGACGTCAGCAGTAACGGCGCGTCCAGCAGGCCCCGCGACGGGGCCCTTCGGCGTCAGGAGTGATATGACCGTCACCGATGTGTGTCGAGGGCCGAACTGTTCGCGGCACACAATGCCGAAAGTCGGTTAAGAGACGCTTCACAACCCACATATGTGTGGTAAAAGGTCTCAAATTACCTGTATATCGATATTGGTAGTATGTTGAAAGGTTAAAACTGGAATGCGGTGAATATTTTATAGAATATATCGTATATTGATGTACCCGTGTTTATTCGAAGATACTACAATCGGTGAAGAAGTAAGAACTTAAATTAACAGTAAATGCTGGCCTCCCTGACTTCAAAAATATATCATTCCGTAAACATTTAAATATATTTCAAGTCATCAACTAATTCCATTATCAACTCATTTCGGAGTTGGCGACGAGGCTTGAATATCGGAATTTAGTTGAAACAAACTTGTCTGCGCAACGGTTAATTTCAAAGGCATTTTCATGCCAAATTACTTCTTGCGAACTCCAAGACTCCTTACACGTGAACTATCACCTTGTTTTAGCCAGTTTTAGCCAGCGCTCTGTGATTGGTACCAATATTAGCCGGAGGAAGTTGGAAACAACATGTTCGACATTCATACAGCTCATAGTCTCACTTGTGAGATTTCTTCCAGCACCCCTAATATTAGCCATATTTCGGTCTTTAGCCGTGACCAATACTACACCTGGATTGAAAATCCCAGTATTTGACATTTTAAGGCCACATTCATCTGACTTGTGCCTAGCTAGCTATGCCACAGCCGTAGGCTTGAGGATAAGGAACGACATGTTATGAGCATGTCGCATTCCCATCACCGTATCTGGCCCGTCTGCGCTCTCTTTCGTCACACAGCTAAAGAAACGGCATCGATTTGTTTTAGAAAGCTACTGCTTTATTTTTGCTCCAGCCGGGAATCGAACCCGAGGCCGCCTCACAGAAAGCTAGTATACTGCTCATGCGTCATCCAAGGGGTTATATTGAAAAATAAAATCCGTTAATTAAAAAAACAATCTATTCTTGCCGTACCCACCTGCACCGATGTGTGTCGAGAGCCGAAAAGTCGGTTAGGAGACACGCATGCGCGTAGGGGACGGCCCCGTGTCTCGACGTTTGAACAAACTGTTTGCAAGTTGTGCTAACGTAAACAACTGTGTGCCGTCCGTCGAGCTGATGGGACAAGGAGACAAAGGCGTGCATGGTGTTGTGTTGACACTTTGGGCTCCGTTCGCAACAATAAGTAGCGCCATTAGCTTTGCCTGTTCACGGTTTAGGCAAACGGAACGGCTTTCTGACACACATGGAGAAAAGTTGCATATCTGAATTTGGGCAAAACGATAAAATAAAGCTCTCATTTGACACTAATGACAATAACATGGTCTGAAATATGTTAAGCTGTTGGGAGTTTTCTATAATTTACTAGATGTTGGACTTGTCTAATATGTAGAAGACTATTGTACGTCCACCTGTATTTATAGGAATGCCAAATAAATTATGCATTTTTGTATTATTAATTATTATTAAGTTGAGTGCATGTTAATGAGTCATGCTTTTTAATAGCTACTCTTATACAGTAAGGGAACATGGAATTCTTTTTGCTGCAGTTTATTAATTGTGTTTTAGACAAAGTTTGTTGACGATTTTTTTTTCTTCAAATTTGATCTGTATATTTTTTTCAATATTAGATTTTCGGGTGAGAAGTTCCAACGAATGATTATGTGCACTTCAAAGCAGATCACGCCATGAAACTCACATATGTCACGAAAGGAAGTCCTTGAGACACAGCCAAGAGAGGCTACTTGTTAGTCACCTGGTGCTCATCTACCGGAAGTATTATTTCTGTAGATGTAAGTTCCTGTATGCTCCGTTATTTCAACACGATATTGATGTATGTTGCGTATGAACGCGTTTACAATAGATATGCGTAATTAACTGATAGGTACTACCTTTCGTCATTCTCTAGAGAGCCACAATGTCGACAGTCTCCCATTGTACGTAAAGTATTCTGCATATCTGTCGTGTGTAACATCCGGTTATTAAGAAGCGCAAGAGAATCAACAGTAGTTGCATTTTCGTCACTCTCATTCAAGGGAGATCTTGCGTTAAATTATAATTTAAAAATAGGTAACAGAGGTCTATGTCATTCTCAGAGATTGACAAACTCTTTCTTACAAATATGTAAATTTTTGTTTGGAAAGCTGCTGGAAATTTTGGGTTATATTATTGAAGTGGTTGTTTAAAACGCTATATTTTATGAAGATTTTTATGACAGCCCTCATGTTAACGTTTTTCTTTCTATCCCATTGTCTGTCATCGATTGGTAGATTTCAAAGATATAAGTGCCATATAATAAACGACTTACAGACTTTGGAATGTATTCTGAAAATAAAGTGTATTATCAACTACGAGTCTCCGCCTCCAACACTGTATTGCAAAAACCATGAAAATAAGGTGGAATAAATAATTTGAGTGAAAATAAAACAAAAATTAAAAGGAAGTCTATCTTTTTTAGGGACACATTATTGTTTAGTCTGTCTATTGCATTACAAGAAAACCGCATTATCGAAATAATTGAATCTCCTTTGCCCGTCAAAACAATTTACTACAGCAGTTCTAATGAACGTCCTTCGTGAAGGGCTCTATTAAAACAATTAAATAATTCTTTAACAATAATTAAATTGAAGTCTTAAGCCTCGTTGTAGTCCACCGACCCATATAAGTCCTCAATCTTTAAACGTGTCTGAAACTAAAATCATTTCCACCGCTCGATATTTGAAGGGTTTGGTAGAATAAACGGCTATCTCACATTTTTTCTGAAATTGTGTTATCATCATACAAAACATCAACTATTATTTTTATTATTTTTATTTATTTTACGCCAAAAAACAGTTAAAACTGCGTATGACGTGCTATGGGGAAAAGTGAATTGTGTGCACATTTTCAAAATTCTGTGATCCCTACACTAAGTCATATACTACTTAAATTTTGAAAACAGGAAAAAAAATACAACCCTCCCATGTAATAAAATCTCTTTTCAAGGATAAATAAGCAATAAATGTTGGCTCTTATCCATGTTGTCCTTCGGAACAATACTTCCTTCCGCGACAACATGGAAACGATAATTTGAATAATTGTATTTCCCACTGAATTCTAGAAGACGTGCACAGAAAATGAAGTTACATTTATGTCCAGAAGCAAAACAAGGGGCCATCTCAGCATTTGCTCAATGGATCAGGGAAACTGGAGGAAAAACCTGATCGAGTTATTTTAGTGTAATATGTTGCGTTAATCCAGGATGGACTTGTATGCAATAGTACTGTGTTTAAAAGTTTTAAAATGTGTTATATGAGGGAAGTATAGGTAAAACCCTCGTTATCTCAGAACTCTGCCAATGTTGGGATAATCCCTTGTTCTATTGAACGCTTCATTTGTAAGTCTTGAGAATTGATTCTGTATGAGATTTTCGTGTATTGAGAAGCAAAGCACTTGGGAGGCGCCCTGTAGTTTCCAATTGCTGCGCGCCCTGCGAGCCTGTTTTTTCCCCGGCGCACCCGCGCCTGTGCGCGTGCAACCCGCGCATTCCTCGGAGCCCTGGACGCACCTGCCGCCCTGCACCTGCAGCGCCCTCCGCCGTCCGGCCTCGTCTCTTCGTCCATGTGGAATTCGTGGCGGACAAAGCAAGCGCTTGGCTTCTTCGGTTGTCGCTGCCCCGCAGTCTACTACTACTACTACTCCAACATTCACTTTATGTTCATCATTGCTGTCGCTTTCGTCCGTCGTACCTCCCTCTCGAATGATCTGTTTCTTGCGTTTTCCCCCCTCGCCTATCCGTCACTCCGTCCATCCGATCTATCTATGCCTCCCATCCCTCCTTCCTCCCTCCATCTTATCCTTGATTGCATTCGCCTCCTATCCCTCCATCCTCCTCTTCGATCTATCTCCCTTTCAATCCGTCTCACCGGCGCAGTTCTTCGTACCGGCCTCCTCCCTTCATCTTCCCTATCTCCCCCTCTTCCCCGCCGTTCTCTTCCTTTCCTCTATTCTTCCTCTCCCACTCCTCCATTTCCTCCGTGCGCCCCCCGCCTTCATTCCACCGTCCCCCTCGAGCCCGCTCTGCGCCGCGAAATGACGCCGTGCCCCGTGCACTCGGCGGGGGGAGGCGGGGTGGGAGCGACGTGACGGGCGGCAGACGGCGAGAGGCGACGCGGGGGCGGGGGGGCGGAACGCGCCGGTGATAAGCCGATCGATGGAGAGCCGCCGGCGCGCTGGGAGAAGTCCGCGTGCGATACCCGTCACGTGCCCCCTTCGCTCGTCGCTCACAAGGAAGTGAGGCGCAAGAACGCGAGCGCCGTGATGCCTGAATGATGAGAAGAGAGAGACGCTTTAGCGTATGCTTGGATCCTGCAGACGAAGGCCTGTGAATTTTTTTAAAAGGAAGGTTATTTCGCCTCATTTAATTTGAAAATAAGTATGAAATACATAATAATTAACGAGAGGTTCAATGAAGGCAGTGTAGGGGGGGTAATTTTGTAATATAATTTTCCTCTGGTAGATAATTACTTCAAAATAATTATTTATTGCCCTTGTTCGTTTAGTTTTTGAATTTACTAAGTATTTCGAATGGAAAGGAGGCCGAGCTACCGAGGAATTCCGTTGAAAGAAATTGCAAATATCGAACACTTACGTGTCTAAAACAAGAGAAGGAATGAGCTAAATTTTTTATCAATAAATTCTAGTTCGAGATATCGAGGTTCCTGTGAATTAAAATGTATATTGTGTTTTCGTCACTTCCCCTTTACTTGGTACAGAACCAGCATTGACGTTCGGATCTCTACCTTTGAACTCGGCGTTTACTTTCCGAAATATCCGTTCGCTCTGATCTCCGTTTACAATCCATCAAACAAGCCCGATTTTGTTGCGCCTTCCGTGGGCCTCGTGCCGATGAGAGCCGCCTCAGAAGTTGGGCAGCGAACCCCAGCATCAACCATTAACGCGCGCCCATCAATGTCCAATGAGCGCATCGATCTGTCGTTGTCCTTGAGCGCCTTCCGAAGCGACGTCGAATGAGCGGCCTTGCGCGGCGCGACGGCGCGGCGCGGTGACAGAGCGAAAGGTGGCAGCTCAGTGGGTGTGAGCATTTGTTTATTTAATTTAATTTATTTTATTTTATTTTATTTATTTTATTTATTTTATTTATTTTATTTATTTTATTTATTTTATTTATTTTATTTATTTTATTTATTTTATTTATTTTATTTATTTTATTTATTTTATTTATTTTATTTATTTGTCTGCGACTACGGAGAACGTTGAGATTCGTGAGTAGATGAGTAGTATGAAGTAGGTAATTAAAATGATGTGAATTATAATGGAGAAGTGTTGGAATGAAGAGCAATGGGGAGTCCGAGGCAACTTACTCTTCCTACCACAAATTCCACATGAATTGGGCGGGGATCGAAATGGAGCCTCGGCTGTGAAACACGCATGCGCGGACTATTATGCCACGATACCTCACTTTCCTTAACACACACACGCACACATATACACACAATGTGACGAGAGGGAGATGAGTGAAGTGTGAGGAGGATGAGGAGAGATGGGTGAGGTCACCGTGCGGTAACCATCGCCGTTACACGGCAGAAAGTCGCCAGATGCTCGCGATGACGACAGTTGCGGTTTGTTGTTCGTTGGCGAGATCGATTTTTTGGCGTGGCTCACCCACTGCTTCTTGGAAGCAGTGGCGGCAGAATATTAGCAATTCCTGTGGCAATGGTTATAAACTTTGTTACTCTCATAACCTACAGAAAAGTTTTTTTTTAAATAATTGCAACACCAACACTAATCAAAGAATCGTGTACAATGATTGTCCAGAGTAATTTAATATAAAATGTATGTGCGAATTAGATAATTATATTTGATTTCTTTAAGAAAACCTTCGGCGCGGCCCCTAGTATTTCACTAGCACTTTTTGTATATTAAACAATTCCCGATGTGGGTAAAAAGCCACGATTTCAGAAACTCTCCTCTTTTTTTATGTGAACAAACAGCTCTCCAAAGTGTTCGTGTGCGAAGTACTAAAGCCATGCAATACTTTTCTTTCGGGCTTGCAGAAATGTAAAATTTGGCTATGAATGCTGTATAGAAATGAGGTGCCTCACATGACGAATGACCAATCACCAATCATATATTATATACATATATCAGAAAACATTATTTTGATTTAAAACATAAAATTTTACATTCCTAATGACGGCGATCTACCAGTAAAGATTTGGAAATGTGTTATTAAATTTGAATATTTCAATGTTATTTGCAAATATTACGATCCAATGGCACCAAAAATTGAGCAATATAACATATGATCTTAGAAGCACACTCGCTGCCCTCAGAAAATTAACTTTTGAAAATGCTGAAAAAAAAATTAAATTGATATTTGATTGGGATCTCTTTCATCTTGATGTACAAGTAATGTGGCGCAACTGATAGGTTTGCTGTCTCATCGTACCCTTGAAAGTTTTACTTGTACAATAACACATTTTCGTTGCAATAGTATCGCTAGCAGGTGATACGTCAGAGTGCGTCAGACTTTCTCACAGCGTATTATTCTTTCGGCACAATACAGTCTATACAGCACATCACAAGAGAAGACTTCTGTCAACAAGAGAAAGTATATTCAGTTTCAAAGAATGCGTCCTGGATATACTCAAATAAAAAATGAACCTAGATTTGTATGCTTGGTTAGCAGAACGAATGGGACGCGAAGAAAGCAGCTTAGTTGTTTTGAGATTTCCTTTGTTCTATAAATCAAACACACAGTTTACACGACACCAGTTTGAATATTCAACAAAGCTTACACCTGCCTATTTACTAGTACTTTGTAAGTGCATTATGGAATGTTTGCGCTTACTCGAAGGCAACATTGATATTCCAAGCATGTTTTCACCAAAAAATAATCAAACACTCGTGCAAAGTGTTCCTGAAAATGTTTACTTGAAATGCATTTGCACTTACAAAACGGTGCGATCCGTCTGATTGTCTTCCGGGAACATGAGTTCCTACGCTCTCAAAGTTTAACCCGATAACTCCCATTCTGTTTCGTAGGTTATCTAAAATTAGCTTTCTGGTGTAAACGCACTCACCGCTGGAAGGCCGCGTGCCCGCAACGCTCTGCCGACGCACTTTTTCTCGCGAATGTCGCGGAATGTTTATTTATAAACGGAGTAAACATGGCATGTAATTACCGAGTGGCCCGAAGGGGCCTGCACAGGGGAGATTCTCGTGAATCTGCTCTTTTCAAGTTCCCCAGATCTTCTGGTGGCTCTCGCACTCGCTCGTTTCGACCAGAGTGAATTTGGGCTGAGGGGCTTGTTAGTGTTCGGTATTTGGCGCGTGTCACACGTGCGTCCCTTTCTCAAAAAATGTGTGTTATTTATGATTTCCCGCTGACTCGGAATCTGAAAAGCTTCCAAGTTCCATTTATCTGCTGGAGTAATTCCTGGTGTACGTCGCAACGCTTCACGTTATTTTAGAATTGCGTTTACATGCGAGGTAGGTGATGATTATTTTGGGGACGGCGACTGTCGAGAAGGACAGTTCTTAGCTGTGTTAATTTCGATAATGGGGAAAAATAACTCCTTTGCTGAATACTTGTATTCAATTCAAACAACTCTAATAGTTTTTGTTCAGTATGACGTTAAATGACTCAAAATGAAATAAAAGAATACCTTTTGTGAAATATTAAGTAATATTTTTTGTTAAATCTGCAAATAAAGCAATGATAATCTTAAAATTACATCTCACGAGAAAATTGTGTATTCTTTCTTTAATTTACATGTGACTTTTATTTTCAACACTGCTTTTCGTGCTCTGTAACATCAGTATCACATAATTCCACACGGAAAGAAGAAAATTTTGATCATCAGCAGAGAAATAGAAATGCAATACTGAAATTCTATCGCAAGTATTTAATGTTACGCACCAAGCAGTTTGTACAAACTTGGGAGAAAAACACAGATTTTGCACTTCATTTTATCATGCCCCAAAAGAGTCTCTTGTTACGCAAGTATCTCGCTAATTTTCCTCGTAGAAAAAAAGCAAGAGGACGCTGTGGGTGAGCCTTTTCTCTTTCGTTTTGTTCCCTCTCGCGTTACCCGCCGCGAATTCTGGGCGTCGCTTCCCGAACGCTGCGCTGCCCCGGGAGAGGCGAGGCGCCGCGCCGCACCGCGCCGCGCCGGGCGCCGCCGCCTCATTTGAATACGTTCGGCGGAGGATGAGGGAGAGGTAGGGGCGGAGGCGCTTCGTCGGAACCCGGGCGCCCGCGGGCTGTTTACGGGCAAAAAGTCGCGGCCTCGCACTGACGTCGCCGTCGCTGATGCCGTCGCTGTTGCCGTTGCTGTCGCCGTTGCCGTGACCGTTGCCGCTATCGCTGTCGCCCTCGCCGTTGCTTTTGCTGCCGCTGCTGCCGTTGCCGTTAACATAGTCTCCGTTGCCGTTGTCACCGCCGCTGTTGTAGCCGTTGTCGTCACTGTTGCTATTGCCGTCACCGTTGCCGCTGTTGCCGTTGTCGACACCAATAACGTTGCCGTTGCCGTCGCCGTTGTCATCGCCGCTGCCGTTGCTGTTGCCGTTGCCCTTGCTGTTGCACTTGTCCCTGCCTCGGTCCCACGCCTCTGAGAGAGCGAATGTTGCACGTCTCTCCTGAGACACGGACGCGCCCGTCACCGACGTCGTATCGCAGCCCTTGGGCGGGCGAGGTAATGAGAGGAGTCCGAAAGTCACGTACCTCTCTCTTAAATTTGAACTGACTTTAAAAAAATTAAAAATAGAAATATGATTCAGGATTATTTTTTACTATTAATTAATTTTAATTCTATTTACAATTAACACATTTAAAAATATTTACTTGTCAAGTGATAGAATAAAGTTTGAAATGAAACTATTACTAGTAGAAACAGTAGCTCTTGCAGAAAAAATTAAAAGGATTAGATAAAAATTAGAATAATTTTTATTGTTTATTTCCAAACTAGTAATAAATAAATTATTCGAAAAAAGGATATAAATGTATAAATTATTTCTAACGTGATTTTATTTACAACCCTTCCTTGAAAAATTTCTACAGTCGCTTTTCTGCCAGCGTTGGCTAGATAGCGATGGTTTGCAGTGCGTTGCTCTGCCCTCATCTTCAACATTCCGGAATTTAACGCCTATCGGTTTACTCATCTTCTACTTCACGCAAAAACTTTCGCCTTCAAGAGTGTTACAACACGGTATTCGGTCTAGATTAAGTCACGGAGATGTTCACTATTCGATCAACCACGAACACGCATTCTGAAGAAAATCAGGAACCGACAGCATTGTGACCGGACACTCGGGTTTTACACGAACCCGCATAAAACTGCTAGGCACTCGAACACCGCAACTCGAACATAAAAAGGCCCCTTGAGAGTAACTCCCTCACCTGTCGGATTGGAGCAATTGCAAGATGAACACTAACACATCACCCATGTGCATTTAGCCTTCGAGTTCTCTTCCGGCTTCGTCTTTCATTGCAGTTTTTCCGCTGAGGTTTCGTCATCGTGGCATCTGCATCCAGTGTCTACACAATTGTTTCTTGCACAAGAAGAAACCGCACTAGAAAGATAGCTGTATGTCAAATTAAGTCGCTGTCTGGAGGAGAATTCTAGCGGCTGGCTGCCCTGATCGGTGTTTCCCCTATCACTACCAAGCAAATGTCGGAGCAGTACCCTAAAATATGAGCCACGGACCGCGCGCGATCTTGCCTTCTTTTTCCTTGTCCTATCTTCATCCCTTACTTACACACACACACACACACACACACACATACACACACACACACACACACACTTACTACATGCTGAACTACCAAACATGCCGGGAGACCGGCCGGAAGCTTAGGTTTTATCCCGGCTGGGGCGCTGCCCCACTGGTGGGGGATACATGCTCAGGGAAAACTGCTCTAGCCGACAGGTAGGTGGGCACCGGATCTCATCATCCAGCGGGGGAATATCACCGCCAACTTCAGCGAAAAATGCCCTACACTTACGGGACTAATGACCTTAGCAGTTAACACACCTAGAATCAGCAATCAATTACCGTCACCACCACCACCGCCATCATCGGAGCTACTGCCTCCATCACCATTTATACGACCGTCGCCACTGCCCACGCGCAGTGTTTTGTAATGGCTTTGGCCGAGGCACGCCGCCCGCGGAGTCGGGCAGGCGGCCGTAAACCGCGGTGCCGCGGGCGACCGTGGCGTTCCCACAGCTCGAACCGCGGACCGCGGCGCGAGTCACCGGATGAACGATCGCCGCCGTAAAGTGTATCGGATTATGGGGCGCTCGCACGTCGATCCCCGCCCCGCCGCCGCCGCCGCCGCCGCATTCACCGCGCGGAGGAAGAGGGAGGCGGCAAATAGAGCAGAGCGTGAACGGCTGACCGGGAGAGGTGTCTCAGTGCATCAACCGATGTCACGGCAGAGCTTCTGACCGGGAGGTCCTAGAGTTCCACTCTCAAAGGTGGCAGGATTTTAGATACTATCTACATACGTACCTAGATCGAATTCAGTCGCTGTTTAGAAGAGAATTCTAGCGGCCGGCTGCCCTGATAAGTAGTTTTCCGTGGTTTCTCCAATCAACACCAGGCGAATGTCGGGGCAGTACGACTAAGGACAGTAACGAATGGGGCACGGATCTCGTGCGATCTTTCCTTCCTATTCCTTGTCCTATCCTCTCCCCTTACACATATTACACTAACATGTACTTCACTACTACATTTGTCAGGAGACCGGTTGGGAGCTTAGAGCTTGTCCCAACTGGGGCGGTGCCCCGCTTGTGGGTCATACCTGGTTTGGGAAAATCCCGCTAGCCGACGGTAGGTCAGCGCCGAATCTCGCCATTCAGCGGGAGATCACCGCCACTTCCCGATGAAAAAACATGAACTACACGTACGGGACTAATGATCTCGGTAGTTGACGCGCCCGAAATCACTAACAAAATGTCAAGGACATTGCAGCTGTTTTTTCGCCGCTTGTCTGCTTTTATTTATTTATTGTACTTCAAAAAGTGGTAAAAACTGTGTATGACGTGCTATGGACAGAAGTGAATTCTGTGCACGTTTTCAAAATTCTATGATTCCTACCCTAAGCCATATACTACTTGAATTTTCAATGCAAAAAAATGAGCGTTTTTTGCAAGGTTTGTTAACAAAAGTATTTTCTTTCTTATATTTTTTCTTGCTTTCTCGTGGACGCTGGTTTTAGAAGAAGAAAAGTAACGTTATAAAGTGCACTTCGCTTGGAATGCTTTTGTCTGTTCAGAGTAACTGGTTTACATGAACTTCTAAAGCATTTAAATTATTTATCTCGTTTAATTCATCAATGATGTGCTTATTTGTCTCGTGTATTCTACTTTAATAAGCTTTCATGAGATCTTGAAACAAAAATACCATTCTGATTTCATAGTTTTTCTTAAAGGTATCTCTTTCGTTATTTTCAATCCTCGAAAATAATATTTTTTATTTTTTTGTTGTGGGGAAAACTATGTGTAAATGGTGAACACAGACAAATATCGATCTCGTGGAGATATTCTGAATATATTGTAGTTATCCGGTCAGGGTCGTTATCTCTAGAGATAAAGAAATGTGATAAGTTGGTTAATGTCACACGTGCATCTGCAGTATCAGAGAAAACTCGGTCTGATTGATGTTGCATATAACGAAACCCAAAGGTAGCTGGTGTTTTTGCGTTAAATTAAAACTTTTAACTGAGAAACTTACAAGTTATTTTTCAGATTTAATTTTCAGTTAAAGAAGTTATAACAAGCTTATTATTGAACAAACTGAGCCTGCTTTCACTGTGCTTTCGATCGAAGCTCTGTATATTACGAAACGGCGTAATTATATACAATGTTCATGTTAAATTGTTTCACAAAACCTCTTTAAAAATGGCGACAACGAACATGTACTGGATCTTCAGAGAACTGGAAATGAGAGAGAAGAGGTACTCTCTTTCGAAGAATCTTTTGAAATTGGCGAGAATTAATCATAGGGAAACCTTTCGGTTTAGTAGTTTTATGTATACACAGTATCGTTGGGTACTCCTTCATTCATTAGATTGAGATTACTGCGCTCGTATAACAGAGATTTCGAAACCCAAACCGGTCGCAAGTTCATACTTGTATATACTAGATTATGCAATGAGTATAAAGTGACGGTTTTAATGTGGCCGAAGGCGACTGCAACCGGAATCCATGTAAACTTGTTTCTCGTCACTCGAATATTATCCCCCCCCTGAAATGAACACAGTATGGCTGTGAACACGATATCATTGCCTAGGAAACTAGACATCTCCAGCAGCATTTATTGAATATTTCCGAGAGCCGAGAGTTTTGGAATTGAACAGTTTGCTAGATTTGCCGAGTGTTTTATTCCAAGACATTTAGAAAACTCCAAAATATATGATTACTATTATGTTTGTTCAAATAAAATTTGATCTCGGTTTCATGTTGAAAGTTCTTCGTGCTCATGGAGAGTCGTTGCATTCCTATTGGAGCTACGTGGGTTGATGTTCAGCCTCATTAGTTCTGCTAACCTTGGCACCTACGCGTAGGTGCTTAGCTACATATTGAAATAAGATGTCCGCACTTTGCGACCTTGTATTCGCATTATTACGGCGAAAGTAAAAAGAGCTACTACATTTCGGAACTTCTGATGAATTTGCACGCTGATATGTTACGTTGTGGGAAAATTGCGATGCTGAAGGTTAAAGAAAAAGGAGCTTCTGAACTTTGTGCTAGAAGACGGTGATAAACCACTACCACATCGCCTGTCATCAGGTTATTTTATTTATTTGTCGTGATAGCAACGAGCATCTTACAACAACGGCGTAATTAAATTATACAATAATTCACTGTGCTCCAGTTATCCAGATAATAATATCTCAGAGTATCATCAAAATATTTTTCCCGTACTCCAACAAAACTGTGAAGTTCACGACTTAATTGTCTTTAAGAACAATAAAGTTCTGTGGCCAATAAATAGTACTGTGGTGAATTTGTATAACAATTTTACTGCATTTTACGTAATGAATTCTATGACAGACTGTGCTTCTTTCACATGATTTTCTACTAATTGATTACTAGTATGGCAGTCAATTAAACTCTTCCTACCGTCCCCAAGCTCGTTCCTCCCGGTCATGAGAGTCTGTTGACCCATGTTCGGCGTGTCCGGCGGAGCTCATGAAGAGCAGTGAACGTGTCGGTGCAGGACAAGCGACTGTTCCTTCTTAGCCGCTTCTGGGAATTCGGCAACCGATGTCATCGCGCCCGAAACTTCCTGGCAGTTCAGGTACGTGGATTGCAGGGTCTCGAAGCGGTCGCTCTCTCCCCCCCCCCTCTACAAAGCCCGGCGCCGCCCGTAGGGACGTTTGCAATTGTTTCCCTCCGTCATAAACTGCCGGAGTGCCGGAAAACAGGACGTCGACGCTGTCGACCGCCAGAACCTCGTCCCTTGCTTTCCCTTTCGCGGGTAGGTAGTAAGTCAAACGACCGAACGGGTGCCGCGAAGGCGGTGCTGGCAACTTCGAACTCTGTTTTCCGCGCGCGTGGAGGTTCTGATAAAAACACGACGCAGCAATGCGGTTTCTTCCTCCGAGAAGGAGTAGTACTTGCCGTAATCGTGCAGGATATCGCGGAGTACAAAGGCGTTGTTATGGGGAGGAGGAACTGAAGGAAGTTTTCTGGCTGAAGTGAGGAACACTGGGCATTCACTCACATGTTATTTACTTGAATGAAGATTTTAATCACATGGGAGTTGAGTGATTAAGACCAATTAAGAGACATGATGAAATATTTCGAATTGCTTGTGAGTGCGGGTTAGGTTTCAGATCATTTTATTAGTGGAGAATTGCGACCAGCTCTATTTGTATGTCCATCCTCACAAATATAATTCTGTTTATATAGTTTAATTTTCAATTCAAATACCCGTAATTCTTTCATATAATTCATAATGTACAATCCTGTTACAATTTTTTCAGTGTAATATTTTCTCATGTGCCAAAACATTGTGTACAGTCGATAAAAATCCTTAATATCATTGACAAAGGTTTCATTATAGTGATGATTCCAAATACATGTTCATAAGAGTGAAAAGTGTTCCCATGAAATTCCATGACAAACTATTTCTTCCTCGCAACTTCATTCTTTCATCAACTATATTTTATTCCCGAGATAATTTATTATATATAATAACACACTGTTCGAAGATATAAAGTGAATATAATTTCACTTTCGAAACAATTGACCAAGTGGAGAATGTGCGCACGAGTTCAGCTAGTCTTAATTTATTTAATGAATTAGATTACACACAACACAAAAACTAGATGAAACATGCCGAATGGAGCTGATGGTATCACGTTCTTTATGCTAGGTTATTCAAATGTAATTTATTTTGTAAAAAAAATGTTGAGGTCTTCGAACCTGCACTTAAGATAACTGCACTGTAAGATGCAAGAACACTTCTTTCCAGTTGTTAACTTAAGCTCGAATTGGTTGACCAAAAAACCGCACCTGCCATTGCCCGTTGCTTGTTCCCACTGAATTGTAAGCATTCACAGGAACAATGCTACGTGCACGCATCTGCGATTCGATCTAAAACCTCTGGGAACATTCTTGAACAGGTTACTGTTCTCAGAGTGGTGATTACACCAACGGAATGACGCGTGCTTTGTTTCTGAGATTGCGAGGAGTGCAAAGCTGCTTTTGCATTTGCATAATTCCGCCAGTCGGGTTGTTATGCACTGTTCTTGGACTTGAAAGGGGAACATATGTTTGGCCTCGAGAAGAATGACTGGTTTCACACGTTCCTCTGTTTGTTTACACCCACGTTAGTTAGGAATGGGATCTTCTCATCTTTGCTTGTTTAGGTTTTGAGAACCATATAAACGCAAATCAGACAAACGCATTTGAACCATCTGGATTTACCCGAGACTTGGTTGTAAAGCAAAGCAAAGCATATTATAGCATAGCATACCATAGCATAGCATAGCTTTTGACTGGAATTATGAGAATTTGGGCGATCTGAATAGGTAATAAATTTGCAATTGCTGTCACAAATGAAATATTACTCAAGTGATGCCACCGAATTCATATCACCGAATTTTAAAAACGGTAGTCGGTTACCGATTTTATAGTGTGATTCTATAGATACTTCATCATCGACAAAACAAATGTGTTTTGTCGAAAAAGACTTAGGTCAGACCATCCTCTGGAGACCACTTTGGAAGAAGATTTGCGTTCTCATGAAGCGATAAGAGAGTTTACATAAAATATCCTCACTTAAAAAATGTAATAGTAAATAAAATACTCGGACATTTTTATACTCCTGTGTTTCTAGCTTCCAAAACTGCTGCATTTTGTCTATCCTTTAGTACTAAATTTTCATTCCTTAGCAAATATCCGTAAGTAATTGTTGACCGCATTCACTGTTCTTTTAGAGCTCGGGTGATGAATCGAAACGCATGTTTGATTTCACAGCGGGGTCACTTCTCTAATTTTAAATACTGACACTAATTTACGGAAATAAACAGAAATCGTTTTGAGCGAAATGTCTTTTTTTAACAAAGCATAAGAAATGTTAGCGAAACGTTAAGTTGGGCGTTGAAGTGGAGAATAGCGATTTAGGGATCTGAATTCCTGAAGCGCGCAGGGAGCGGCTGGAGGTCCGCGTACAGACGTGGAGTCTGCCTACGGCGGCGGCCGAACGCCTAATTATATCCCCCCGTCGCGACGGCGGCGGCGCGGCGCAGCGCAGCGCGGCGATGGGACTGTTCCAGCGCCAGGCAGCTCACCTGGCGCCACCGCCGCATCCATCATCACCACCGCCACCGCCACTGCCACCGCCACTAACATAGTCGGCGCCGCCCTCGCCGATGTCCCCACCGCTGGATCTGCCCCTCTGCAGCCCCCCCCCACCGCCACTACTACCACCACCACCACCACCACCACCACCACCACCACCACCACCACCACCACCACCACCACCACCACCACCACCACCACCGTTGGTCATTGCTACTGCTACTATCATTGCCGTCGTCGAACTCACCACCACCACCACCACCACCATCACCACCATCATTACCACCATTATCACCACCACCACCACCACGACCACCACCACAACCACCACCACCGACCCCACTACTAACATTCCAGCCATCACTGCCGCTACCGCCATCGCCGCCGTCGCCACCACCACCACCCCCACCACCACCACCACCACCACCACCACCACCACCACCATCACCACCACCATCACCACCACCACCATCATTGTCACTACCATTGCCGCCTCCGCCACTTTTTTCACCATCTGCTGCCTCTACCAATTTCGAGCCGCCGCTATCACATTGCTGTCGTGTCTCACGTCCCCTTTGCTTCCAATCTGGGTCTGCGCTACCAGAGAGAAGAGTCCCGAGTCTATGGCTCTATCTTCCTCCACCATCCCATGCTCCGTGCCCACCTGTCTCTTGGTCGTCGGCTCTTCGGCCATATGTTTCAAAACATTTGTCTCCGCATTGCTACCGCATGCGTGGCTAATTCTTGGCAACGTTCTGAAGACAGTTTGGTTGCGTTTGCTGAGATGAATAAACTCAGCTACTCCATGTGTGTCAACTTCTATCAATAATTTCAAGAGCTTATATTTTGAGCTTTTTCATCTTATTTATATCTCCTGTTGCCTCGCTCTCACTTTCTTCTTCTTCTTCTGACCCCACACTTCTTCGAGCTTTCCCCACGTCCAGTGCTAACGTTACGTGCCTTGCCCTTTGATTCCTCTCGTATCTCCCTTCTCCATGCATTACAATTCTACCCTTCTCGTATGGTCCTTCACTTTCTATATTTTAGTTCCTATTTGGACGTACTTCCTTTCGCTATCTTTCCTTTCCTTCGCCATCCCCTTGTGGTGAGGCGACGCCGTCTTGCGCCCCTCCCCGCCCGCCCTCCGCTTGGGCCGCGCTGGTCTGGCGACCAGATGTCCAGGCCCGACCGTCCGCCACCCCTCGCACCCCTGTAGGTGCCCACCAACAAAGCATAGCATAGCCTTGGGCTCTTAATCACCTTTTCGACTCAATACCCTCTCCTTCGGATCCTCACCATGATGAAGGATGCGACCATGCAACCGGAAGATAATGCACGTGTTGTCGCTATTCTGAAGCGGGAAAAGCGTCACACTCAAGCTTGCTACAATGAATAATAATCAGATATTATTGGTTAATTACGACCTACAGAGAATATCACTGTACACATAAAACATGTTCTCTGCGTATACTATTGACGTTTCTGGTCTAAGACCAACAACTTTCAACCTGATATGAAGTTATTAATTTGTATGTGGGCGTACGAAACTGGGCATGAAGCGAATTTTTGTACTGTGCTCTGTCACCCTGTCCTTTCTTCTTGACGTCAGACCGGACGTCATCTTCTCTGCCTTCTTCACATAGCGCGCAATCGTGCATTCCCGTTCTCGCGCTAAACTCGTCTTCCCTCTAGAGCTCTAGCCGCCTGTCCTGCTGCTCTGCCCTGCTGGTCCTGCCCCGTCCTCCGCCTGCCCTCTCCCTTCCACCCCTGTCCACCTCCTCTGGCGCGCGACCCAGGAATGCCGATTCATAGGGCGTGCGCCGTGTGCTTCCTCGGTTCCACCGCCATCTCCGCTCCGGTCGCTGCAACCGCCACCACCGCCTCCATCTCCTTTGCCTCCATGTCAACTGCGCGCCGTTGCCAACACCACTATCGTCACCATTACCACCACCATTACCTCCATTATTACCACTACCACATTATCTCTACCATTACCACCACTACTAATATTCCACCACTACTACCACCACCACCACTACAACCATCATTATCAAGACTAAGACTTCCACCACTTCTACTAACATTACCACCACTACCACTAACATTACCACCACTACCACTAACATTACCCTCACTCCTATCACCACCACTGCCACCAATATCACCATCATCTCCACTATTACCACCATTATTATAATCAATATCACCATTACTATCACCACTATTACTAACATTACCACTACTAGGGCCATCGTTACCACCAACATTACCACCACTATGGCCATCGTTACTATCAACAATACCATCACTGCCACCAGCATTATCATTAGTACCACCATTACCATTACGATCACCACCAGCACCTCCACCACCACACTCACATTCTCCTCTACCTTCACATTCTCCTCTACCTTCACATCCCCCCTACCTTCACATCCCCTTTAATTTCACATCCCCCTCTACCCTCACATCCACTTCTACCTTCACATTCATCTCTACTTTCACATCCCCCTCTACCTTCACATTCACCTCTACCTTTACACCCACCTCTACCTTCACATTCTCCTCTACCTTCACATTCTCCTCTACCTTCACATTCTCCTCTACCTTCACATCCCCCCTACCTTTACATCCCCTCTAATTTCACATCCCCCTCTACCCTCACATCCACTTCTACCTTCACATTCACCTCTACCCTTACACCCACCTCTACCTCCACATCCACCTGTGCCTCCTCCTCCTCCATCACTGCCTCTACCTCCGCCGGTGCGTCGATGCGCCCCACGCCTGGACATTCCAGCACGTCTCCGATATTGTTCGGCCGATACGCGCCGCGGCGCCGTCCCCCCGCCCGCGCCCCGCCGCGCCCCGCCGCGCCCCGCGCCCACTCGCCCCGTGGGCGCTCGCCTCGCGCCTGCCCAAGGCCACCCCGCCCGCGCCCGCGCTCGCTTGTGTCCACCGCTCTGCGGAAGTCGCCCGAGACGATCGAGACGCCGCCACGCGTGTGGATACACTACGCTTTCCGTGGTTAAACAAAGAGAATTATGAGCAGAGCTGGAAAGTGCATGCAATTGCTTGTTTTGTGTTAATGGTCGTCTCGTCCTGAAACTTCAAATATGTTTATTTTGCGTGGCACAATATTGAAAATAAAGTAAGAAATGTTTTGCATATAAAGCATACTTAGGCATACTTTTGGCATAAAAATGAGTGTTTTTTGAGAAAAATGAGTGTACGAGTTGCATTTTTACTTTATCGTATAGTGTAGAGAAAGTTATGTAATGCTTCAGCCAAAACGGCGATTTTTCGACAGAAAACTGGTTCTGTGAGAGTCTGATGATTGGGTGGAAATTAGATTTATCACGAAGCTGTCTGAGGAGCAAGTGTGATTCCCGGCGGGATATTATCGTACATCTCTATCCCCTTTGCAATAACGCGTGATTTTTTTGAGACATCGAGAAGCCAAAGGTGATGCGATAGAGTGATACGTTTCCAGTTGAGATAAAAAAGTACAAAGTTTACTGTTGAATTTTATTCTGAATGAATTTTTCACTGTTCTACTTTATATCAGCAGCTCCTTATCCCGTTTTCGGTCACAAACCTTGGCCACAATATTTTAAGTGCTTTATTTATACGGTTCTGCACTTACCTAAACATTCACACGAATTGTTACTAAAGTCCTGGGGCTTCTCGACTTCTCAGTTGAGGTTCGGGTGTGCCTCGCTCGTGATCGTACCTGCCTTCTCCCACGCGGAAGTCCTCCATTCGTCCTCGCCTTCGGTTGTTTATGGCCGCCGACCCACAGCCAGCACGGTTTGTGTTAGTCATTTGTTGGCGAGGAGTCCGATAGCCATCAGCGTTGAGCGCGGCGTCTCCTCCCCGCCGCTTTCGCCTTCTCCGCCAGCTCCACATCTGCGTTCGCCGCCGCCGCCGCCGCGCGTGTTATCGCTGTCCTTACTGCCAACTCGTCTGCGATCGCACCGTCCGCCCTCTCCCACATGTCCTGGCCTTTGTCGTCACCGCCAAGTTAGCAAGTTACGTGTATACTATATGTTATGTTCATTATTTTATTTTATATTTATGTTATATATTATGTTTATTAACCCTCGTACCGTATTTGGACCGGGCGAAATGGCTCAGTGCATCAACTGATGTCACTGCAGTGCCTTTAACTGGGAGGTTCTAGGTTCGAGTCCCGACAGAGGTAAGATTTTCGACACTAGCTTGTCAGCTAGGTCGAATTCAGTCGCTCTCTGGAGGAGAATTCTAGAGACCGGCTGCTCAAATCGGTAGTTTTCCGTGGTTGCTCCAAACAACACTAGGCGAATGCTGGAGCAGTACCCTAAGAAACTGGCCATGGACCGCGCGCGATCTTTCCTTCCTCTTCGTCGTCCTATCGTGTCGCCTTACACACACCTACACTAACATGCACTGCACTACCACATTCTGGGAGACCGGTCTGGAGCTTAGAGGTGATCCCGGCTGGGACGTTGCCCCGCTGGTGGGAGATTCACGGTTGAGGGAAACCCCGCTAGTAGACGCTAAGTCGGCACCCGATATCGCCATTCAGCGGTGGAAGATCACCGTCACCTCCCGATGAAACACATGCACTACACTTACGGCACTAATGACCTCGCTAGTTGACGTGCCCGGAATCACTAATAACAAACAAACAAAACCATATTTGGGATCTTTTTGCACCCCACGATCATTAATTTGTTAGTATTGTTCTGGATATTTGTAGGACAATTTCAGTCTTATAGATATGCCTTCGTGCAGGTACCAAACCATTTTCACATTTTTTAATGATTTAATACTTAGGTTTTTCTCCGTTATGTGGGGTCAGGTTTGACCTAAGGAATAGTCGGTAATTTTTCCATTTTCATTTCAAATATATTGTCAGGATCTTCCTCAATCTCTTATTTCTCCTCGTACTCGTCTTCCTTAACTATTCTCTCTCGTGTCCTGTTATTCCACATGTACATTCTTCAGTGCCTCCTTTCTGAACCTGCTGTTACCTTGTCCTCCTCTCACCCTGTCTGTGACTCCATTGTCCACTCGAATCCTGGTGCCTCTATCCCCTCTGCCGCGCGCGCTCCTTGGCGGCGTGGCGGAACGTGGCGGGGCGGGACGAGGCGAGACGGGGCGGGGGAGCCAGGGCGGGGGAGCCAGGGCGGGGGAGCCAGGGCGGGGGAGCCAGGGTGGGGGAGCCAGGGCGGGGGAGCCAGGGTGGGGGAGCCAGGGCGGGGGAGCCAGGGCGGGGGAGCCAGGGCGGGGGAGCCGGGGCGGGGGAGCCAGGGCGGGGGGAGCCAGGGCGGAGTGAGCCAGGGCGGGGAGAGTCAGGGCGGGGAGATCTGGGGCGGAGAGAGCAATGCCGTGGCCCGGTGCGGCCCGGCCTGGGCTGACCCCGTCAGGTGGCGTGGCGGGGCAGGGCAGAGCGGGGAGCGCGGAGGCAACTGCGGTCGGCTCATGCGCCCCACCGCTTTTCCTTTCGTAGCCGCGCCACTCTCCCGCCAGCCCGTGATTTCATCGGTGGTTTTGCTCGATTATTTTCGCGTTCGCGTAATACTGCGAACGTAACGTTATGTTGCGAGAGAGTGAATGGCAAAATGCTCAAGGTGATTGATGTTTTGTTTACGTGATGTGTGAAACTGAAATTCATTCCCTAACGCTGTGACACGCAAATTCAAATTTTGAAATTCTACCTTCCTCACCAGTTTATTAAAGTTTGCCCCTTTAACTGCCCTCTCAAAACAATATCATAAAGTGAAAGAAAAAAACCTGCGTTCTAAAATATTTTTCGTTCGCATTATTGTTTCGATTTATTATTCAACAATAAATTGATATAACACTCTTACCAAATACAAATGTTCCATATAGCAAATATAATGGAAATAAAGGAATAATATTGTGAACGCGCCTGAGAATGTGACTCTTAGATTTGAATCGTATAAATAAAGCCTGATGTTTTTAATTGTACAATTAATTTCTTGTATGTGATATTTTATGTATTGAAGTAAAAAAAGGAAAACAATACTATTTAAAGTATCTGATTCGAAGCAACCTTAAGTCTTAAAATATTCGAATGATCAAAATATCGCCAGAATTCTGTGTTGACATCCCTTTTCTTTCAAATTCTGAAAATTAGATTATCCCATTCGTATTAAAAATACATTTGTTGACAGGACCAAATATTCCTTTCGTCTTCGAGTTTTGATACCTCTTTGCCTTGTTTTTCTTTTTAAGCCGTTTGTTCACATTTCCATTCGATACGCAGAGTTATTTGGAGAGGAAATATCAGACATACATAATTACATCCCGATTCATAACAATCAGTTCTGGAAACGCCCACAGTTACCTGGACCACACACTAAATTCCGTATCACTGAGAACCCTGAGAGCGGGTTCCTCCGTGCACTTTGCATGCAGTAGCGAGGGTGCGTGCTTGCCCCCAATGCGGAGGGCGCTGTCCCCCTCCCCCTCCCCCGCTTCCTCCCGCCTTCACTGCAGCTGCGCAGCCTGCGGCGGCGCCCGGGCCCTACTCGGGGCCCGTAATATCCCCCCCGTTCCCGCCCCCTGGCCTTTTTGTTGGATAAGGTAACAAGTGGCTCCCCGGACGTTCAGGAGAGAAGAATTCGGCGGCGCGCCGCGTTGCCAAGTGCTTGCCCGGTCGCCAGCGCGCGCTGCGGGGGACTGCACTCGCAGGCGACCACGGCGACGCCACGCAGCGCCGGCCGCCTCCGACCCCATCAGACCCCATCAGCGGTAGCTCAGAGCATCAACTGATGCCACTGCACCACCTCTCACCGGGAGGGCCCAGGTTACACTCCCCACGGCGGCAGGATTTTCGACACTAGCTTGTCAGCTAGGTCGAATTCAGTCGCTGTCTGGAGGAGAATTCTAGCGGCCGGCTGCTCTGATCGGGAGTTTTCCGTGGTTTCTCCGATCAACACCAGGCGAATGCCGGAGCAGTACCCTACCAAACGGGCCACGGACCGCGCGTGATCTTTCCTTCCTCTTCCTTGTCCTATCCTCTCCCCTTACCCACACACACACACACACACACACATATACTAATATGCTCTACACTACCACACACTCCGGGAGACCGGTCGGGAGCTTAGAGCTTGTCCCAGCTGGGGCGGTGCCCCGCTGGTTGGAGAGTCCTGGTTAGGGGGAAACCCCACTAGCCGACGGTAGGTCGGCGCCGAATCTCGCCAATCAGTGAGGGAAGATCTCCGCCATTTCTCGAGGAATACATGCACTACACATACGGGACTAATAAAGCTGTTGATGCGCCCGAAATCACTAACCAACTAACCAATCCAACCCCATCAGGCTGGATGCGGATGCGGAGGGCTGGATGCCCAGGGGACACTCGAGGGATACGGGAATACAGAGGCAATTAGACAGCGGTTGCCAACCTACGGGCAGCGTCCCGCATGCGATGACGCACTTGTGGATCACAGAACCCTACGCTTGGTTTTATTGAAAACTGCGTCTGACGTAAATCATCTGTGAGGGGCAGCATCCAATCGGAAGGTTGAACGCCGCCATAGTGACGTCACTAGTGACGTTAAGCTCCTGATTGGATAGCACCGTAACAGCTGATGACCTGTCGGACGCAGCTCTGAATAAATCGCTGTATACTAAACAGTCGACGTCAGAAGACTGCTCAAAGGAAGTGAAACTACCATCAAATGACTCGCCCAGTCACTATTTTTTCATCGCCATCATGAGTCCCATTCTAGGTAAAAGTTTGGCAATAATATCCACCAATTACGTAACTGTTTTGAGACATTTCATGGGTTTTACTATTGAGTGAACGGCTTTCTCAACTTTGGTTTTCGTAATATACAAGTACAGAAATAGTGTAGAAAGTTAATTGACCTCAGTGTCAAGTTTTAATCCAGTTGTTGGTTTTCTTGTATTGGACATACATCGTCAAGAGTTCCAGCTAGATTTTCGTAGTTATATTTGTTTTTAACTTTGAATCTTGATCGCAGTTCCCTTACATCGTGACAGCTAATAAGTGACAATGAATCAGGTATCCCACCAGCAGAGCACCGCCCCAGCCGGGACAAGTTCTAAGTCCCCGACCAGTCTCCCGGCAAGTGTGATAGTGTGGTGCATGTTAATGTAAGTGTGTGAGGATAGGACAAGAAAGAGAAAGGAAAGATCGCGCGCGGTCCGTGGCCCGCTTTTTAGGGTACTGTTCCGGCATTCGCCTGGCGTTGTTCGGAGAAACCACGGAAAACTACGGATCAGAGCAGTCGACCGCTAGAATTCTCCGGACAACGACTGAATTCGGCGTAGCTGAAAAGCTAGTGTCAAAAATCCAGCCGCCGGCAGATCTCGAACCTAGGACCTCGCGGTCAGAAACATTGCAGTGATATCAGTTGATGCACTGGGCCACCGCTCCCGGTTTACTTGCCAAACATCGTGATAATTCCTTTCGTAAATCGTGATTTGCCTTTTAGAGAATAGATTGCCGCGAACGTTGCCCTGAAGATCTTCACCATTCTCTTGGGCATAGCAAGGTATTGTGAAGATGGGTGTGTGCTGCGTTGGAGCAAAGCTGTTGTGGAATTCAAAGCCTCCTCCGCTCCATTGTGTTTTCACATTCCAACGTTCCTGTTGTTCATGTGTCTCAAGATGTCTTTCACCAAAACCGCTTGAAGTCGAATCATTTCAATGAGCACTGCTTAGTATTTATCGACGATTTAAAATGAACTCTAATATGCCCTGTCGACATAACATCCATAATATGGACCATAACTCTATTAGATAGCGATTCTCTTGCTTTCTGCGCACGTCTATTGAAGAATGTGTGTAAAGTGTACGTGACTGACGAGCGTGGAGTGAGAATAGAGAGCTGTTCAGATTTTTAATGTAGTAACGAATCAAAATTCACCGCGAGTAGTTCTGAGAATCCCCTGTTGCTAACTAAGAGTGGTCTTAACTGCCGTCCTGTTATAGCTTGTGGAGCACATACTACTTGTGTTCTTACGGGAAGTACCTGAAGAGAATGCGTAATTTCTTCTTAATTGAGTGAGTAAACTCAATTCCATTATTTGACTTGTGAAATATGGGCTTGTTCGTGACTCTACGTGGAAGTTACGGGTTTGTATTTTGGAAAATCTTTTTTAAGGACGTCTTACCTGCTTCAGGAGAAATATGTGGCGTATTATACACATTTATGCGAACTTTTTGCTTCAAAATGGAAATGAAGATACTACTCACGTATATCTAATGCTGAAAACGCTGATCTACATTACTGCCTATTATTTCTCTTTTATATTGAACCAATAAATCCATCGACATCTGCGCGAGAGAGGATATTCATTCTTCATGGTTGTCTATTATTACGTCAACAATTCAACGTTTCATCATGTTAACTGTCCTTAATAAAACCAAATCAAAAAGTTTTGGAAAGTATTCAGATTGGCAACGCGATCTTCAGAGGGGACCTTCAGAGAATTTGCTGTTTCCAATTTATAATGAATTTTTCTAATGAGTGCGATTTGAAATAGGTGGATAATTGAAACTTACATAAATATCAGTGCGTACAGATCTGTTGTAATTAATTGTTGGCTAATTAATACACCTACAAAACTGCTTCATAAAATATGTGTGTCTGCGAATGACTCCAATCAAGAAACTCTGTTCTCTATAATTTAGAATTTTTTCTTGACATCGAATGAAAAATATACGTATACGTTTTCGCAACAAATAATGCATATTTTCAGTGTTCACATAACTGTCTTTTTCTTTGTTTCTTGCTCTCTGGTGGAGTTACAAAATTGCCATCAGAGCTCTCTCCGGTTCCATTTTTCTAGTCACGATTGATAGGATTTCAATATTCCATAACTTCGTTTCTCTCTTTCATGTAGGATGAAAAACGAGACACGAGAATAGTACTTGGGCTCGCTGATCAATCTCCCATCATGTCGCAACGGAGCTCCCTCCAAGCACACGTGAATATCGTGATCGCTTGGATGGGAGAGTCGAGAAGGGCTTTCGAGTCGGGCAGACGGGCACGACCGTTCGTCGCGTCTCGGGGCCAGGTGCGCGGGCGGCGAGGGATAAAGCCGGAAACGCTTTTTTCCCTCGGCACGTCGCTCCATTTCGCTTGAATAGCGCCTGCCTCTGGAGCACGGTCCATGCGCGTTGGCAGTCGCAGCCTTTTCGTCCTTCTGGAATTGTGGCACACAGCCTATTCCTGCCACGTACCTCTAGTATAGAAAGGGGCCTTAAAGAGGATTGCCATAACAGCCCCTTGAAAATATATAGGATTAACAGTTTTTTTATAATTAAAAATATGCTCTAAAATGATATATTATCGATGAACACGATTAATGACACATCTGAAAACTTGTCGTCATTTTGGGAGAAGTGATTTTCTCCCGATTTTATCCCTTCCTTTATTTTGCTGTCAGATACAATATGTTCTTTTTCGCCGACTTTTGAAGTTTTGTGAGCGTAATTTTGATATTGAAGATTTCTCAACTTCAATACTTTACTGACAAGGGTTTCCAAATAAAATTTGACATTACACTTGCTTTTTAAAACGAATAAGCATAGAATGATGCAAGCTTACTTAACAGTTCTACACCAAAACATTACATCACCCGGTATCATTTTCATGTTTAGCATAAATAGCTTGTCGTATTTCCCACACAACACTGTGCGAATCCAATGATCCTTTTCATTTGTTACAGTGGTACTCACGGAAGAATAAATGGGATATGAAAATTATAAATTTATTATTATTATTATTATTATTATTATTATTATTATTATTATTATTATTATTATTATTATTATTGTGAAATAAAATATGTTTTGTATATTACAACCAATGTTTTGTTGAAAGAAAAACCCGCAAACCTGATTTTCTTGACTAGGAAGGGGGGGGGGAATTCGATTTTTTTTCTGGATTTCAACCTCAATAGATTTTAACACACACCGGTAGTATACATGGAAGCTCCAAGAGAATTAATGACATTTGCGTTATCGGACTTCGTGATATGCGAGTCCATATATAGAGATACCGCTGGATTTTAACTTCCTGGCACCTGGCAATGGCAAGTGGATGAACAGCAGCCTCTGTGCCGGGCGAGGTGTCCGAATGCTTCAGCGGCTGCTTCCCCCGGCTGCCCGGCCTGGAGAGCCAGCGGTCGGCGGCGACCTTGAGAACCATCTGGTCGGGGGCACCCACCGCACAGCTGCTAGGGGAGCGGAGGGGGGTCGGCGACGGCGGCGGCAGCTGCTGCCTCCAACATCACTGCCACTGCATCCTTCGCTGTTACCTCCTCCTTCACCTCCCTTGCTGCAGGTTTCCATCCAGTCAAAATTGTCGCCATCGTCACCGCTTGAGGTGCCATTCACATTATAGCGTTGGAAATGCAGGAACTGGCGTCGTTAAATCAGTGTCAAAGTTGTTGAGGGGGATTGAAAAAGAAACATCATTTTGGAAGGCGATGTTAAAGATATCTGGAGTAACCCTACGATGGGGAGATACAGTGAGAAAGTATAAGAAGACACCCAACACTCATAGACTCTGGAACTTAGATTGACGGTAGATGTATGCGTATTGTTGAATAGGAAGTTTGGGATTGAAGGTGTCTCTAGAGTAGAGTAGTTAATTTGCTGTTGAGCCAAATGGGGTGGGTGGGTGGATCGCGTAGTAAGGGATAGGCTTTCGCCTCCCAGCACTTGCGCCAGGGTTTGATCACCTGCCACGCCATGCGGAATTTTAGGAAGTCGAAGCGAGCTTCCAACAGGATTTCACAGGGTTCTCCCGTTTTCGCTACCTCTCATTCTACAATTTTCCAACCACCATTCACCTTATCATCTACTCATTAGAAAATCACTAAGTTACCTCACTGTCGGTAGTGGTTGAAGGTACCTTACACCACAAGAAATAAAATATTACAAATAAAATCAGCGATCACGATTTCTGACGAGGATATTATATCACAGTTCCCACAACTCTGTTACTAAGATCAGTAATACACTTGTCACTGAGTGTCCATAGTTCTGGTAATTACTCCACAGTGTACATGTTTGTATGAACTACAAAACTCAAGCAGTTGAGCACAATGTGGATTGATCGCCTCAGAAATATGTTGCAAGATTATTACTCGTATGATGCAAGATTATTTCTCACCTTATTTAAAGAGAGAAGAAAGTTTTAAAGCGATACATGTCTGTATTTTCTAATAGTCAAGTGATCGTCGTTTCCAACGCCAGAATCGTCTGTCCACGGCTGCGAGCCCGCCGGTCGTCTTGAATACTCGCCGTTACGGCCACCACCGCTTTTATCACCGCCCCGTCGCAACGTTTCTCGGTATGTCGCCTGCTCACCGCTTCCACTACCGCAGACCTATGGGCAGTCTCTCTCTTGCCTTCTCCCTCCCTTGGGCCTTCTCCGGCCTTCTCCCACTTCTACCGCCATCATCACCTACCCCCGTCCTCATCCACATCCCCCGTCACTTTACCTTCAAATTCAAATCATCTTGCATCTTCACATCTTGATTTTATTTGATTTTTTAGTCAAAGAATAGTAAAAAAACTGTATGTGGCGTATGGGTGAGAAGTATCATCTGCGCACGTTTTCTTGGGCTCCAGAATCCCTTCCCAACATTTTACCTATAAACAGAAGATGAATGAAAGTTAAAAAAATAAAGAAATATAATAAAAATGTAATTAAAAAAGCGCAAGATTTGCAACATTTGATAAACTAGAAATTTTTCCTCCTGAATTATCGAAATCTTATTTGCATTGGCAAACGAACGGCAGGTTTGATTTTTTTGCGTTGTTAACAAAGGAGTTCCTCCTGGTTCTACTCCTACCTCTACCAGAGAAAGAAGATCTCAACAAAACATGCGCATAGTGAAGTTACATTTATGTACAGAAGCGAAACAAGAGGCTATCTCAGCTTTTGTTCAATGGATCAGGGAAACTGAACAGAAACCTGGTCGAGTCCTGGTCATTGCCCCGGAAACTGAAGTACATTCCTTTTTACAGGCATATTAAGTGTTTATTAAATAAATCTCCACTACAAATGTAAACTAATGCATTATATATAATTGTTAAAATAAACATTTTTGTTTTTGATGCTCAATATAGTCTGTAATTGTATAGAAAGAGTTATGCAGCAGAAAATATTTTGCTTAAAACATAAATTCGTATACCGATTTTAATTTTTGTAATGCCATCTGGTAAGATGTTTGATAGTAATCTTCATTTCCACCGCTACCCGTGCGTTCACTTTGACCACCTCCTCCGCCGCAGCCGTCTTTTCCATCCCCGCCTCCGCCTCCGCGGCCGCCGCGACGCCGCCGCGCCGTCCCTGCGCGAAGGGTCCAGGGGGCTTTGCTCCCGCGCAGCTTCTTCCGCCGCCTCGCGGGCCACGGGCAGCGGAGGTTTTTGTGCTTGGATCTCTCCTCCCCTCTCCTCTGCGCTCGCCCTCCACCTTCCGACTCCGTAATGCTATCGTCCAGGAATGTTCTGGCGCTTCGTGTTTTGGAGTGGACCCGGAATACCACAGATCTTGAAAAATATGTTCGTGGCCGGATTAAGAAATTCGACTTGAAGCTTAATCGAAGACTTTTCATAAATAAATGCTGAAAATGACCTTAATTTTGAATCATCGTGTTATAAATGATATAATATATTCGCGAAGGGTAAATATGATCTAACGAGCAGAGCAGCACTTTACTCCAAAATACGGTATATCAATTTTATTTTTTTAAATTGTGTTTTATCCTCTTGCTAAATTAATATATGAAGCCCTAACTGCCTTTAGATAAGATGAATCAGTTAGATTGTTGACAAATTATATTTACGCACGAATCATGCTTCCCACTATATATCCAGGCCTTTAAATATTTTGAAAAAGCAATTATCCTTTAACTAAATCACCTTAATACTGCGAAGGATCAAACACTTATAACTTTTAGTTTCAAATCTTCTGTACGTTGCAAGATTACTAATGTAATGTATGTGGACATCTGCTATTCCGATAGCCGCTGTTTAGTAACAAGTTCTAACGTAGGAAATTGCTTGGCATTGCATTACAAGACTGGTGAAATGGAAGAGCCACTGGTCTCGGTCAGTCTCGGTCTCCGTTATGAGATTAATTATATTGATGCATTAAACAATAAGAACAATGCGATTGTCAAATGCGTCACGCTATGAGACATTGCGTTGCTGTACATCTTGAATTCCTGTATTTTTAATTAGTCAAACTTCCTGCGATTTGCTTCTTCTATTGTTTTGGTATGTGGCACTTACTGAAGTAAATTACATCTGACGAAAGTGATGCTTACTATATCAAATGCCTTACTTTGTCGATATTTGAGCATTGAATATTCAATTCGATCATTCGAGCAATAAATAGCAATTCGCATTCACAAGTTGATGGTATGTGAATTATTTAAATATAGTTTAATTATTCAGTAATAAAAATCGCAAACAAGTTTGCCTCTTAAATATTAAACGAGAAATAATCACTTGTAACTATACACAAGTATTGTTGAACAGGTGGGTTGGGAATGTGGCGCCGTGACTTTAATTTTCAATCGAATAAAACACTCTAGTGGAAGAGCAGTTTGTACGTCACGAACTTCCTAATTGATTCCTCGATATTTCTCCTTCATTCAGGGCTCTTCACATGCTTCTACTTAAAGGGTCAGAAGACATGAACAAAGGTAATTGACTTTGCTTTCAAAATAATATTGCATACTTTATTAATTTAATCGAGAATTGTAATTAATTCTCCTGATTTTGACATTAATATTCTAATGTTTCTGTCATTGAAATACAGCTAAATGTATACACAACAACAACAATAGGTTACTTTTCATTGCTCAGTATCTAGTAATGAAATTGTAATACATAAATCAAAAGCCGTTGTTTGTCGAAAACATTTTAGAATTTCTGTTCATAAATAACACCTAATGATTGGAATAAATAATGCAATGATTGAATGAACTGACTCGTAATTCCTTCAAAAAGGACATTAGAAAAAGTTGTGATTTGGATATTTTACGTGCATACTCTTGATATCTACATACGTAGATGATGAATCTTGGTCAGAATAGTAGCAAAGCACAAGATGAACAGTTCGAAAACTGTGTAGTTGATAACCCAGCAATTTTATGTAAATATTTTCTGTTTTCCTATACACAGTTTTTAAACACAAAATCTGTCAACAGTGACACACCAGTATACGAAAATGATACTTGCGTGAAGATAAATGTCAAGCAAATGATGCATACAAATGATTCAGTGTACAGCACAAATGGGCTAAATTCCAAAGTTAAGAAACGAAGTGTGTCTTTATTTTGGCAGTAACACAAGGTGGTCCAACCAGAGATACCGTGCACTGCCAAGTTGCATGCTTCCCTCTTGCTTCACACCACACCCTTCCGCTTGTATGATGCTGTTCCCTATTTACCTCATCCCACTCGCTGTCGTTGCAGAATGCATCAGACGTTGTCATGATCCTAGCTAATTATGGAGCCTGTCCAATTTCCATCGCCAGCAGGAAATGAAAGATTTTCCTCTCTAGATAATATTGAATGGCTTGAGATTCTGTAGACGTTAGCCAACTCGACCACCTACGTGCAAATCTGTCCAATGAAAGTTTGAAAATAGAGTTATATTTCTCTTCAAGTAAACGTTTCATTAAAATTGGATTTATTAATTTTATTTTTATTTAAAAATTAATAAATTAATTTTTATTATTATAAATATAATTAAATTAAATTATTATAAATTATTAAAAAAATTATTATTATAAAATTAATAAATTAAATAAATTAATTTTATTAATTTATTATATTTCATTAAACTAATTTAATAAAATCTGCATGAAAATTAGATAGTGTATATTTTGTGTAAAAGTTACTATTTTATTATTTCGTCCTACTTCATTAAGGGCATTTTCGAGAAGATTGATTACTTAAACTTATGTTCACAAAAAAATTGTGTATTTTTTTTTCTTTCTTACACACATGCACAAACGTATTGGCATATTGTATCTACCGCTTTTGAAATGGCTGTTTCGTTATATGTGACATTAACCACTTTTTAGGGAAACGAGATTTGTGAAGTTATGTTTACGGTATTTAAAAATCTGTATTTCAGACTCTAAAAACGTTGCTCGCTAGCGGAGAGTACGTTTGCTTTAAATTAAAATAGGTCTTGGAACTCTGGTCACTTTGAGGATATTTTTATAATTGATATATAATTTTGGCATGAAAGGCATTTTTGTACGCGTAGCATCAAAATTATTTCCTGCTTTCCCACCCCTGGTGTTTGCTGCCAAGTCGATCATGCTTCTTCTCCAAATTGGTTCTAGAAATATCAGAGTAAAACGCACAAATCTTCGGAAAAAATAGGTTTCTGAGTACGCAGAATATAGATATTATCGATGATAGGACTTGAATTAAAATATTTTCTTTCCCTTTTTACCTCTCAATACGTGAAGTTTATAGGTAGGAATGATGCATAATTTTGAAATTCGACACGTTTTTACGAGTGATTTCAGAAATACCTCCAGCGATCTCATCCTCCAATTCTAGATAGATTGATAGGTCGAATTCAGCCGCTGCGTGAAGATAATTCTAGCGGCCAGGTGCTCTGATCGGTAGTTTTCCGTGGTTTCTTCAATCAATAACCAGGCGAATGCTGGGGCAGATCCCTAACAAACGAGCCACGGACCGTGCGCGATCTTTCCTTCCCATTCGTTGTCCTATCGTCATCCCTTACGCGCGCGCGCGCGCGCCCACACACACACACACACACACTCACACACTCACACTCATACTCACACACTCACACTCATACTCACACACTCACACTCATACTCACACACTCACACACTCACACACTCACACACACACTCACACACACTCACACACACACTCACACACACACTCACACACACACTCACACACACACTCACACACACACTCACACACACACTCACACACATCACACACACACACACACACACACACTCACACACACACACACACTCACACACACTCACACACACTCACACACACACTCACACACACTCACACACACTCACACACACTCACACACACTCACACACACTCACGCACACTCACGCACACTCACGCACACTCACTCACACACACACACACTTACATGCCCTACTTTACCACGCATGCCGGGAGACCTGTCGGGAGCTTAAAGCTTGTCCTGACTGCAGCGGTGACCGCTGGTGGGGGACATCAGATTTCCCTCCTAGCTGATGGATACGTCTGCACCGGATCTCACCATCCACCGGGGGAAGATCGCCGCCACCTCTCAATGAAAAACATGCACTATACTTACGGGACTAATGAATTTAGCTGCTGACGCACGCGGAATAATCAATCAATCATTAAACGCCCTCATCATCTCATCACCCTCCTATTTACACTGCCAAATTTATCGTCCGCAGCATCGCTGCGGGGTCTGCCTTCCCTACACCTAGCAGGCGCGAGCGTCAAGGTCGATTCCTGCGGCATTCCAGGGGGCGTGTCGCGAAAAAATCGCTTTCGCTTCGGGGCTTCGGAGGTTTTTTTGCGCGCCGCCTTTGTTTCCGCGAGCGGCGCTTCGCGGAACGACCGCACGGCAGCGCGACGCGCGGACAAATGAGTAATTGCGCGCGGTTTATGGCTCTAGTCCATAACTCATTCCACTCATGTCCCAAATCTTGGAGAGCGCGAAAGCCGTTCTTTGTTGTAAAAACATTTAAAATATTCCGGGTACTGTTTTTAGGGCGCTCCAAGTATTTAATTTAGAGGTTGAAAACGTTTTATGAAAATGGAATACAATAGAAGGCTACAAAAAGAAATATTGAACTTAAATAACTTTCTCGCATAAAATTAAACCAGTGAGATATTAATATTTGTAACACTTGAACATAATGTTATGAAATAAAAATAATATATAATTGCGCGAATGAATGCTATATAAATGAATGCTAATATTTCAAAGAGCCTCTAATATCTCACTCTTTACCTCTTTAATTCATGAGTGAACAATTTCTTAGGTATTCAACTGGTCATTTCATTTTTTGCTGATTTTAGTTCTTTTATAAAATTGTTGCATTCAATAATGCAAAATATGATAACATAGTATTTGTCGTTTTCACGCGAAAGTTTATGTACAAGGATTCACCGTTAGTTTATATTTTTTTCCGTTATCGGTTGACGAATTAGAAATAGAGTGAGAGATAATGGAATGACATGTGTTTTCGGTTCGCTATTTATATGAGCTAGTCTCTAAGTCTGATTGTGACTGATGGCATATTTGATCCTGGGCAAACCAGGAATGTATGCATGGTCGCCCATCGGTGTGTTTGATTCCTTAAGGGCAGAATACTAATGTGTGCATGACGAATGCAGCAATTCGGAGTTCCTCGGCGCTGAGGTTACGGTGCATTGAAGGTTCCAGTCGGTCTCTCGCATTCGCCGATGCCGTTGAGGTAGAGGCGCTGGGATGCTGAGATGCTGAGGGGCGGGGCTGCTCGCGAGAGCCCGGAAGGCGACTTCCGCCCCACAAGGGCGCCGATGCAGCGCGAGGAGGGATGTGGTCGCGCATACGAGCCAATTGTCGCGCTTCGGCTGACGCCACTCCTTGTCTCCTCTCCAATGATCTTTCTCTCCTTCAATCGCCCTTTCTCTCATCTCTTTCCCTTCGTATCTTCGGCTCCTCTCCAATGATCTTTCTCTACCCTCCCTCCTTCAATCGTCCTCTCTCTCAGCTCTTTCCCTTCGGCTTTGGCTCCTCTCCATTGATCTTTCTCTACCCTCCCTCCTTGAACCGTTCTTTCTCTCAGCTCTTTCCCTTCATATCTTTCGCTTCCTACCTTTGCGCCTGTCTCTTTCTCGTTCTTTCTGCACTCCTATTCCCCTTTCTTTGCATTCCTGATTTTCTCTTATTTTTCTTCCTCTTCTTTCACATCTTCCTTTCCGTCTCTTTGACCTTCTAACTCTGCATCCGACTTTTTCTTTTCCCTTCCTCTTTCTTTTTCTCTCCATCACTTTTCACCGTCGCTCTGCTTTTGTGATAGTTTCTCTTCTTCTTTTCCCCTCCCTTCCTCGACGTATTTCAATATCTTGCACTAGCATCATTCTGTTAGTTTACGCACTAGATTCGACGTGTGAGAGTCATGTTACAATATTTCTGGAAATATCGTGACATACATGCTCATTCATGTACTTGCGTAAATATTGTGTTTTCGTTCAACAACACGATTTTGCTCCTCTCATTTTTCAGAACAGAAGGTAGTTTTTTTGTTAATTACTTAATTTTTTAAAAACATAAATTAATGTTTTATTCATTTATTGTTGAGAATTGGCCGTCTCTAGCATGCATTAATTTTACTATTGCAATATAATTACTACATGAATATGTCTTCTTAAAGTTTAGTTATTATTTTAATAATTAAATCACCGATGTGGTAAATAATTAATACAAACATCAATGTGTCAAAGAAGTTCATTTGTCTAACTCCGAAAAAAATTAACTTTACCTGCACTAAACACGAGTCATTAACCGATTCTACCGACAGTCATTTAAGTAAAGAAATTATTTTATTCTATTACGAAAGTTATGTATTAAAAATACACCATTTTCATCAGTTCTTTGATATATAGTGTAAATAACTACTCCTTTCTATGTGCGTAAATACATTTAATAAATAGCTCTAGAAAAGAAAATGCGAACTCTTGTGTAGTGCTGGAATCCAGAATCATTTTGTAACACAATAGTGCGGGCAGTCGGTGCTGCGGGTAAGCTATCGGTTTCAAGAGCCATATGTTTTCACTCAGCTATTGCACCATATTTAGTACATCAATTTAGAAAATGTGTTCCTTTATTTGGTTACTTGAACATTTCTTTAAAGTAGTTCTCAAAACTGAATCCAGCGATAAACATAAAGCCAGCCAACCAGTGAACGTCCTTTGTCTCCCAAAACGTTTCGTTTGCGCCCCACTAAAGTTGTATTCTGAACTAGTGCTAAGCATGCAGATTAACAGCAAACGTGTTTCTTTTGTTGCAGGTGAGTGAGAGCATCGTTATCCATGCCTTTCCTGCCGGTTATCGAGTCGCTTGGGTGAGTCGCGCCACTTTCACGACATTTGCGAGGTGACGTCGCACTCGGGAAGCGGTAGTGCGTGTTATCCGCCCGTGCGGAAATCGCTGCTGATATGCGCAATGGTCTCCGCTGAGGTTTCCATAACACTTGCTATTACATTATTTCGGGTTTCCATTCCATTACTCTCATTACTTTTTGAATGTTATTGTTCTAATGTCATATTCTCTTGTAACTAAGAGTTAAAGGAGTATAAAAATGAACATAAAAGTATATGCACAGTGATTTTGTGTACATTGTCCGAAACAGAAAAGAACCCTATTCGTGGTCGGTAGTATTTGAGTTTCTGTAGATAACTTGATGTACCTTAGGGGACCACCTATTTGTATTAGTCAGAACAGACCCTTCGGGTCCCTGACCCGTCTTTTTTAGGAGAAAATGTCCCTTTTGAGATAATGACTTATGGATATAAAATAACAGTATTTAATTTATCGTAATATAATCCTTTGGATTTGTGTCTGTCTGAGGAACTATTTAAAGATTATTGACAACACTTTTATTACGCAAAGATTATTGGCGACAGCTGTCGTAAACTATTAAAAATTCTTGATTTTCTTGGAATTTGGCACTGAACGAATAGCTTCTTAGCTTAATGAATGGACATTGTCCTCAATGAAAATTCTGGACTAGTGACAAGAACGTTCAAGTAAAAAATGTAAACGCTATGTTATTTAACTTTAATGACATTTGTGAATACTCTCAAAAAATGCTGAGAAATAAAAATAACTTTTTAAAGAAGATCCATTCATCAGAAAAATGCGGATGGATGCCGCACTTATTTTAAAGGATGATTCTTCGGTTAGAGTGAATGAATATATCATGCACGATATTAAGTTTTTTTTATTCATCATGAATGTCCAAGTCTCAATGTTTATTAAAAAACAATGTTTAGCCTCCACCTACCCTGTTCGTTGGTAAGTCGATTAAAATCTATTTTTTTTTTTAATATGGGCATCTTGCCTCTTTTACCACTCACAATAAATAATCAACCCATTAACTGGCTCCCTCCAAATAGTACCGTGAAATATTGGATCTCCGCCGCAAAAACAAAGCTAAACAAGCTCCAAATAGTCCAAAACAATTTTCATAGAACTATCACAAATGCTTCTTGGTTTGTCACAAATTCACAGCTCCACAAAAAATTCCAAATTGACTCCATACAACACCATATGACATATCTCTCATCCAGTATCACTCCATACCTCATATTCCACACCTAGACAACTTCAGACTCCGGAAAACTCCTCATACAACCAGAATAAAAAAAATAGATATCCATACCAGGCCTTCCTTGTAAAATTTTCCGAAATAGATTGTTTTTAGAGTTGTTTGGAGAAGATTTCCTCACCCAAATTAGTTTGTAGTTTAATGTCAGGTAAATTAGAATATAAACCATTCAATAATATGTAAGGTGTATTATGTACTGAACTATGTATGCTCTGTAAAAAAAACATTTAATAAACATTTAATAAAAAGAAAATCTTGCCTCTCGTAAATGCACTTCAGAAATGAGAGTCTCGGTCATCTAGGGCTGCTTTAAGATTCGTCATAAAACGTCATCGAACTTAACAAAACTGACGTTGGGTTTTTTTTAAAAAAGTGTGATGTTTCAGAAAGTGTTACATTAAATTTTTGGACTCAATAAATAAATCGAATTTTCCACAGCAGAAACAGTGTTTTGTTACATTTTGGTGTACAATTTGTTGATACAAAAATCAAACAAAATAATTCACGCATAACAAAATAGATTCACGCATACTTATTTTACCATCGCTGCGGTCCTCCCCGCCACTATGATTCGGTCATTTGTCGTGTTGCGGCCAACAACCGTAACAGCAAAAGGATGGCCAATTATTTTCGGATTTGAAAGCGGTGTTGCGAAATTGTGTAATGAAGGTTTAATGCGTCCACATTTGTTAGTTAAATACGGACGTTGGCCCATAATAACGGTCGATTAGAGAAAATAAATGAAGGGAGGAACCCGAAAAGAATTAGCTTGATTTATGCCCTTCGCTCAAGGCGTTTGGTAATTGCCGCTTATCTCGCTGCTGCTTCTGCAGAAGATAACAAAGCTGCACGGACCGGGGATCTTATCAGCTGTTTGTCCGCTGGCTTTACCCGTTGTTAAAGTGACGCTGGAACAGGAAGCATGCAGGAGAATACCTAGCAGGCACTGTGGCAGGGTAGATTTTATTGTTGTGATGTCATCCAAAAAGTGTTTTTCGAATCATACTCTAGAATTCAAGTTCTTAGGCACTTTCTCAGTCGCAATGAAAAAATTTAAACACGACGGAGTAGGAGTGTGGGAAGCCGATAAACATTTCAGTTATTTCACTTATTTTTAATCCAATTATAAAATTTGCTTGAATACGTTTTAATGCTGTACATTTGGTAAACTTCAGTGCTGTAGATGTCGAGGGCACGGCCTTTTATCAACAAAGGATATCAGAATACGCTTTATCAATGTAGGGATAACTCGATGTGTTTAATTTTTAGGTACATTGTACCTGCTTTAAAATTCTACAATTTGAAGAAACAAAATAAATAGTTGGGATAATGCGCAGCACGCCAGACATTCTGGTTTTGAGAATGTGGCCTGCGGGTACGAGAAGGTTGCCAACTCGTGGTGTAGCCCATTTACTGAGAGACATGAAAAGAAAATCGCCCAATAGCTGAGCACTTTTTGCTGCTACAAGCCATTAGTCACGAGTATTTTTATTCGATTTTACCGAACAGATTGTGGTACACATTCTTAATCTTATTTTCACGATGCCTTAATCTTCAAATAACAGGACATTACTTGATGTTGTTGAAATGTAACTCTTGAATTATTCGTTGTGGATTCTTGTTGAAAGCAAATATTTACAGATTCAATTGCTTCGTCTGGCACAGTTAAGATAAATGCACAAGTCTTCTCTTTCATGTCTAGAATAAACCAATTGAGCATTTAATTCCCAGCAATTATTGTGTCAATAAACAGAAAGAGAAGCGACGACTGGAGAGGAAAATAAATATTTCCTAATGGTCAGAAGTTCGAGAGTGTGTGGGATATAGTTCAAGGACAACAAAAAACTAAAAGGACTGGTGCAAAACTTGCTTTTCGTAGAATTACTTGATAACATTTTAATAAGCTAATTAAATGAAGTTTGTTAGAATGAGAAATCGTTTAGGTAATGATACAGTGGTACATGTCAATTTAATCGGAAGCGATCGTTTCCAGTCGGCTAAACTTGCAATTCTCAAAACGCGAAGCTGACTGTTTATTATTTATCTTCGTGATTTGCAGGTAATAAAGGAGCATATTACGAACTATAAAGAAAAGTAATATTCATAACCAGTATAATTTTTTTAAAATTACTTCCATTAATGTACAAATATCAGATTCATATTGAGGTCAAGTTTTTAATTGTATTTTAGTTACAGTCATCGCTTTGGCTCGAGTTTTCTACAAGCATTGTACGCTAAGAGATATCTTCTTAAGAGCAATCACTGGCACTTGCTGGTTAACATCACTTAGCGAAAACTTCACTGGTGAATAGTTATTAGCATAATCGCGCTAAAACATGACGCAAGCGAGTTTGAATACGAAGTAACTTTAGTGAAGCGCAGTAGCCTCTGAAACCAGAATACACTTGGACATTTCAAGTGCAGAGCGAAAAAGCAAGAAGGTATTATACTCCTACCAAATGTAATACTTTATTTAGATGTAAGAAATTTTCCTGAAAACTAATAGAGAAGGCGTCCTTTTTAGGATCATAAAATATGTAAATTAGAAAGAAGACAAATGTAATTATTTTACTAATAGTGTTGGAGCTACAAAACTGTCCTTTACATCATAATATATTACATATTACATGCAGCATTCATCATAAATTTCTTTTAGTTTCTCGCTACATACTACTTTCTTTTATGTGTTCAATTATGGGACAAGTTCGATTATGCTTGAAAGGCAAATTAATCCAAATTTTGAGTCGTGGATAAACTTTTAGATCTGTTGACTGTACTATAATTTATATTGGGTCATGGACAGGTGAAATGTTAAAATAAACTGAAGTAACTACTTGAAAAGAAAAGACCTCATTCTAATAATTGCTTTAAGCCACGAACGTAGTGCAGCAGCAAGTACGACGTATCCAAGTTCTACACCAATGTGTTTTGCATAGACACATGGGCGGTTACTCGGAGCAGTCAATGCACCTAGTGGTGTGTCACCAATGTTTGTACGTTGATAGTCGCGAGCAGATAAGCTGTCGCTGTACAAGCTGGAAGGGATTGGCAGGGAAGGTCGTGTCCCGCTGCGCAGAGACGGAGATTGTCACGCAGCCTGTCGGAAAACACCCGTCGGGTACTTCTCGAGGGACTTCCCAAAGCCGGTGTTCGCAATTGTATCTGGTTTCTGTGGAAGAGCTGCCCAGCTGGAAGCGTTGCTTCCGCGAACCATGACCTGCTACTCTCTCGTGAACACTTCTGTGACGTGTTGGTAAACATAGCACCCTGGTGTCATTGCGAAGTAAACTGCAAGTGGAAGCAGAGGAAAAGAATAAAAAACTCTCCTTTTGTCTTCAGTTGAACAAAAAAGAAAAGTGTTATGTATTTTATGTATTAGTAAAAGTATTGATTATATTGTAGCAAGGATAAATGTTAGGCAGCAACAAGAAATTGAGTAAATTTACTATAAATACTCCTAGAATTATGGGAAAGTGACTTAATAAGAGGAAAGGGAACAAATGAGATTGTTGTCGAGTTATTCCTAGTTTCGAAAATCAGTGGTAAAGTCCTTTTGGAGAGTACCTGATCCGAATTTTTTTTTTTTAAATGACACAATGTGTAAATATGTGTGTATCACACACATCTGGGCAGATTGGAAGTTTTGACCTCCATCTTCGTTCAGAAGTCAGAAGTAAGGAATGGTAGTGGCGCTTCTGAAATGTTTTAAGACTTGTGCAGATAGTGGAAGATAAATTTTTGTACCATAAACAGAGTATTGTAAAAGTTGCAATTTATTTTAAAATACAGGAGCTGGAGCGGAATGAGGCAATATGTCAGTGCCTCTTTTGTCAGTCCTCGCCAAACTCATTCCTTAGTCCAAGAGACTTGCATCGTAACAATTGGTATGGAAATAAATGTTACTTTTTATGAAAACATTTGTAAAACCTTGGAAATAAGTAGTACTTACGTTGTTACTTTTCTTCCTAGTCGTTACAATATGATGTTATAATTAGGAGGAAATGTAAGATATAACTTCCTGATTCTGTATACCACAACGTGAAGGGGGAGAAAAAAATTACGGAATGTTACGCACCCCGTCGTTTAATAAGGTTCTGTAATTTTACAAAGGAAATAGAATAGTAAATTATTGTGCTTAAAGCGAAGATATATAAGGGGTAATCATTTCTTGACTTGAACATACTACACTTTACCAATTTAATTTTCATAATAGCACGTAATATGAAATAGAGTATTATGTATAATTATCAGTTTGCTACTTCCTTGTATCTCGCTTATGTATAATACTTTCTTTGGTGTTCTATATTCTGTACATTATGTTCTGATATAAATTGATACTTTCTCTTTGAGTACTTGGTGAAACGTGATGAAATTAAGTTACATAATGATCTAATGCTGTTTGTAAACTTAATAGTCACTTTTGCATCGTAACTTGTAACGCATTGCTGTAGTAGCACATCCGGGAATCGTATTTTGTTTTAAAAAAAACTTTATCAAATTGTTTGACTTGGAATTTGTTTAGTTGTCCTTCATTTTTGTGATAAAAGATTATATTTTGTTATGATTTCAAGAGGGAATGATTTATGCATTCCATATGTAAATGCCTCACACTCATCACAATATATCCAAAATTACGATCTCAAAAAACATTCGTAATTTTATGATTGACTAGTGAAAACAAGCAGCTACTCTGTTCTTGGATGCTTGTCGGTAGAAGGGAACTAAAGAATTGTTTCTATAAATGGGAATGCTAGATGCACGTTCCTGGGTCGAGAATCGCCCAACTGCATCCCTAAGTCAGTTTTCGCTCACCTCCATATCCCAGTTAATCTCCCTTTAATTTTCATTACCTGAGAAGGCAAAGCCAGTCTGCATCCTGGCTCATTTATGCGGTGTTTTGGAAGAATTATTTTTTTTATTTCCATCTATAAGTAGCGCGCATTGACGTTCCAGTCGAGAGAACCTTCAGTTCAGTTGAACATGGCAGAATCATCGGAATTGTGTAAAGTTAGCGGGGTAATAAGATGCTCGTGATATGTGGTTTCAAGTTTTGTTTCTACAAAATTTTAAGTCATAGTTTTCAACGTTGAAAGTGCTCTAAAAGTTTCTTTAAAACTGAGAGAAATGGATCAATTATAATCAATCAATATATTACTAAGCAGCCCTCAGTAAATGTAGGTATCAATGCTTACACTCAGGGGGAAAACGGAACGGGATGCAGTCGGAATATGCCTCTTTGCAAAGGTAGGTAAACGGTTTCGGAAAAGTTGACCGCGGGATGCAGTCGGTCTAGGCCCATCCCCAGAGGGGAACGTCGGCGGTTTCTTCTCCCGAGGACGTCGCATCGGGGAGCGGAGGCCGAGGCCCAGGCCGGGGCCGTCAGCTGAGCAGCGGTCAGCCGGGGCACGGGGCTGCTTTTTGTGCCGTACCTGTCCCCGTCGCTTTGTGTGCGCGTGCAACTTGTCAGCGGACCGACCGCGTTTGTGGCGCCTTTTGGAGGCGGCGGCTGCCGCGTGCCGCGTATCGCGGTGTTCCTTCCCCCCTCCCCCCCACCAGGTGAAAAAAGCGCGGGTGGGGGTGTTCGGCTCGTGCCTCGAACTCACCAACACCTCCCATCCATCAACCGTCTCTCTCTCACCCCACGAACAACTTCACCCCTTTGTGTCCGCCGCAACATCGCCGGATAATCCTGGCAGCCCCCCCCTCCGGGGGGGGGGGTCATACCTCGGCGCGAGCCCCCACTCGGAGCGCGTCTTTGAAAAGGGGGCCGGCCGCTTTGCGGTTAACCGCACGCTCAACTGCGCGGACAACGGGCCCCGACACCCAGCGCGCATAACTCGAAGGCCGCACGGAATCCGCCTCGTGTTTTTCTTTTCCTTTCCGAGCCACCTCTCCTCGGGCGAATTCACCCACGCCCATGCGGCACGACTGCGCCCGACCCGGCCCCCGCCCCCCGCCCCAGCTGCCTTCGCAGGCTCTTCTCGTCGATCTCTCACGCTACCGTGCGCCGGCGTTTTATTTAATTATCGATATCTCGAACACGTACCTGAAGAGAAGGCGCAACACTTGTTGCCCGGCGGAAAAAAACACTCATCGCTGCGTTGAACACGGGTGTGAAACTGCGGTTTCGTTTTCGTTTTGCCGTTCGGGAAGGTTCCGTAATTCATGTGTAAGAGCGGTGCGTCGTGTTTGAGATGATCGCGCGCTCGAGAGGAATCTCGGATGGGACGGAACGATAACTGCTGCCAGAGACGTGCAAACGATCTTGCAAATTCGCTCAAATTTCATTACCGTCCAGCAGTTGTATTCGATGCCTCTATGACGCCCGCATTCGAAGCTTCGAAGTACCGATTCGTTTGTGGATCTGATTTTCAATTCTTTATTTCTTCGTGACAGATTTTCTCTTTCGGAAAGCTCTTTATAAGGTGGTGGTATCATGATGTGAATAAAGCTGTGGCTACAGACGTTTCTGGACTAATAGAAATTTGGAATGCCGGAAATGGGTAGCGAAATTTACTTTTCTGGCGTACTTTTCTAGTCACAAATATGCATAATTAATTGGCGACAATTTTTCTTTAACGAAGGAAGTAATAGACGATTTTAATGCTGTAAATTAAAAAAAACTTGAAAAGTTAAAAATGCAGAGAGATCTTTGTAAAAGATGATGGGTCGATCAAAGAAAATAATTCCAAACCATTTTCAAGTGACTTTAACACTGGGGAGTAATGGAACGCAGAAGCAAATGACCATTCTATTTCGATCTGCAGTGCAGAATGAATATTAGAATAGAGACCCGCTCATCCGGAATAATTGGGACTAGACCCCTTTCGGATTAACGATTTTTTTGCCAATGAAGCTGAATTATTGTATTATTACACCTGAATTCATAAATTACTGGTTATTGAGTTGAGAATTTATCTTTAAACGCAACAATAACTTGCAACAAAATTGCTATTGACATTAGAGATACAAGCAAGAACAGCTCGGGACAAACAGACCGAAGTGATGGACTTCATGTCTTTGAGGCGCTGGCGCAATTTCGCTTCCAGGGGTAGGTATTATCTTCTTATACAAATTGCCCCTTTTGCAAGTGTAAAGTAAATTGTAATTTTCAGAATAATAATTTCTTGTAATTTTCAATACACGCACCATATATATTCACCAATAGTGTTTAACGCAAAGAACGTTATTCTTCCTACCCCTATAAATTGCAGATTTCGGTTTCGGATTAAGCGGGCTTTCCGATGACCGGTGTTCGGAGTAGCAAGACTCTCGTGCTAAATCGTACTTCCGTAAAAGAGCAAGTTTTGTTTATCAACGTTCGTATTTTAGAATATTTATCGTAATCTTGCATTTTACACATTTCAGTATATTAATCTCACTTGAATCGTTCAGCCTGAAATCTACGAGATTCCTTTATAGTAACTTATTCACTCTAGGAACAGGTGCACTGATTTTTAAAGGGAGTATTTTTGAAAGCTAATCCAGGGGGTTAAGTGATGTGTGTGGCGCAACTCTTCGCAGTTCAAGAGCTCGTGAGGCGCCCTTGCTCTCACTTGAGGCGATAGAACATAGTAGAAATTTTAAACATACATTTCACTTCGTATTTTTGTCAAGTATAACGTTTCGACGACGTTTTGTCATTATTTTCAGGTACAATTTTTTTCTAATTTTTGAAAATTACACCACTGATTAGTCACATATTATTAGTTTTATAAATTTTGTAGTCTGAGCATAAAACAAAGGAAAAGAAAACACAGTGTAAACGTATAATATTTCTATATACTAAAGTATTATGAAGAAAGTATGCTATACAAAAAAAATAATACCCTCCTCGTGAAGTGGAACAGAGTGTGTAAAATTTCTATTATGTTTTTAAAACTTTAAAATAAGAATATAACTGTCTATAAAAATAGGAATCTGTAGTTTATTGAAATTATATCTATCAGTTTTCACAGAGTTGCGTTTGAAGAAAATCAGCTGTTTTGTGTTTTGTCCAATCGGAACCTTACACGTCACTACAGTCACATCATAATGGTGGCGTTCAGCCTTCCGATTGGATGACACCGAAACAGTTGATATCCTTCAAACGCAACTGTGAAAACCGCAGTATAGTGTTCGTAATAGAACACAACAACTTTCTTTCCCCACCGCCAGGCCGCGCCGTAACGAGCGCGCATGCTCTGACACCGCGGGCGCCAGCGAGGTTCATTAATGCACGAAGGGGGAGCGATCGTGAAATACTTAGTTTGGGGGAATATTTAATTACGGTCACGTGAGGCCCATGCATCACGTGAGGCCCATGCCACAATAGCGCCCGTGTTCTCACGTGAGATGACGATCCGTGCCTTAGTGCAGCGTACTTTCCCTTTCGGCTTCCGACAATAGACGATCATTACGCCTCATCGGAGAGGCTGAGAATATTCCTAACCACATTAAGGCTTGCATGTGAAATTAATTTATTGGAGAGCATCACTTAACTAATTACGTATTGTGTACAGTTACAAATTAAATCCACTTTTATCAATTTATTTAACGTCGCGTAAAATATTGGCATTAATTTGCGTCTTCGTAAAACATTCCTATTAATTTGTGTAATATTCGAATTTGTTGAAATCAATATAGCACGCTCAAATTTTAACTGTGGTTACTTAACCTAGATTTTAACTGTGGTTACTAACCTATATCTATAAGAACATTTTTGCACCGATAATTATTATTATTGTTATTATCGTTATTATTATTATTATTATTATTTCCAATAATTGCTCTCGATGTATACAGTAATTTTAGAGCAGTTTTGCTTGATTACATCTTAAAAAACCTTTGTTTCGCTCAATGTATTTCACGAAAATGATAATTGTAATTAAACCTGTGCAGTGAGACCGGATAAAATGTTACCGAGCTCTTCATATGAATGTTGATGCGCTTATCTGTTGTTGTAAATTGGACTTTCGTAATGTTGATGAAACACGTTTTGCGAATGGTAATCATTTTAATCGTACGCTTAGATTGAACATTTAATTTTTGAGAAGTGTAAATTATGTCACATGATTGCTGAGGTTAATTGAAAGTTATAAATTCAATTGCAATTAATTTCATATCATCTCTCTAAAAAGTACATTTTTATTAACTGTCTATAAGAAACTATCCGTAACGATTTGGTCCCCAAGAGTAATGGAATTTGAGAGAGTTGGACCAATGCCAAAAAACAAAAAATCTTTCTTCTCAACAAACTGAAAATCAAAAATTACCTTTGAGACCTTTTGTGAGCTACGTCTCACAAAACTCTTACTAAATTCGACTTAATGTTAGCTATAAGATGAATGACTTATTACAATTTATTTTCGATACTCGGTTAGAGGAAATGGGAAGTTTATTTTCTCCATTTTCAACTTTCAAACGACAAAACAACAAGTGACCGCACAAGAAAACCAAACATATTTTGCAATTGACGACATTAAACCATAGTTTCTCGCATCGTAGTATCCAAAGCGCTCAATTTCTCAAGTCTTGTATTGTTGTTTTTATTACCTAAACTAAAGAAACCTTATGTAATGTAAGAAACGAGCTGAAGGAAGATAGCACAAGCCGATTTTGGTTGCTTGCGTGCTTGGTTGGTTGGTTGGTTGGTTGGTTGGTTGGTTGGTTGGTTTGTTGATTGATTAGCGTTTCCAGGTGTGTAAACAGCCGTGGCTTCTTTTATCACCGGAAGTGGTCGTGATCCCCTCTCCCCGCTGGGTGGTAAGATCCGGTGCTGACCTACACGACGGCCTGCTGATTTTTTCCCAGCCAGCTGTGTCCCATCAGTGGGGACCATTCCAGTTGGGTCAAGCTGTAAGCTCCTGACTGATCTCCCATGCCTGGTAAGGTCGTGCATGAAAAGTGTAATTGTGTATAAGTACAGGATGAGGATGGGACAAGAAAGAGGAAGAAAACATCTCGGGCGGACCATGGGCCGTTTGTTAGGGCATTCCTCCAGCATTTGCGTGGTGTTGATCGGAGAAACCACGGAAGACTACGGATCAGAGCAACCAGACGCCAGAATTCTCCTCCAGACAGCGGCTGAATTCAACCCAGCTATGTAGCTATTGTCCAAGATCCTGCCACCGTCGGGACTCGAGCCATAGAACCTCACGGTCTGAGGCTCTACAGTGACATCAATCGAGCCTTGAGCCACCTAAGCAGAAGTGGGAAATGTCTATAAATAAGGATTAATATTTCTTTCCAGAGAGACGTTAGCGCTGAGGCTGCGTGGCTGTCTGGCTCTCCAGACTCGAACACGTTGCTCGTCGGCTGCAGAGTGTCAGCGGGAACGAACATGCGCGACGTGCGTCTGTGGCGCATTCAGATGTCAGCGCTCATCGAAGTCTATTCACCTCACGGCAGCGGTCGCGCTAACGAAGCAACAGACGTGCGACGCGTCACTACCGGCGTTCACATGGAGCGCGTAATGGAATATCGGATTCCAATGGGGTTTGAAGTATGGGCCCGACGGTGTCCCTCCAATGACATGCACGTTCGTGTGTCGACAAGCGGAGCCGGATGTACTCAATAAACGAGCTGAGCGTGTGGTTCCTCCTATTTTTTGCTTTTCAATTTCCCCGCCACAGTACCCTGTGGAGAAGGAAATTTAGTTTTATAAATTGGGTGCATTTCGCTTCTGCCTTATGGCTTAGACAGGTAGAGAGGGGGGTTCTTTGTTAATAACTAAACTAAAACGAACTTAATTTTAGCTTAATTTAATTCTAGTTAACATGTATGCACTTTGGCATACCTAACTAGTATATTTTTTCCTTAATACTAAGAAATGTTCTTTTGTAATAGTCTTGGTTGATTTTCTTTTCGGTTTACATTCACGCATCATTAATACTTTATTTACATTACATACATATCCCCATTCATTCTCAATGGATGACTCTGTTTCTCCTAAATCGTGCCGAATTTCTATGTATTCATAGACCTTGTGGGTTCAGCCCTACAGCTTCAAATTCTGAGAGGTTTCACATTGTAGTTAAAACAAAAAGAACAACTATTCTATAAAATTACTACCTACTATTATTTTAAATTTGTTGACCTCTTGATTCACTAAGTGATATGATCATGAGTTCAGGCCATGTTACTGAAAATTTTAAGTAAAATTTTACTTTAAGGTAACATGCACTATATTTAAGAACAAACCGAGAATGAAAATCAATGTCCAAAATTCGATTTTATTAATTTGAGTCCATAGATAAATTATAGAATTTGTCAGTGACACAACATGATGTAAACGAAACAACATCCTCATTATTATTTTCATTTTCATTAACATATTTTACTTGGAAGTATATCATTTTTAGAATGAACAAATTGTTTAGTTCAGTATAAATACTTTTCTAAGTTTTATTGTTTACAACAGAAGTGTGTGTTGATATATTCTATTCCATGAGGTGAAGCAGTCCAGATAGCGCACAGTAGATCAACCTATTTAGGGAGATTTTTGTAGTGATGCACTTCGAAACAATGACACAAGTCAGCACTTGACAAAGTTGCAACATGTAAATATAAGTTTGGCAGCGTGATTGTATTTATTGTATAGTGATTACGTGTGCTAACATTAAAAATGGTCAAGGATTAGAGATAAACGATAACATTTAGACGTGGCAGAATGCAGATATCGGAAGCTAACATTTTATCTACACACTACTGCCTCAATCAAATCACGTCCATTTAATGTTTAGCTATGATCACAAACCGAAATAATATAAGAGAGTGAGATATATAGGAACAATCGTGAAGAAGTTTCTTATTAAAGTACACCTTGGGTATCGCGAATACTTAATCCTTTTCGAGGGAGCAACGTGCACAAGTGGCAGAATTCCTTTCACGTAACGTGCTAACATTCACCCGTCTCTGACCTTCGTGCAGATCCAAGAGTGGCGTACCTCCTCATGAATAATGAATTGTCAAGGGCGAGATTTCGATCCGGTCGGCCTCTGCAGCGACCAAAATAGCTTCTTGTGTCCGGTCACGGCCTCCGGTTCATTCCTCTGTTGGGCTTCAGATGTTTTTCTCTTTGATGTGAAAGATGATGTTAATTTTATTTTGAACCCCCTTAGACATTTTCGTTCCTTTGTTTACGTAAGTGGTGTGCTGACGGAGGGAGAATGTTCAAAGAGATCATTTATTTTTGTACTAAGAGATAGTTTGTGTTTTAATGGGAAAGCTTTTCCATCCCGTACCGTTTGATCAAGCAAGAAATTGCGGTTTACTCAAAGTGCTGTAGTGATAGATAATATATTTCAGTCTCAGTAATTCGAATTATCGTCGCACCATTTTAGGAATTAAATATTGTTTTCCTTTCCGATTTCCAACTGCTGATTATTTATGCCAAAAAACATCCTGCCCCGACACATATTTATAGTCATTCTCCTCAGACTTGTGATATCTCCTCCAGATACAACATTCTATTTCATCTCGATTATACCCAAGAAGTTCATGGTCGTTCAGTTCCATAAATGGATTTATCTCCATAAACCCATTACTCGAGTATATGTCACATCAAAATCAGTTGAATCAGTGTCCTGGTTCTTTGTTTCCAAGGGAAATCATAAATATAATGCAAATGAACTTGTTGATATTCCAGATAAACGGTGGTTTGCAATTGACATTCTTGTCTCAACTACGAGGTGAAAAAGCTCGTCATACGTCGAATTTGGACCACAAGTCAGTTGCAGTATGATTATCATAGAAGCATTTTGCGTCATATGGTACAGATAATTAATATAAAATATAAGCCTCATATTGCACAATTCTGAAAATCTTGAGAAATTGGTTTCTGGTTTTGAACTTCTCCCGTCAGAGTAGCGCAGAGCCTGCTTGACTCCTAGCCGGCGCATCTCGCACGGATGCTTTAGCAGCGTTTGTGTCATTGCTATCTGTCAGAATACAAAGAAATGTATGGAACAGCTCTCGACTCCCTCCGCCGTACACTTCAAAATTGGAAAACAAAATCCTCACCACGATAGACTAATGCGGAAACTCCTGCGACAGTTTTACGATCCTTCCTGACCATCATGTACCTCATGTGGCTTCGCACATTTATTTCACAAACAATTTTTTATTGAATCTGCTTAACGTGCACATGTTCTCAGTGCATTCGTTTCATCAATCATGTTTATTAAAAAACGTCAATATTATTCAATGTACTCTAAATCTATCGTACTCGGCTGCTGAGGGCTGTTTGTATCGCTATTCGACTGGAAGCACTGTTTGTCCTCTTAAACGCTGGAGCCGCAATGAATTACCACGTCAGCGCTGCCAACTTGGTTGCTGAAATCTCTGCCTCCATGCACACATGTTCTAGCCGCAGTGCCAAAATCTATCATTAGTGGTATGGAAATTAAAGCCGTAACACCTGCCGACAACTTTTCTTTTACGGAGAGCGATGCTTATTTATCAGAGTTCTTAAGTGAGAGATGTCCGATTTTATTTCTCATGAAATCGATATCAATGCCAGCAACGATGTGAGTTGAGCCAGTGTTTCGGCATATCATATACTACCACAAATATGACGCCTCTTCAATCGTTCCTACAAATGAAATGTTTTATTGAATACTTCGCCTCAAGGTGTTTCTTCTGCCAATTTCTACATATTAATACATTTCATGGAGTCGAAAAATTGGAGAAAAGATATAATTTGAATTACGGAATAATGGCATAATTTAAATTCTTCATTCCACTGTTATTACTGACAGGAGCGTTGCCATGACTTCTCTAAAGTAACGTCTCTCTGTCGTCTAAAGGTAGAGTTCGCACGAGATGTACACTCACTGTACGTTTAAAGTGCGACCGAGACAGACAAGAAGGGAGTCACTGCGCATGCGCAGTGGCATAAACTATCGATGTTTAGAAAACATCGGACCGGGTGATGTGGCTCAGGGCATCCACTGATGTGCAGTGCCTCTGGCCGGGAGTTCCTAGGTTCGAGTTCCAACGGTGGCTGGATTTTCCCCCCTAGCTAGATAGCTAGGTCGGATTCAGCCGCTGTCTGAGGGATAATTCTGATCGGTAGTTCGGCTGTTCTGATCGGTAGTTTTCCGTGGTTTCTCTAATTAATACAGGCGAATGCTGGAGCAGTACCCTAACAAACGGACCACGGACAACGCGCGAACTGTCCTTCCCCTTCATTGTCCTATCATCACCCCTTAGACATTTCCACTTCCATGCACTACACTCACACATGTCAGGAGACCGGTTGGAAGCTTAGAGCTTGTCATGGCTGAGGCAGTGCCCCCGCTGTTGGGAGATACCTGGTTGGCGAAAACCTCGCTTACAGACAGGTAGATCGGGCCCTATCTCACCATCCACCAGGACAAGATCACTGCTATCTATCAAGGGAAAACATTCACTACACTAACGGAACTATTGACCATAGTACTTGATGCGCCAGGAATCACTAATTATTCAATAAGAAAACGTCGGGTAGCCCAATGCGAATTACGGGTTGAAATTGCCTAACATTTTAATTTTTTATAAATTTACTTATTTTTATTTAACTTATTTGAGATCGCTTTTCAACTACTAAGGCCATATATCGGCCACTATAACTAACATTGGGGGTAACGGTATACGTACACACAAATATCCATGCCCCGGCCGGTGTTCGAACACGCAACCCTTCAGGCACGTGGTAGTTAACGCTCTTCAACCTCAGCGATCTCGGCTATCCAGGCCAACATCCCCTGGACATCGTTGTTGTTTTTTGCGTTATTTCATACAACGAATGTGAAGGTATTTTTTGTGCTGCCTGTTGACGGGGGCACGTAGGTCGATGTTCTTGTGTCGGCATTCAGTTCCGCCAGGGCCGGTGCTAAACATGGGCAGACCGGGCGATCGCCCGGGAACCCGCAAGTCAAGGGGCTCGATGATGGGACGGATGGGAAAAATTAGTAAAAAATTGAAAAATAAATTAGAATTTGAGAAAATTAGTGTGATATTTCATAAAATTTTCAATTAACTTTTTACCTTAAATAATTAATTATAGTCATTATTTTTAAGGTAGGATTCTACGAAACGAATAAAACGACGCTAACATTAAAATATGTTCTACTGAAATTCATATTTATTAATCTATGTATTTGACAACAGGCACGTTTTTTAAAAATGATGATGGATGGTGGGTATACGCTGCAACAATGTTGTATCCAAGAATGGGATGGAGGAATCAATGCAGACAAAGACTGAGATGAACTGACGAATTCAGGAAAGAAGTTGGCAACACCTGGACACGTGCAGCTCGCGACAGACCCACTTGGAAGCACATCGAATCGAGGAGGGCCAATATCACTGCTGTAAACGACCCGAAGGTTTGAAGACATCCAGAAAGGCAACAATGAAGAAACCAACCATCTATCCTGCATGCAGGAGGTCTTTGCCCTTAATAGGATTTAACCAGACATAATAATAATAATAATAATAATAATAATAATAATAATAATAATAATAATAATAATAATAATAATAATAATATTAAACATCACGATTTTTTTCTAGCATTTTAAACTCACGGTGGAAATTGTATTATTTTTCGGGGTGGGGGACTATGCTTCATCATTGCCCCGGAACCAAAATTGTCTAGCTCCGGCTCCGAGTTCAGCCGTCGGCCGAGTGCGTAGATTCCTCGCGCGAGGTGCGGACGGCGGCGCCCGGCGGCCGCGGCGAGCGTTCTCCTTTAGCGGACGACCTCGTCGCCCGGGCGCCGCGCCGCGCGGCCGTCGATCCGGGCGCTCGCCTCACTTTCACCGCGCGCGCGGGCGGCGGGGGCGGGGCCGGCGCCGGGCTGCGGGCGGGGGCGGGGACAGAGTCGTTGCTACCGCGAGCGCCCGTCGCTTTATTCCCCTTCCACGCGAACTCTGGCGTTCGACCGATGCACTCTCGGTCGCTGTTCGGGCTGGCCGAAAACCTTGCGGGAAGTTGGGTTGAATCTGAAGGCCGGTGTACACGGTAAAGTTTTTGTTCTGATTGGATGTACGAAAAACTTGCAGTTCAGGCTGTACGATTTCTGCATGAAAACTTTTGAGTATGTACGTAATTTTTCACGCAGGAAGCTTACAGTTTCACTCAAGCGCTTCTAACGGCAGAATCGTTCACTAACGGATTTGTTTACCCAACGCGTCGGTAATTGATAATTTCGATTTTCTGGTTAGATGTGCAAAGGTGCATATGTGTGAGGTGATATTGTGATAAACTACCTCTTTCCCTATTCCTGCCTTACTAGTTTTCTTCTCTACGCTCCTCATGGTTAATTAATACTTAATAAAGATCACACAGACTACCGTACGCACAGAAATACTGCCCATGAAAGTACTTGGATGGCGTAATTCAGTTGTTAACCGGTAGACCCTCTAGCACCCCCTAGCGGCGTCTTCTGGCGATTCATACAGTTCATGCAGAAAACGTTCAGACCGTATGCGCGACTTTTGGCTTTTATGCTTCCAGTTTGGAACCTTGAAGTTTCTGAACAGAAACTGTATGAGAATCTGCACGACAACTGTACCGTGTATACCGAGCGTGATGGAATGGATGTAGAGGTGATGTGGCTGCTGGTTGTAGCGGCCTGCAACAGTATAGTTTAACAGGCTGTGATGAAATTCGTTACAGCTCATGGAATGCTCAAGATCATTGCGTACTGCGGTTGAAGCGACTTGAGAAATGTACATGTTCAGCATGAATTACGTATTATTTATGAATTATAAACTATCACTCAGTGTAAGAAACTTCGCGTTATATAGACGTAACTCTGTGTATTTAGTAAGGACTGTTGTTTCTCGATCGATGTTACATTCCAAATTATAGAGTAAAATAAACCGTCTCATTGTCAGAAACTCTGTTAAATCCCTCGCCAGTTCTTGTCATTTACATTCATTCTTTACATTTAATAAACAGTCATCATAACATTCTTAATGAAACTTACTGGTAAAATTGAATTAGTTTTCTTGCATTTCCCATTCTAGAGATAGGTTGCAAATCAAATTCATAAAATTTAATTTGACACAATGGTTCAAAAGTACCAACTATTTATTGTGGCAGCTGCAGACTTGCTGACACGGAGGTCGAAGAGTTCTAGTCGCAACATTGGCTGGTTTTGGACGCTAGCTGCGTAGTTAGGTCCAATTCAACTACTGTATTTACCTTAACAGAACAAAGATCGTTTCTTCTACCCTGTCCCCTCCTATCTCCTATCACAAAAATCTGGTTCTCCATTTAAGTTCTATTGTCGGTTTCTCTGCGAGAGGTAGAATAAGCGCCATCTTAATGGTACCCTCCCACGACGCCGCTAAATGTCCATCGATTGCAAGTTTTCAGGTAATTGGGTAGCGTAATCGCCATAAGTTAGCGTGCTGGGGTTTTCTCTCGAGAGAAAGCGGCGGAGACAATAACTTCGAGATTTCGACTAATCCGTACTGCGGAAAGATCACGAGAAATGACGAAACTCACTGCGGGCGAGGTGAACGTCGTGTATTTCGTTTTGTCCTGGATAGATGGATACTTCCGCTTTGTACTTTCAATATATGTTCACCTTTGAATCAACTTGAATGAAATATTCATATGTCCTGATCATCTCTTAAAATATGAGATGAAAAAGATCCTTTGATTTATGCGTCATTACAGGCAACCATTAAATACATATAACATCCCATTAGATAAAGAAAATTCTGATTTAAACTCTTAAAGGAAAAGTTGAGGCAATTGATTAATGACAGTAGGAAGAATATCTTCAGTGAATAATGGAATATATGAACCTTCTCTTAAGCGTGGCTTTAATATGAGTTTGTCTCACCTGAGTGAACACAGAAACTTCGTAGCGAGTTTGCTATGCTGTTGAAATGTTTAGGTTCAAGGTCGTATCGTTGCATGCATTGCATAATACTCAAGATACCAATGTCACGAGAACATTCCATTCGTGTGCGTGGTGCAAAAGTAAGATCATAATTTCTTGCACTGTTGTATCAGAAATATTTGTAAGGATAATCTGACTAGATTAAAGTCCACATTATTTTATTTTATTTTTTTTATGTAAAAGTTACACTTTTTCATATTCATAATAACGGGATAAATATTGCAATTGTGCAAAAATTGCAGTCGGATATAAATATACTTCTCAGGAATGTCTTACTCTTGGAAGCTGACTTTTGAAATTCAAAAAAAGATAGACAGTCCACTTATTACGTGTCCTTTTTACCTTTCCCTTTGTGAGAGGTAAGGAAGCTATCTTCATTCTTTCTAAATAATGTTTTTAAGACGGAAAAAATTAAGATACTGAATGGAAATCGCGAAAGTAATGAATAGATTTGTAGCTTTGCAATTCCTATTGTAATCTGATGTAAAACATAACCGTTAATTACTCAGAACCGGATGCAATTGTACGCAATGCTTAGCTCCACTTAAATGCTTGTCTAAACTTCACAATCTGGCGTTCTCTGGGTTAATTTTGCATTGTGATGCTTCTCTTTAAATCTTGATAATTAACCGACGCCAAAAAACGAAGAACCATTCTTGTTATTTGAATTTTCATGTACCCTTTTTGTCTAACGCCTGTATCAAGTGTCCGCTTCGTTTCCTAAATCGACGTTGGTCACGAAGTATAGCAGTTGCGATTTCTATTTCACTTGTCTGGAGAAAGATTGTTCTGGAGATGGTACTTATTGGCTTTTTTGAAGATGTAGTAGATCTCTCTATACTTCTAGTGGATTTAGAAATAGACAAACAAATGCAATAATTCAAATGTTCGTTATGGCATGCGCCGATAATTTCGTGTAAACCAGGCATGTCAAGGTCGCGGACAATGTAACAAGGTTACTACAGCTCGCGGGTACTAAGTCCCAAGAAATTGGCGCGAGATTTAAAAGTAAGGGTTGTACAAATGTCGAATAGTTACTGCCCCCAAAGTTACCTAAATTAATTCCTATTTTCTCTTTAAAGCAAAGAAATATCCATTAAAATGAAATAATACATCAGCCAGATTTCAAATTCGCAATTGAGAGTAAAATTAAAAAGAAATTGAATAAGAAGTATCTTGATTTTGAGATCTTGTGTACTTAAGAATGATATAAATGCATGAACTTTCTACATTCAGGTTAAAAGGTTCAACAGACAAATATTATTGTTTGTTAAAAGTGCTTTTCGTTCGTACAAGAGAATTGTTAACTTCTAGACTTGTTAATTTATTTCACATTATAGCTAAATACAATACGTAACTGAATGATTTAATAACACAACTCAAACGAAACAAGGAAGAGAATTTGCCATTTAAACATATTTTTGTCACTTAGGAAAGATGTTTATAGAAGGAAGAATTGAGTAAGAAAATAAACATCAAATAGTAATAAGTAATGAAAAATATAAACATAATACAGTTCTCGGTTATTTGATAGAAAAAATCAGGCAAACATTTTTTTGTGTGAAGCCACCATTCACCACCTCGCGCCGCTTAAGCTTGCGCATGTACACCCCTTTCTGGATTTTTAGGCGAAATGAGCGCGGAGTCAGGGGAAGTTTTCCGTGCCCATAGGAGCGCTGGGCTCCCCAGGCACGTGAAAGGCAGGGAAAGTAGCACGTGAGGGCGCGGTTTGACATGCCTCGTATAAACAGTGGTATTACTACTCATTTCCGTACAAAACATGAAATAATTATGACCCTCAGTCCCTAGCTTTTTCGCCCATTGCTGAGATGGTTTTGATGGATAGGTGACGATGAATGATGGTGAAGTGAGCGAATGCGAACCCGATTTGTTCTCCACTATTTCTACATGGATTTACCGGCACTTGAACTGCGGACCCACTGTGCACCAGAACTCGCTCCTGCAAATATGAAATTTCACGTCATGGATACACTCGTTACAGCTATGACAGCCCGACAAACCTGACTCACGGACCATTAAAATCGTACTTTTTAATCCTGCGAACTACTAATACAAATTGTTTAAAGAGAGAAATATATTTTCAAAATCATTACTAGGGAACTGGAATTTTTTTTAATGAAGTAAACCTATGTAATAAAACAAAATTAAAGAGCTTATTTAATTATAACAACTTATTAAAGGTTATCCATTTGGAACTAAATTATTAACGTTTGTTTAATGATTGCAAAATAATTTTACTGTATAATATTAAGTTCTGTGCGACTTGTTACTTTGTTGCACCATTCATCATACGTAAAAAATGGATATAATACTGCATAAAGTTTCCTGCAGTCCACAAGTATTTTCTCACGAACTTTTAAAGGTCCGTTAATCATAAGCTGGCGATCACTGGTGTGTCCACACAGAAAAGGATCTCGCTTCTGTTCGCTAAGCCGAGAGCGCGGGTGGAAGTAGGTGAGGCAGGCAGTGGTCAGTGGTTCGCGGTGGAGGGCGCCACGCCTTCTTCTGAGCAGAGCCGCCGCCGTGCAGCCGCGCCGCGTTTGTAAGCGCACGCACGCCACGAGTGGCATTGCCGCGTCCTTTCTGGAAACTTTGTTGACTTCGCCTCGTGAAAACGTGAAGAAATCTCCGTCCACACAGAAAAGGAAGGACATTCGTTTTCGCTTATGTTAAACGGGAGGATTGTAGGTTATACAGAAATATCCTTGCAGGGAACTGGAGGGTTAACAGTTTTGTAAGAACTTAACTTATTTCCGTGTCTTAGGATTAGTTATTTTTACAGAAACAGAAAGCACACTCATTCACAATTAACGCTAGTACCTTTAAAGGTCAACGTGTAATTTGCGTTTACTATTCATTCTTTTCATCTCAATTACAAAATAGCATTACCGTTGAAAATTTGCAGGATATTGGTGATTAGAATAACTTAATAATTCGAAACGTAATGTGTCTGAACCTCATGTAAAATCACATTTTAAAGAATATTTTAACTGAAATCTACATATTGCATAGAAATGAGTTTGTCATAAGCCAGCCCTAAAATTCAACTTGTATTCCCTAAACGGCTCTACCACGGTAAAGCCCGTGAAACTTTCAAATGTTATGCAACTGAACTTGTTATCATACGCCACCTCTAAAAATCAAACGTCCAAATTCATCATATGTTCAGTAATTTTGATACCCAAGAGTGTAATTCAGGTTTCAATGTATTCCATCCGACCGAGACATTCGGAGGAGGATGTTTGCCTGAATCTATTTCTGGGGGAGGGCGGATTATACGTGTGGGCGAACTCTGATGACGACGACGCCCCGAAGGCATCGCTTTGAGTGCGGCAGAGAGCATGCCAAAATCTCTGAGGAGCGGAGGCACCCTCTACTCTTGGGAAGGGCAGGGAGCGAGGGAGGCACAATGATCGACAGCGGCCGCGTGTGGGTGTACAGTCAGTTGCAAGTAAAAGACCATCGATGTCAAAGGAATGCTGTCTTATGTTCGAAATGCACATGTGCGCAATACAGGAGGTTGCCCCGAAATGAGATTCATCGATGTCATTTTCATTTTAGCTTTGAACTTGATTTTAAATGACACAATATTAAAAATTATTCGTACTTGAATATTGTTAGTAAGAAATAATTTTCATAATTTTGTTGCTTTTAGTCCTAGAAACTCACGTGTAACCCACATTCGTGATTAAACCTTATCTCATATTGCTGCTACATTACCATCGAAATATGAAACAAATGAATTTTCTCCATAACCTTTGATGAATAAAACCATAACTTTTTCAAAATTGAAATTGATCTATTTACTAGAATTTATCTGTTGAGATATGATTTTCAAACCGTGTGTAAAGTGCGATTTCATTCCAGAAAAAGGGTAACCATTACACGCTCTTGCAAAATCTCCGTGTAAGAAATTTAACAAAATAATAATGCTTTCGAGAATACTCTCATTTTAGTTAGTTTAATCTTCGACCATCAGCAGACGAATGCCGGAGCAGTACCCTAACAAACGGGCCACGGACCGCGCGCGATCTTTCCTCCCTCTTTCTTGTCCTATCATCTCCCTTTACACACACACTAACATGCACTACACTACCACACATGCCGGGAGACCGGTTGGGAGCTTAGAACTTGTCCCGTCTGGGACGGTGCCACGCTGGTGGGAGAGTCCTGGTTAGGGGGAAACCCCGCTAGCCGACGGTAGGTCGGCGCCGGATCTCGCCATTCAGCGGGGGAAAATCACCGCCACCTCCCGAGGAAAAATATGCACTACACTTACGTGACTCGTGACCTAAGCTGTTGACGCACCTGTAATCATTAACAACCATCAACTAGTTTAATGTAATTAGTTTTTATTAATAGTGTGAATATTTACACTTGGTGATAGAGCACTCTCGTAAGAGTTTCTGTAGCTTCTTATTTTACTGTCGATTTGAGTGCGGCAGGGAGCCTGGCAAAAGCTCTAAGGAAGCACCCGCGACTCTGGGGGAAGGGCAGAAGAGCTTCTCGTCGCGTGGGGTCATTGGTTCCGTGGACACCTGCAATAAAGTAAACGGTGGCTTCACCGCATTGACACCTGCAGTTTTCTTCGGCGGAGGAACGGAGCTTTCCGAGATTGCTTGGAGGCTCCACGCGTCCGCAAGACGTGCGAGGAGGATCCCCTAGAGAGCCGCTCTCTGCTCCACGTTTGCTCCACCCACATCCCCCGTGAATTCCGTCCCTTCCAATCGAGGCGAGCCCATAATGAAGAAGCTGCCCTTCCTATCCAATACCACGCCGCGCTGCTCGAATATCTTCGCCTCCTCGAAGCCGCCGGCGGGCTTGCTTCCCTCAAGGACTCCCCGAGCCGAACGACTGAGGCCAGGATCCCACGTCGATGGGTGGTCGGAGAACCCTTTCTAATAATGCGGGTGAATGGGTCCCCGAAATGAGACCGGCATCAGGAAGTACTAGGGTGGACAGAAAGGGAGATTCTCTTCGCTTTTAGGCGTGGCCCCCGGGGGACTAAACGAATGAGACCAAATTAGGGGTCCACTTGCAATATTGCGGACGCATTTGTTGGGAGAGCCCCCTGGATCACGTGGTCATCCCCTTTATTGTGTTATTTGATCACTCGCTACCGCCAACTTCATTTATCGTTGTACTCATCCCCAAGTGGGTTTTGTTGGGGGGGGGTGCAATCTTTGTGAAACGCCCGCCTCTGTGAAATGTTTTAAACGTTCTATTTGGATATTTCGTTTGAACTGTCCGAATCACAAATATATTAGTGTATCTGTGGCTACGACATGTTTGTCGTAGAGTGTAATACAGTAAACAGACATTAACATCAATTACAAGAGACCACAATAAACGTAGTTCGTGTTATAAAAATTATGTTTTCCGAGTATTATAAATGTTTGGGTTACCGTAATCTCTTGCCGGGACCGATGTTTTGTTCGTGTTACGGCAAAATTCGTATTAAGGGAGTTCGTACTAACGAGGGTTTACTGTATAAGGAAATACTATGAATAATGTGTGAAGCTTGTAAACGAGAATATACTTCCTTTTCAAATGTGTTGATATGCCATTTTGTCCAAAACTTTGATCTGATGCTATAGCTGTGGAATTCAAGTGATTGCGGGATTAATCAGTTTTATTTTTTATTAGGTAGGAAGGGGTATTTATATTTAGGTCCCGACGACCCATCAGGATGATGGGTCGTCGTTTGAGAAAAAAATCATTAATTTGTACTTTTTATAAATTTGGACTTAAAATAAAACAGTTCTGAAGGCGTCATTTAGTAGTTTACTGATGCATTTGCTTCCTCGTACGAGAACTCTCTCATGTTAAACCTCACCCTCTTCCCTGTCCTTGCATTTCCATATTTAGCCCATAATATATATTTTTCTTGAAGACTCAGATATCCTTCGTCTCTTGTTCTATGTCTCGTTGTAATTGAACTAACTAAACCTATTTTAACATAACAGTACAAAATACCCTACTCAATACAAACAATTCTTATATAACTTTATTACCGAACACAGAGGTGCACCTGTGCAATTCCATAGCATAGAACACCAAGTAATTATTTTCATTTCACATACAGTTGCGAATTCTGCACGTCTCTGAAAATAAAATGTAAATCTCGAAGAAGATCTCTTCCTTTAGAAATTTATATTATAGTGTAAGAAACGTTCCAGGTCCTAGGCAGTTTTAAGGCCCTAGAATGTTTCGTTTTGAAGTTATATAACTATACAGATTTGACAATGCTGTCCAATTGTTGCGGGTTGCATTTGACATGAATATTCAATTTTTTTAAAACAAGGCCTTCATATTTTTAAAGTTTAAGTAAATTCATCAAATCTCCGTGAAATTCTCCTTCTTCAGACGCCTTATTTATACACATTGATTGCGTGTGAGAGCTGCAAAACTCATCTATACTACTGAAATAATGTAGGAGAGGGTTATTTGGAAGATTGAACGAATTCCAATGTTTAGTATCAGGACGCCACATCATTCTAGAGAACTTCAGTTTCCGTTGCATTTTGCTGCTCTCGCTGCTTACTCAAAGATCAATCTCCTCCTTATATTCTGCGACATGCGTCCTCTTTCCGCTTCATCAGTCACTGTCAGTCATGGCTTTCCTATTCCACTCACGTAGATGTTGCCACCTCCGCCCTTACTAATCTCTTATTGCACTCACTCTTGCACGCCCTTCCAGTCATCTGCTCCATCATTCTGCCCCCGTTGGCAGTCTTCTTCACTTTTAGTCCTCGACCTGCCGCTATCCACCCTTACCCACCCTGAGGGTTCGCCGCCCGACAGTGCAATATTTTCCATATCTAGGGGGACAAAATATGTATTTGACTCATTGTAGGCACTTACGCTATGAATATCACGTGTAGTGTTTCTCCACTAAATATTTTCGAAATCTGATTAATAAATTTTGGTTTTTGTATATTCTTATATGATTGCAGTCTAATTTTAAACTATTATCATCGTCATATTAGTGTTAAAAAGTCGAAAAGACATTCTTGACAATTGTCCTGTTTTTCTCCTTTCACTGTGTCTCTCTCTTCCCTCTGTGTCTGTCAATCTCACTCGCTCACTCACTCCGTTTTTTTCGTATTACATGCCCAAAAGTGTACTCAGATTCTGTACCTGTGTTTAATTTTTTTTTAAATCCTTTAAATTAAAAGGCGATGTATCATAGGAACTAAACAGCGTGGCTTTCGCACATTCGCGAACTTCCGCACTGTGGCTGTGACGTCAGCCTCCGGAGCCGCCGCCGCAGCAGCATCCCCCAGGCGGAGTCGACGCCCCCAGCGCCGGCCGGCGGCAATCAATAAGGCGGCGGATTGTTTGCGCGCGGGGCGGCGCGAGACGGAGCGTTGGCGGGGCGGGGACCAAGAGGAGGAGGGAATGCCGCAGAGGGTAGGCTCAGGAGGATGTGAGTAGGCTTAGGGAAGAGGGGGTTCCAAAGATGGTCTCGATGAGCGGGACATCATCGGGGATACGCGAGTCCTGAATTTGAGACGATCGTTACTCTCCCACCACTTCAAGCAATATACCGTTCCGTTTAAATCTAGTTCTTCGTTATGTTAATTTTTTAACAGTAAATTAATTTATAAATGGAATTACTGTCGTAATTTAAATAAACGTCCTGATGTAACTGTTGTTTATTGTCATGTTAGTGAGTAAGTCTTCTGTCTGAACATTGAATGAATGCGTGATTTTGATGGATAATTATGAAGATTTAATATAATAGTATCGTTCGTGTGCTGCAATAGTGCATAAATACATTTTTTTAGATGTGCTTTAAAAAAATAAAGTGTTTCGTCATATGAGTTTGAAGTTTTCACCTTGTATTGAGATGCATCATCACACTTCTGCCTTGTTTTGGTGGAATACTGTTCTGTAAGATATGATTCTGTTGCTGCTGAAAGATGGTCCAATCTGGAATTCTGGTGAGTGTATGCGCTCAAAATTCGTATTTTTTGCATTGTGCTACTGTTGCAGCCAACGGGCGATATAATGAATGATGGAAAAATAGTGGAATTTCAGGTAATGTGGAGAAAACACACCGCGGAACCGCTCTATTCGCCACAAATTCCATGAGAGATCACGCGGGAATTGAACTCCGGACCCAAAGGAGTCGCAACGATCCTCTCCTGGTGCGACTATTATTCATATTTTTGTGAGTTTGTATTGCTCCCATATTGCATTGTATAACCATGCTGACTTGCTCTTAGTTCCCACCAGTGATCTACTTTATCACCAAAGAAATCCACACGTATTTATACTTACGGTCGCAGGTTGCAGCAATTTCAAGAAATTTGACAACTTACAAGAAATTTTAAAGATGTTTAGTATTTGTTCTCTCTTATTGTACACGAACCTTAGCCTTTGCCCAATACATGAGGCTGCTAACCGGATTATGTCGAAATCTTTCAGGCGAGGGATTCCAGATTGCACTCTGACGACAATGGGAGGATCGATAACGGGAGGCGATAACAGGGATGCCAGAAAAGTGATTGATTTTTCCACAAGTGAATAAGCCCTGCCAATGTTTTACAGACGAATGAACGAATAAGCGAAGCAACAAACGTAGAAAAAATAAAATTAAAAATTATAATAAACGTGGAAAAAACAAAAGAGACCTATGGAATCACATAGTATGACTGACAATTTGATATGAAGAATCATCACGTATGAAAGCATTAGGAAAGCCCGATGGAAGAGTAGATAAGAAAACGGGAAGTGAAGCGACAGTGAAATGTTGAGTGGGTGAGAGGGATTGTACGAGATGGAGATAGGGATCGAGCCACTCCCTTCGTGGTCAGAATGCGGGATGCGTAAAAACAAAAATTAAGTGGAGTAGAAGATTAATGATTGTTCGGAAAGGATGCACGATCAGTGAAGCGGACGACCTAGCAACACACCAAAGCCTAGCAACACAGACAGAAGCAGGTGGCAGAGACGGGCTTCACTGAGCAGCAGCGTCGTAGGAGAATGGATTTCTAAAAGGAAATAAAGAATGGAGAAAAGCAACAGACTAGTCAAAATGCAAATATTCAGCGAAACGCAAGCATGTGACTTGACACGTCAAAAACTGAACGCGAGACTGGACCAAGGGAGAGAGAAATAATAATACATTGTTGAGAGGCGAGTAGTGATCAAAGAAAGAATTTTCTTAAAACATCATGTATATTTACCCGTGTATATCCAATACAGATATTCCAACTACCTTATAATGAATTGCCCATAATGATTATGGAATTCGCTTCATTGTAACGGTTTATGTTCTAAAATGAAACTAGTTTTATGGTATGTTAGATAGATAGATAGATAGATCTTTATTATTCTGCAAGTAGGTATATAAAACTTGGTGGCAAATGTGGTTTGCAAATTTCATTTATATCATAACATAAACATAAAGGAAATTTGCAAATATTTTGTAACTTAGCTAAAAATTGTTTCTCATACGTGTGTTATTTGGTAACATTATTCATGAACAGTGTTGTTTTCATTTTCTTTTATATTAGCCCTGAGGATGGAAATAAAAGTTTCCGAAACGTTGGCAAACAACAAGTGTACATTTTTCTGACCAAGCCCCGTTAACTTGCTTTTCAAGTCTTAATTTATGGTCGTTAAGAACTCTTAATAATAATAATAATAATAATAATAATAATAATAATAATAATAATAATAATAATAATAATATGCTAACAATAATAGCCTTAATGTTCTTTCTATTTACAATCATTTTGAAAATGTTTCTTGAACTACCGTTTCTCCGGAACCAAAGACCGCTAAATGAAAGAGAGAGAAAACGGATTAAAGCGGCCGGTTAGCACGTTGCACCGCGCGGGGCCAAAGGCATCCTACGTCACCGGCAACATGGTGAGGTGCGTCGTCGCTTGTAGGGGTTCGTGGAAGCCGTACGGTCAGCGGCAGACGAGGGAGTGGGCGGGGCGGAGGGGCAGGAGGAGCTTTTGAGAGGGAGCCAAGCGGCGCTCGGCCGCATGTGCGCGGGAGATGCGCCGCCAGATGACCTTTTCCTGCGCCGACCACGACGCCCCCGCCTCCCAGCCCCAGCCCCAGCCCTCTGTCCAGCATCCTGCCCTTCCTCTCTTCTGCTGTGCGTCCCACCCACCCTCTCTCCTGGCGTCCGTCCTTCTCTTTCTCCTGCCCGACCTCCCTCACGCCAACCCGTCCTCCTCCCCCACCCTTCTCGCCACAATCCTGGCCTTCCTCCTACCCTCCCATTTTCCTGTACTCCCATTGTTCTGACTGTCTTCCCTCTCTCCAGCCCTTCCTCCCTCTTTTCTCCAGCCCTCTCTCCATCACACCCTCCCTCTCTCCAGACCTCCTAACTCGCTCCCTTCTCCATCACTCACTCCCTCTCTTCTTTCCTCCTATATCTTCTTCCCTCTCTCCAGCCCTCCCTTTTATCCAGCCCTCTCTTCCCACTCTTTCCATTTCTCTCTCCATCCCTCCTTTCTCTTTTCATCCCTCCCTCTCTCCATTACTCCCTCTCTTTAGCTATATATCCATCCCTTCTCTTCTCCATCCTTCCCTTCTCCTTTTCATCCTTCTGTCCCCTTCTCCATCCTTCCGTCCCCTCTCCATCCCTTCCTTCCTTGTTCCATCCCTCCTCCCTCCCTCCAACCCTGTCACGCCCTCCAGCTCTCGCATCGTCCCTCCTTCCCGCTCCGCCGCGTGCGTCCCCGCGCCTGACGTTGGTAAATGGGCGCGGAGGCGCCGCCCGCCGGCGCGGCGGACGTCCCCGGGCGCCCGCGACGCGCGCTGCATCTCCAGCTGCACTCGGCCTCCACCGGCGCCGCCGCAACACACTCACTCAACAAATAATGCGTTTTGAAGAGGTATCTTAGGATTTATTGTCTTCTGATGGGATTTTTAAATTTTCTCCAATATGTGAATGATCTACCTTTTGATTTCGACGTATCTTTGGCGTACGTTCAGAAAGTTAAAAAATATTAATAAACGCTTCGTACTAAGTTGAAATGCATTTTGTGGAGTTAACATATTTTGTCTTCTTGTACCACATTTGAAATTATAGTTTTCTATAACAAAGCATGTTTTGTAAGTCGTCAGGCCGTTTCCTTCGTTTACTTCTTCGGGACGCTCCCGCAAAGCATCCTGGCTCCACTGATTCCTTCAGCTGATGACGAAGAGGCGCCTTAGGAGAGCCTATGCATCGCCGCACCCCGTGAAGGCGACCTACGCTGTGTTTTTCTTTACACCATTTTCTTCGCCTGATTCTTAGAATCAGGGTATCCTTGACCTTTTTCTTCACGTTCATAGTTTACAGTAATGTCTCGAGATGAGATCATATCTATAATGTTCAACGTGGTTTGAGTTCCCTGACTGACATTTATGTTTCTACGTTAATTTGTGGTAGAGTTCATGATGGTTCTGTGTGCATGTATTGATATACCAGATTCATAAGAGTAATATGAAATCATTTGCGAATATGATAAAGTATTTTCCACCTTTCAGTGGAGTAGCTGCTCAGTAGGGTTGCGGGGACGCGACCGGGTAAAAACATGCAGAAATAATTCCCATCCATTTCATGAACCTTGTCTAACTTGTGCTGGGGCTGTAGTACCCGCTGTTATTTATAATACGGAAAATAGTGTACTTTTTAAGGAAAAAAGTTATTACTGTCGCTAGAATTCAAGCGAGATTCACTTTAAAAAGTCTTTTTAAAGAAAAAAATTTACACGGAATATTCTTTGATTGAAAGTCAGTATATTGCGAGTTTTGTTGGAAGTGTGATGAAAGGCTTCAAGGCTTTTCGATATTTGGTAATCGTGGGCTATCCAATTTACCTTCAGGTACATTACTTCACTTTTAATATCTCCTTAAAAATTTTTTAATATTATGCTTTTTGACACGATTGTATCAATTCGCACGAGATTATTTTGAGTGCCATCGCAACAAACTCAATCATTCATGCACACTAATCCTGACCTCCAAGTGCACTCACTAGAGTGACACTTCCGAGGCATTTTAACTCGCGCTCGGCTCACTGGGCTCGCGGAAGATCACATTTGGCGGAGCGATGTTCGGCTGTTTTAGAATTTCTCAAATTAATCATTCGTTGGTCTGAAGCTAGTAGAAAAGTATTCGGGAAATCTGTAGCATTGCGGCCTACACGCCTGCTTCCTACCTCTACTTGTCAGCCTTGACATTCCATTTGATGTGGTTTGATTGGGTTCCAAGTGGGTATTTGTGATTGAGTTTGCGGGATCACGACAGTTCTTCTCGGAAATCTTCCGTTTCTCGTACGTATCATTCTGTTATTATTCCTGACATATATGGATGTAATAACTTTCACGTATTTATGTAATTATACATCCATTCAAAGTGTAATGAGAAGCTGAAATAATGAATACCCTGGTTCAGCATTCACTTTCCCCGTTGGCACTTTCTGTCATCCGCCTTCCCAGTATTATCGCTTTCTCTCTCCCCTTCATTCTTTATTTTCTCTGTGCAATGCTTTATATACATTTTGCATTTTCTCGGTGCCATGCTCAATATGTATTCCGTTTGCCACAAGCCTCTTCCACTCCATTACCATGCTCTGACGCAATACTTGGGATTTTCCCACATCCCACTTCGTCCTTTCGCAATCGATGTACTTCACATCCTTTTCCTGCTGCCTCCTTACATCGCTCCTCTGACTTTGGTTTGCCTGCTTCACTGCTGCACGCATACGGTGCTTCTCTCTATTCCGCTGTTACCCACGTGGAGATCCGCGACCACAATCTGCTGGCGCCACCGCGGCTTCTGCCAGTGGCGAATCCTGGACATTATTTCAAGTATACCGCACTTTACGCCCTCTACCGTTTTCTTTTATTTTGAGCTTTTCTGAAATCCAAGTACAATCAAATTCAGTCCTGAATTATTGTTCTATAATACAATTATATAAACCACTAACTTCTAGATCATTAAAACACTCCATTTTCACTAAAACTTGAGAGGAACGTAACTTACGAACGACCAGAGAAGGAGTGTTCACCGCAATATTTTGCGGTGCCGCCCGGTCGTTTAAACGCGCATCCTCCCCTCTCCCCGCCCTTGAAACATGAGGAGCCCTAGGTTATTGCGGCTGGCATGCGGTGCCTTCCCCCTGCGCTTGCGAATTCTCTGAAGAGCATTAAGAACTGTTTGAAACCTTTCCCTCTAATGCATTTCATAGCACTTACGGAGGCGGAAGACTGACTGGCTCTCGGTAGCAATAGTTATTTTTCGCATCCGTTTCAAAGCTTTCAAAATAGAAAGAACTGTTTAGACGATTAACAAAATTATGAAATACTTCTTATACACTTCGATTTACTAGGTATATCGGCGGTATACGCGGTGTATCGGAGAATTCGCCACTGGCTTCTACTCGCTCCGCTCGCTAGAACTTGTCCCGACTAGGGCTATGCCTCGCTGCCCTCAGCAAGACCAGGTCGTGTCGCTTCACGGGGAGGCGCGTAATCTGCGAGGTATCTGCCCTCCACCGGTCTCGGCGCCGCCGCGGCTTCTACCCGCTCCGCTTGGGAGCTTAGAACTTGTCCCGACTGGGGCTGTACCCCGCTGGTGGGAGATACCTGGTAAGGAAAAACGCAGCAAGACTACGTGTAGGGCGGCGCCAGATCTCGCCATCAGTGAGGGAAGATCACCGCCATCTTCCGATGAAGGAAACATGCACTACACTTACGGGAATAATGACCTTATCAGTTGACGCTCCTGGAATCACTAATCAATCCATTAATCAAACGAAAACGTGCTGCCTCGAGCCACGTGCCTCCCTTCTGCTCCGGGAGGCCGTATCTGAGAGTATTTCCTCCGCCGGTCTCGGCGCCGCCGCGGCTTCTGCCCGCTCCGGTGCTGCGCTCTTGTCGCGGTGAGGCGAAGCGGGGTGGGGTGGGCGGCGGGCGCAAAGCGGGCCAGTGGGCGCTGTGCGCGGGCGTGACCCTGATTCCGCGCGCGAGGTCAAGTCGTGCGCCGGAGGCCGCGGCGTCGAGCCCCGGAAAGCGCGGCGACCGCCTGGCGTCGTTCACGACGCCAACCGATCCGGAAGGGCGAGATGCGAGCGAGATGGATTTCTCGACTGTGAAATGGCGTGGAGGAGGAAATACTGTAAATTGAATTCGGTTCTGAAAAGACAATTGTCATGATGGTTAACCGGGCGGGATGTGGGGGGTGGAGTTGTAAATCGATAACTGAAAGTTCGAGGGGGGAGAGAAGTTCGAGCATAACCATGTGGAGTATGGAGCTGAGTCGAGCGATGTCACTGCCTTGCAGAGATTCCTACAGGCGTTGCTACTCTGATCGCTATTTTCCGTAGTTTCGTCGCGAGAATTTCGTATGGTCGCTGGACCAGTAACGTAAACAAAGGGCTACAGACTGCGCGAGATCCTTCTATCCTCATCCTGCCACTCATCCCTTCAGGACCATAGGGTGGACTGAACCCTCATCACCATGGCTCATTCCCCATAATGTAGAAAGACTAAAATTGGACTGCGGAAATGTATTTATATATCAGTCCGAATGTAGCGAATGTTCCGAATGTAGCGGTATTCGATGAGCATATATGGTTGATTAATCCCTAAAGCTACGATAAATCGTTGCGTCTTCTCCTTCGTATGTGATGCGAAATCACGATTAGAGTGTAAACTATTTTGCTAACGTATGAATATTTCATCCTCGTTGCACACATAATGTAGTAACTTCATCGTCATCTGTTTCAAAAGAACAAGTTTTATACAATTCAACTCGTGAAAATGTTTTTTTTAAAACAAACTTGTGCATAAAATGAACAATAAGTATACATCATCATACCAGCTTGATTCTCATTTAACTATTTGTCAATTCTGCATTGTTTCTTGTGCATAGCTTTTCCCCTCCTTGGTCACTGTCTGATGATTTGTTCTGTTCCTTACCCACTGCGGTTGCACCAAAGGATATGCGGCTTTCTGCGTCATTGTGGTTTCTTCAATGTTATTCGGTTTATTGAAGTAGGCACGCTTGTTTTGTATGCAGTTACCATTGCTTTGGCTGACTAGGGGCTGTAAAACACTCCTGCAGATTTCGATGCGCGTTATCGAATTTGTCACGGGCTCCAGTTCACGGAAGTTGATGTGTCTGAAAAAGCCGCCAACGAGAGGGGTGTCCATTCTGTGAGAAATGATGAAGAAAGTTCGACAATCTTCCTCACGGGAAAGAAAAATTATCTGATACATATAGTGTTTGATGCTCTGTAATTTTTAAATATTTTCGAAGGGTAAATGGATTGTACTTATTAACCAGCGTATTATAGTATCTACATTATCGAAACTATTGTTTTTTCCTCCCACTTTTATCATTAACAGATTCAATACTATCTCTACAATTGCCGCATTTTTGGCAATATATATTCAAAGACTGTACTTAGAAGTGTGTATGGTCCCCACATGATTTTCTTTTAAGATCAAATCTTATTTGTATGTAGGACAATTAGATTATTGCCATATTCCTTTCACAAGTCAAATTTAATCATTATGGATACCACCTCAGCACCAATTCTGAAACATATAAGCCACCTCTAAATACTTCCTTCAGATACCAACCCTACAAATCTTGATCTCCTTCATCTCTAGAATCACCATATTCTCCATCACCCCCATCGAACCATACATAGTATTTCTAGAGGGCAGAGCAGTCCTGAGCATGCATATATACGACCGTCATATCGCTGCATGGCCTCTGCCGCTGCCTCCACCTCCGCCGCCGCTGCCGTTGTCGGACAGTGATGGAACGGCGCTATTAGAAGACCCGCCCGACCAGTCCTGCACGGCGCGGAGCGGCGGCGGCGGCGGCGGCGGCGGCGGCGGCGGCGGCGCAGGTGTCAAGTGTGGAGCGCCGTTTTTGCCCCGACGCCCAGGCGCGCCAGGAGGCGGCGTAGGGCCCCTCACACCGCTGCCCTGCCCTGCCCTGCCCTGAGCCCACGGCATCGCGTCGTCTCAACCTGCTCCGTCTCCCACGACCATCCAAACCATTCTACAGGCACTCTGCCTCTTTCGGCCTCCCTCAGTCCTTCTCCAACCCTGCAGTCCCTCCCCAACCCCGCAGCCCCTCTCCAGCCCTCTCAGACTCTCTCCAGCCCTCTCAGACTCTCTCCAGCCCTCTCAGACTCCCTCCAGCCCTCTCAGACTTTCTCCAGCTCTCTCAGACTCTCTCCAGCCCTCTCAGCCTCTCTCCAGCTCTCTCAGCCTCTCTCCAGCTCTCTCAGCCTCTCTCCAGCTCTCTCAGCCTCTCTCCAGCTCTCTCAGCCTCTCTCCAGCTCTCTCAGCCTCTCTCCAGCTCTCTCAGCCTCTCTCCAGCCTCTCTCCAGCTCTCTTAGCCTCTCTCCAGCCTCTCTCCAGCTCTCTCAGCCTCTCTCCAGCTCTCTTAGCCTCTCTCCAGCTCTCGCAGCCTCTCTCCAGCTCTCTCAGACTCTCTCCAGCCCTCTCAGACTCTCTCCAGCCCTCTCAGACTCTCTCCAGCCCTCACAGCCTCTCTCCAGCTCTCTCAGCCTCTCTCCAGCTCTCTCAGCTTCTCTCCAGCTCTCTCAGCTTCTCTCCAGCTCTCTCAGCCTCTCTCCAGCTCTCTCAGCCTCTCTCCAGCTCTCTTAGCCTCTCTCTACTTCTCTCAGCCTCTCTCTACTTCTCTCAGCCTCTCTCTACTTCTCTCAGCCTCTCTCTACTTCTCTCAGCCTCTCTCTACTTCTCTCTGCCCCTGTTCACCCCTCTCAGCCCCCTCATCCACTATCCATCTCCGCCCCTTCACCCCTTTCCAACCGCCGCAGCCCTACTCGAACTCCGTGTTCAGCCCCTTGCCATCCCTCTCATTCCTTCTTTTCTCTTCTGTTTTTTTCTCTTGTTTCGCTGTCATTCTATGTACTTCTTATTCTTTCCTCTCCACTGCCTGCTCCACTCGCCGAGCCACACACAACCATCCCAAACCGCACACAACCTTCCCACGCTGCAACCTCCTAGTCCTGTCCCATAGTCCAAAGAGTGAACTGATGTAACCTCTTCACCCGTTAGGCACTTGAAAACAAAAGTTCTTCTTACGCTGGGAAATCTGGTACTGCTGAGAAATAAACAATGAGGAGAAGTTAAGAAAGAAAAGAATCTGAAGTTGTTTCTTTAATCGATGTACTTTAATGTAAGAATATAATCGTCATACGCTTTTAAAAATCGAGACTTAAGTAGTGCACAATTGTACGTACGTACTTTCATCGGCTATTGAAGAATCGAAATTTTCGTAGTTTTCTATTACACATATTTCCTCTGAGGATCTTCAATTAGAACATGTCACTCATATTTTTTTAAATGTTCTACTTATTCTATATATCTTCGAAAACTGTTCTAATCCATTAATGCGAGAATGAAATTATATATTATAATGTAAAAGGAAATCCAAGTTCATTGGGATAATAATGTTCCTAAGGTATTTTTAAAAAGTTGGTATACCTCGTATGTGCTAATAGATGGTTATAAAAGTTTCTTCCAATGTCGAATTAAAATACTAATATGCAAACAAAAAAAATTGAGAGGCTAATTATATAAAAGAATTGTTGTTCGTCTCAGAATGTCCATATTAATTCTGCAGAGCAGTAATAAGACATCTTCAGTCAGTTAATCTACATTTTATGCGATCAAATCCCTGTCTAAGTCTCTTCCACTGTCGTAGAACGAGAGGTTCAAATATTATGAAGTCCATGCGCGTCATTCTCTTCGCTAATCCAGCCAGGTGTTCGTTTATTGCACATTTCAAAGACGTGAGCATTACATGTGAACTTTCAAGGCGAATGACACCGTGAAGTGCTGTGCCATTAAATGAAGGAAGTATTACAGTTATTACTGCTCGTGGGCGGAACGCTCTCGGCTTGATGTTCTTTAAAGGACAGGGGCTAATCAAGGCATACTAGACAAGTAGGCATACTGGACAAGTCGGAATGTTAACATTTTCAAAATATGTTTATGTCAAAGTGCAATAAATGTTCAAGCGCTTCATAGAAATTCTGTATTCCGCGTTGGCCGAATTGATTCGAAAATTACATTAAACTTCTAAAGAAAGTATTTCAATGTGCATTTAGTTACAGAAATATTTGAAAAAATGATTTTTGGTAAACATTTTCCAGTTTTTCACATAAATATGAGTAGTGTATGACAAATAAGTGTCATGTCGTATTTTGTATTAATGTGTAGTAGATCATAATTAGCAGATTGTCAAATGATTTTCCACATTCACGAACACTGATGAAATCATTGTTTTATGAAACAGAAGAGTTTGTGAAGAATGTCAATAACGAATTTGAGTCCGTACGCTAGTACCGTTTTAACGTTGAAAATGTGTCAAGTAAATTAGTGTCCAGGAAATGGTTTTCTCGGATAAGATGGCAATTTAAAAAATGTAGACTTTTCAGAAAGGGAATGTATTTAAATCATTTTCGGTTTGGAATAACATAAAATTTAGTCACGAATTAGGATTAACATTGAGATTATTAACTTCGAGTAGAGAGAAAAATGTGTATAGAAAACGGGGCATTCATTTTGTCGAAACTCTCCATTATATCCCACGCTCTGGAGGCGCCCATTATATCCCCGGGGATTCCTCCTAAACCTGTTGCGGCGTTCGCTAAGCAGCCGCTCGCCGCCGCCGCCGCCGCTCTGGCTGGCCGCTCTGGCTCTTCGCACGAACAAGTTTTTTCGGGGCGGTCGCTTGCCTGCCTGCTTGCTCGCTCGTTCGCGCCCCGGATTTTCCTTTCGCTTTCTGGGCCGCAATTTGCGGCGGCAATCTTCTCGCGATCGCCGCCGCCCCCGCCGCCGCCGCCTCACCGCCTACGTCGTGTGTACATAACGAGCAGCGGTCGAGTGCCTCGTGCCGCCCCCGCAACAGACGCCACCATTGCACTCGCTCTGGCCCCCGCCTCGGCCTCTGCCGCTGCTTCCTACCCCCGCCCCGACCCCTTACCCCCATCTCCGCCCCCTACCCCAACCCTCGCCTCCGTCGCCACCCCTATCCCCGCCTCCGCTCCCTCCTCCGCCCCGACCCCTTACCCCCGCATCTCCGCCCCCTACCCCAGCCCCAGCCCCCGCCTCCGCCCCGCCCCCACCCCCGCCTTCGCCCCCGCCCCGCCCTCGGCTCTTTCCGTCTCCGCCTTTGACACCGACCCCGCTTCCGCCCCCGCCCCAGCATTCGCCACGCCTCTATTCTCTGCCCTCGCCTCCTTCAACACCCAGCTCCTGCCTCCGTTCTTGCCTCCACCTCCGACTCAGCCTCCGCATCCACCCGCACCCTCGCCTCCGCACCCACATCCGTCCCTCCGTTTCTTTAACCCCCGTACCTTCTGCTTCCTCGTCTCCGCCCCATATCGCTTACACTCTGCCTCACACCCTCGTCCTCTCTCATCCTCGCCTCCGTTTCCTCTGTGCCTTTCTGCTTCAACTCCGCTCCCTTCTTCTATCGTACCGCCCTCGCGTCACGCCTACTTCTCCTATGTTCGCTTCCGTCACCTCTACCGCTTCTCTCCCTCCGCGTACGCCACATTTTCTGCCTTCACCCCGCCAGGGCTCCACCAACGCCTACTCGCAGATTTCTCGTCTGCTTGCGCCTCCAATCCTCTACCATCTTTGCCTCCTTTACCGGCCACGCCTCCTCCTTCACCTCCGCCTGTACCACCTCCATCACTTCCACCATCGCTCCCGCCCTTGCCACTGACTTTGCCCCGCCATTGTATCCGTCATCACCTCCGCCATTGCCCCCGCCATCGCCCCTGCCTCCGCCTCTGCCCTCGCGCCCACCCTCCCTGCCACCCCTCCTCCAGCCTGCGCCCTCGCCACCGCCCTCGCCTCCCACGCCGTGACCGAAGCCGCGTCGGCACAAGTGAGGCCCGGCTTCGACTCCAGGCGCCGGTTTTTCTGCGCACCCGGACCCGCTCTGGGCGACGACGATCCCGTGGCTCTTACGAACTCGCTTTTTGTCCTTGGAAGATATTTCATGAGCGCTAGTTTGAATACCTCAGGCGGCATAGCGAATGGTGCGTCGTGTGTTTTCATATTTTTTTCTACCCTTGTATTAACAATGTATTTTTTCAACACATACATCCATTTCGTTAAAATTACTTCCATATTCAGAACCCGAATTTGTGTTCAAATTTTAAATATCTATTTTAATATAAATTTCATTAATCATTCATTTAATTTCAATCAAATTTCAAATTCTATTTAATCTAAATATCATATGTTAACTTCTCGTAGGTCTATATTTGCCAATATTCGTTTTAATACTGAATTATTCTTCACTATTCTGTTTTTATTGCGATTTTAGACTGTATTTAATCGTGGATTCAGTTCTAGTCTCCTTTGCTCAATGTCGACCAAATTACTATTTTTCTACGCATATGTGTATTGGTATTTTTTTCTGGCCTTGTAAAATTATCATAACTGAATTCCCCGCTTGGAAAGAAAAAAAAACTAACTGAAAACTGTTGAATTGATTATGAATAATTATAGAAAGGCTTATCATTTTGCAATAAAGGCCTTTTGTGACATTTTGATAATTTCTTTATCAACGTATTGCATTTGTTGTGACTTCTTCGCTTATAATCTAGTTCAGTTGTGAGGAGCGACGGTGTGGGGCGTATTCCCTCACTGGGAAGAACGAGGCGCGTGTGGTGCGAGCTCGAACCTCACAGAGGAGCAGACTGGGCCGATGTTCAGTTCTTCTAGCAAATTTGTTTCACCCGCCCGTGATCGAATGCGACATCAAGTCACCGGCCCTCGACGATCGACCCGTCGCGGGAAACATCGCAGTCACCGGTGACGGTCGGGTAATCTAAACAGACTTCGATTCCTTTCCTCCGCAATTTCCTGTGCCCGCCGTTTGCTTTCAGCAGCGAAAACTCATCGCGCCGAAAGGTGCAAACAGCTTTTGCCGCCCGACGTCGCACCGCCGGAAAAGGAAGAGGAGGGCGGGAGGGGGGGAATGGCTCGGTGAGCTCACTTCCGGGGAATAAACGTCAAAGATGTCCGCGAAGGGATCCGGCGCGCGGCGGCGGTGACGGGCGCGGAGACAGCGACGGAGGCGTCTATTTCCGACCGCCGCGCCGCCGCCGTCGCGGTCGCGCTCGCCCTGCGCGCTTGTTTGGGATGCCTTGATTCCACGCCGCGACGCCACACAATGAGGCGACGCATCTGTCATAAAATGTGGGTCGTTCTATTCCCGGAGGGGAAATTTCCTGGACAGGAAACAAGGCGGAGGAAACCTTTTAATCCTTCTCCAGGCGCTTTGAAAGACTGCCTGGCATAGGCCCGAAAGTTGACGTGGGTCTAGATAAGTTTGTTTTATGCTGTTTTATGGATGTTTTACCTACGCAGCCCGCACCTGCTACATGACATCTGGCATGTATCATTCGTAATGTAGTCATATAATCTTCCGTTCCTAGCTATAAAATTATCTGGTCTGGTGCTTCATATAGATATTTTTCATATATCTTTTTGAATGTTCTTTAAAGTTGTAAGACTAAATCAGCATTCTAATGGATTTACATGGTATTTCTTCCATAAAGTCATAAAACAATTGGAAACTTTAAAATAAACAAACGTGAATCTTATCCACCAAAAGTACGTGATAAACATCCAATGTCATTAAATCTAATGCACTTTACGGCATTAAAGTGCATGAAACTTACGTACCTTGTACAGTAAAAAGAGCTTAATATATTTGTACATTAAATGTAATGTAAAAGTATACATTTACTGGAGATATTCTCCTGTTTCCGCTGCCTTTCATCCATAATAGCTTACATGAATTTATAATAACCAGTCGATCAAGATCATTCATTCCAAGTATGATCATAAAGCTTTGACTATTCCATTCTAATGTACATGTATACATGAAATTTAATGTGCATTCGTTACAATTACTTTAATGTACATTTCATTAAAGTAATACAGAAATGTCTGACATTTTACTTTTTTGATAAACATGTTGTTGTAAAAAATATGTGACCTTTACATTTATGAAATATAATGTAAGGGTTTTAAAAATTGTTTGATATGTGTGGTCTTTACAACAAAAATAAATAAATAAATGAACGTGAATTAATGTGAATATTTTGTGCCGAAATCCATGAAATATATATTCCAAAATTATAGATTTTTTTAACGATGATACGTAAATTGTAGAGCAAACAATATCTTGGTCCCTTCGCTATTAGAGAATAGTTTCGAAAGTTTCTCTTCCCTGATTTGAAGTGTGAGGTCATCATTTATAAAATGCGCATTTTGTATTATAGAAAATCATAGCATTTTTCAGAAGGTATTTGGAATCTTGAGTGCATTTATAACAGTTTACTCTTTATCTGTGTCTGATTTCAGAGATTGTCTTGTGAGGCCCTAGTCGCTTTCTTTATTTCGCCGTGTTGTCCTTTGAAGAGGGGATGCGATATCCACAATAAAACATCGATCTTTCCAAACATCGATGTTCAAATTTTAAAAATCTATATTCAAAATGCATCGACCCAAAGCCATTGATGTTTTAAATTTTTTTAATGATATTTTTTAATTCAAAAATAAAATTCAACCAAGTGAAAACAACTAGCTTAAAACATCGATGTTAAAAAACATAAGCTTCAATACATCGATATTTAATACATTAAAAGCTCGTATACAAACTCGTATACTTAACATTGATATTAATATTGATTGATATTACTTCATATTGATATTTTCGTAAAATTCGATATCGATTTGGCATCCCAACTTCATAGTGCGAGAAGGAGTTCTTGTGCATCCCTGCGGGTGGCGGTTCGCCGCACCGAATTGTCCTGGATCGTCACCGGGGACCCTGCACCGCCATCGCCAGCCGGCGCGGGAGAGGCTGCGCTGGGCTGGGCGGTGCCGCGGGCCGTTTGAGAACGCTGCCGTTTAGGAGCGGCCGTTTGCTCGCGGCCTCAGCGCGACGCCTTTCAGCGCCCGCAGCTGCGCCGCACCGCCCCGGGCGCTTTGTGGTTGGAGCGGCGCCCGCGCCACGGCCCCGCCCCTTGCCCCGCTCCCGCCTAGCTCCCGCCCGCGCTCCCTACCTCTGACCGGGAGGTCCTAGGTTCGAGTCCCGACGGCGGCAGGATTTTCGTCCCTAGGTTGTGAGCTAAGTCGAATTCAGTCATTGTCTGGACGAGAATTCTAGTAGCCGGCTGCTCTAATCGGTAGTTTTCCGTGGTTTCTCCGATCAACACCAGGCGAATGCCGGAGCAGTACCCTAACGAACGGGCCACGGAACGCGCGCGATCTGTGCTTCCTCTTCCTTGTCCTATCCTCGCCTATTACACACACCCACACACACGCTTACATGCACTACCATTTATGGTGGGAGACCAGTCGGGAGCGGAAGCTTGTCCCGCTGGTGGGAGATTTCTTATTGAGGAATATTTTGAGGAGGATTTTGGTCGGCGCCGAATCTCACCATACTGCGGGAAATATCGTCTCCAGCAACAAGAGACATGCACTACACTTGGGGGAATAATGGTACCTTAGCCGATCACGTGCTCGGAATCACCAATCAATCAAAAACCGTTCCTGCCGCACACCTCTTCACCTTCCCTGTCCCCCGCCCCTCACCGGCAATAGATCGAACTTGGGAAGATGATGGGGGCAAAACCAAAAACTAGCTCAGACACGGAAATAAACGAATATCAAAGTCTATTCTAATCTGTAGCACCACAATTTCGTAGTCTTCCACGTTTCTCCAAGACTTTCGTTTTCTTTATTTTCCTTCCCCGTTTATTTCTTCTAGTTCGGTTTCAACAAATTTTCTCGTACTTATCATTTTTCTTGCTCGTCCCGAGCCAGCGCTGTACCCGCCCATGTCCTCGGGCAGCCTCGCGATGATCTCTTCGGAAATTCCCAGCATCCGTGAAATGCTAAGGGGTAATTCGTGAAATACGCTTCGCTTTTGGAAGATGGTGTAGGGCGTTGCGTACTTTTTGTTGAATGTTACGGTGGAGAAGGTAGTCATTTCATCAGGAGTTGTTGAATGCCTTGACATTACACAATAATGTCGCTGATGATAGAGCGGGACATTGAAACGTGTGTCATATTAAAACAACCGTTCGAAAGGCTGCTGCAAGTGAGTCGCTTGAATTGACTGAAGTCTGTTCCCATGACTTAAATTCTTGTTTGGTGCAGAAGAGCACTGCAAAGGAAGAACGCCATCCTACTATCACCAATAATTTCCAATTTAGGAACCATAGGGATTGCATACGATTTGAATACAGAAAATATTGATCATCATTAATTTTCGATTTTCAAAAATGTATTTTGCATCTTCTCTTTACACGCGAACATTGACTCTAAAATCTTAGTGAGAGAGAATCGTAAGTATTCTTAATAATTAGAATTTTACGACAGAAAAAAATTAGTTGAGGCAAGTTTAAACAACTGTGCATAACAAGGTAGTAGAATAAGAAAAAGAGTAACAGGCGACCAAATTATTATTTACTTTTGCATTACTGTTAATAGTACAAATTATTTGAATACCAAAAACAATCTGGGTAGTGAAAGACTTCACAAGTAATATTATGTTAACTGTACGAACTGTCAGAAGCTGGAAGTCCCGAATGATGGAATGGAACGTCAGAGGAATGTTTCGGCAACAGTGGCGCCCGCCCGCACGAACCGTGTCCGCACCTTCGCCGCCTTCATTCAAACCCTTTTTGAATCGCCTCGTGGTCGACGACGATTCTCCGTGGCCGAATTCACGGCGTCGCTTTAAGGTTCCGCCACCGGACGCTGAACACCGACGGCGGCGTCCGACGATGTCGCGTTCGTTCCGCCACCACGACCCGCGTCGTCTTCGTTCCACCAAGCATTCGGTCTCACTCCCCCCTCTCCCGCCCTCGGGTTGAGGTGGCTCAGGCCATCAATTGATGCCACTGCAGTGCCCCTGACCGGAAGGTTCTAGGATTCAAGTCCCGACGTGGAAGGAATTTCGACTCTCGTTGCGTAGCTAGGTTGAATTCAGCCGCTGTTAGGAGAACTATAGCTGTCGGCTGTTCTGATCGGCAGTTTTCCGTGCATTTTTCGATTATTATCTAGCAAATGCCGGAACAGTATCTTTACGAACCAGCCACGGAGAGCGCGCGATCTTTCCTTCCTCTTCCTTGTTGTATTCTCACTCTTACTTACACACACACACACACACGCACGCACTACATTACCTCACTTGTCGGGAGGTTGGAGTTTGTTCCGGCTGGGGCGGTGTCCCGCTGTTGGGAGAAACGTGGTTGGGGGGGAATCCCACACGCCGGCGTGTAGGTTGGTGTCGAATCTCACCATCCAGCGGATAACATCCACGATAGAATATGCACTATACTTACGGGAATAATTATCTTAGCAGTTGACGCGCCGCAATCACTAATCAATCAACCTCCTTCCTTTCCATCCACCACCCCGCCCTCCGTCTCCCTTCCCTCCTCTGGCTACTTCCCTCTATTTCTGTCCCTGCCCATCGTTTCATCCTGCCCTCGCTTGCTCTCCGGTTCTGCCTTATATCCGCTCTCTTACGATAATTCACGCCCCAAGGATTTCAGAGAGGGATTACATTGAGGGGGTAATGCACACCATGATAAGCCACTACTGAAAACGTCCATGCCTTGCACTGGATTCGAACCCACAGCCTTGGTGTAACGTGTACTTGAGCGCAATGTCTCACATCCCTGCGCCACCATGCCAACTTCATCTCCTCCCTTCAACCGTCCTTCCACCGTCAGAGGTGGCTCAGGCCATCAACTGATGTCGCTGCAGTGCCTCTGAGCAGGAGATCTGGGGTTCGAGTCCCGACAGTGGCGCGATTTTCACGGATAGGATGGAGACCAGTCGGTAGCTCAGAGCTCGTCTCGGCTGGGGCGTTGCTGCGATACTAGGATAGGGAAACCCCGCAAGCGGACGGTAGGTCCGTTCTCGCTCTAGCGGGGAAAGAACACCGCCAGTTCCGCGAAAAATATTCACTATCCTATTATTATAGGACTAATGACCGTAGCAGTCGACGCGCTCAGAATTTACGAAATAATCAGTCAACAATCTTTCCAAATTATACCCCCACCAATCGCCCTACCAACCACCTGCTCCCTACCTCAACCGTCCGCCCACCCACCCGACCTGGTGTTCTTTCCGTCCGCCCTCCGTCGTCCCTTTACCGCTTCGGACACCGTCCGTTATCCGTCCTCGACGTCCATCCCTACCACACTGTCAGTCCCCTACCCGCATTCCGGTAGACAGCCGTCAGCGGTCCATTTCCCAACGAACTTACCAGGTGCTTACCCTTCCCGCTCTCCACCGCTCGACCACCAGTCCGCCATGTGGACAGCAGCTGGGGGCCGTTCAATGGAGACGCCACTGTGCAAATAATCGCCTCCACTCCTCCCGGGGCGGCAACCGGGGACGAGGCCAACACTAAAGACCGGAACCGTAAATCATCGGTTTGATAATACTCGATGCGAATGAATGGCTTCATTTCACGGCCGGAACGACCGAGTTAACGTCGTTTCTTCAGCGGCAGTTTGTGTTACGACGTAAGAACTATTACCCGGAGAAAGAGGGTAGATCGTGTATAAACTGCAGCCCTCGGGCTGTGTCAGCGCCAGGAAGTTGGTAGTCGAAGAGAATGGGATATAAAATGTCGGAAGAAGTAAGATAAAGTAGGGAAGATGTGGGGTGGCCGAAGCGTGAAGGAATTTCTACATTTTTTGGTTGTATTTGGTATGTGATTTGCCTTCAAACAAGTGAGCATTTGATGTTAGTAACAATTACATTTCTGGAAATAGCACATTTTGAAACAATGATGTAATGATGCGCATATACACGAGCGAGTATCGTAAACTTCACACGAGTGTATTAATACTCATTACATTAAGTTTCATACGGTACTTTTTCTGCGACTTTTATAAGTTAAACTTTTACATTGAATAGTTTCGTGACAGTTGACATGCAGGATTCCGTCAAGGCCACCTAGCGGACACCTACCCTCGCAAACTGCCGTAGGTGGCTGCGGTTACATCCACCTCCGAGGGAGTACTGCGCTAGTCAAATAGGATCTAAGTGAAATTACGATCCAATTTATATTAAATAATATTTCACAAAAAAATTACTAAAAATAAAATAAGTTAACTGACAAATAATATGATATCAAATGCAATATTAATGTAGTACACAATCGAACGAAACATTTACTAGAACGCTTCTCAATGATCAATTAAGTGTCATTACTTGGCTTTTAAGCTTCTCTGTGTTTGGTGAAGAACTTGTATCATAATGAAATCTGTATTCTAATGATTATCATTATGCAACCGTTTGCAGCCATCAAATGACTCCCCATACAATGAGAGTATAACATAGTTATTTATGAAACGAGTGGTAAAAATGACATTTTATTTTGCGGCTAGGAAAGGTTGCGACACACGGTTGATAGGTCGGTGACAAGCAAAATAAAATCACTTTAACCACGTGTGTCATATAATGTCTTTTAGGCTGGCTCATTTTATTTTTATTCAAATTAACAAAACTTCTAATGATACATTAAGGTCAGTACTAGCTGATGCGATCAGGCGAAGTTTTTTGTTTTCTTTGTTACATTCACAGATTTATCTAAACGCTTGAGTATCGTCTCGCTTCTAGCACTAGTGATAAAAATTGAACTTTCAGCGCGCTCAGCACGCTCTGAAAGCAATTGCTTTTACTAGAGGCTGTCTAAAAATGTAATTTTTTGCATCACGTGCTGTATACCTTTAAAGTAACTTCCTGCCGTATGTTTACTTGGATGTTTTCCCGTTTCTACCGCATGAACCTTCTTATTTATTTCTCGCAGGTAATTACATTGTATATTACCTCGCTTCTTCAGTGATGTCTTGTCTGATAGAAAATTCTTGCGGAGGCTGTAGGTGGGTAGATACAGAAGTAAATTGATGCCTTGAAGCGACATCGGTGGGAGGAAGTTGGCACTTGAAGGGTACGGCGATGGAAAAGTTGTATGGAGGATGTAAAAGTCATCGCGGAATGCAGGATGGGAGAGCCACCAGACGTACGGGATCGCCTGCGGATCCGGTTATTCTTGATTGCCGGTCATTCCGCAATGTACTAGATTCTAGCATGCTGGTAGATACAACACGGGGCATATTTCTCTGTACTTAGGGGGTCATGGACTTTCTGGATGTACATGAAATTATAGTTATGGCTATTTTGTATTCTTATGAAATCATTCAGTTTTACCAGTTTTATTGAAAAGTTTTCAGTGTTTCTAGTTTTAAGCAAGAACTAATAGATCTTTGTATACGGTTTCCTATAGTATTTAAATAAACCATATTAATATTGTGGTTTGATAACCTCTATACATTATTCTTTCTATTATTTGTTTTGTTACACGCATTCGAAATACATCTTATAAAACTTCTACTTAACACCATTAATAATACGTTACTATGGCGGAATAACACATTATTCTATTTATTAAATTTCTTAATTTATACATTTTGTAGTTCAATCAATAATTATTTTTAATCATACAATTAATTTAAAACATACTTAAAATTACAAGTACGTCTACATAGTTGTGATCGACACGCATGTGAAAATGAAAATCAATTTCTAGGCTTAATTTCAAACAAAATGTTTGTATGCCAATATATTCACGGACTGTAATTCATAAGAAGAATTTCAACCAAGATTCGAGACCGCGCGATTGTCCATTTTTGACACCAGCTAAACAACTGCGCCGGGCGGAAATTCTACCTGGAAGAAAATGATGGAGCCGGCTACTCTAATCAGTGATTTCTGTAGCAGTTGCTTCTCCGATCAATTGCAGGGGTATGGAGTAGTTCTATTTTAAGACAATGAGCCTTGGAACGCACACGTTCCTTCCTTTCCCCACCTGGCCATAATTCCCATCCTTGGGCCCAGACGGTGGACTGATTTGAAATTGTACGAGTATTATGGCCATTCGTACTTAATCTGCAAAGTCTCCGGTGCTTGGGGAGGAGGGAATCGTCTCTCTCTAGAGCATTTGATGTTCTCTGAAGGAAAAGCATTAATTTCCTCGTGCAGGGATCACAATTAATATCCAAAGTGCATTTATGAATTTCCCTCTTTGAAAGGTTGAAATCAGTGAAATAGCAAAAGAAAACGTCTGCAATAACGTTTTCGAAATTTATTTAGACTGTACTGCGTAAGTGATGTTGGTCCTCGTTTCACTTATCAATTAGTCAACCCCCCTCCTTCGAGAGAAAATCGGAAATTGGTTCCCAGGTGCGCGGAGTGTCACCGAGGCTCCAATTGTGTTGCGGCGCCTCAGGATGAAGACGAAGGCGGTCGATGTTCTGCCGGAAAGAAGTGTAACGACTCCCTGCCGGGTCGCATTACTACGCAAAGCAGAACGATTACGGCAGGCGGCCTTCCGCTCGTAAACCTGGGCCCGGGGCGCCGCGCCCCGCCGTGCCCAGCCGAGCCCCGCCGAACCCCGCCGCGCACCGCCCTACCCCGCCGAACCCCCCCTCGCACCCTGCCGCGCCAAGCCGAGTCCCGCCGAACCGCACCGCGCACCGCAGATTCGCCGCCGAGTCCCTCCCCGCCGAGTCCCTCCCCGCCGAGTCCCTCCCCGCCGAGTCCCTCCCCGCCGAGTCCCTCCCCGCCGAGTCCCTCCCCGCCGAATCCCTCCCCGCCGAGTCCCTCCCCGCCGAGTCCCTCCCCGCCGAGTCCCTCCCCGCCGAGTCCCTCCCCGCCGAGTCCCCCCGCCGAGTCCCTCCCCGCCAGTCCCTCCCCGCCGAGTCCCTCCCCGCCGAGTCCCTCCCCGCCGAGTCCCTCCCCGCCGAGTCCCTCCCCGCCGAGTCCCTCCCCGCCATCCTTTCCGCACTCCGCCCCGACCAGCCCGCGGCCCTACCCTGCCGCTCGGAGGCCGGCTAGGGAGGAAGTCGTGAACGCGCCGATCTCGTCGGAATGCAACGCGCTGCCTCGGGCGTGCGGGAGCCTGGCAGCTACAGGGCGGAGCCAACGCTCGCACATCCAGGCCCGGTTAATGCGTGGGAGTGGCGAGCCGAACCCCAGAAGCAAGCGGTGGGGAATAAAGATATAAACAGTGTGCAACGAAATACTGGGCTGAACGCGCAAAAGCTGAGACTCCGGCTAGACAGCTAGGTCGAATTCAGCCACTGTCTGGAAGAGAATTCTAGCAGACGGCTGCTCTCATTGGTAGTTTTTTCGTGGTTTCACCGATCAACTCCAGGAGAATGCCGGAGCAGTACCCTAACAAAAGAGCCACGGACCGCGCGAGATCTTTCCTTCCTCTTTCTTGTTCTATCCTCACACCTTACACAAACTTGCACTACACTACGACACTTGTCGGGAGACCGGTCGTGAGCGTAGAGCTTGTCCCGGCTGGGGCGGTGGCCAACTGGTGGGAAATACCTGGTTGGGGAAAACCCTGTTAGCAGACATGTAGGTCGGCGCCGCATCTCGCAATGCAGCGGGGAAGCATACCGCCACCTCACTCGATAAAGACATAAACTACACTTACGAGACTAACGACCTTAGCCGGTGACGTGCCTGAAAACACCTATCATTCAAAGCAGAAGATGCTAATTTTTTGGATGGTACATTCAAACAGTAATAATTTTTTAAAAAAATATTTTACATTCGATTCCGCTGGCCCTTTAGCCCTTGACGGACATTTGCATACTTGCAGTACTGACGGAGTGTTTCTACTTCATGAAGGATGGGGCTTATGGGAACAGAGGATCAGTCCTAGATCAGGCCGTAAGAGTGGGAGTGGGGTCATATTTGGGAAAAGGATAACGCACAATCCCTGGCTCGATGATTGTGGTACTACGTCGGCATCTCCCTAGTTCTCCCTCCTTCAGTATTTTTAGTTACATTTTTGACATTTTATTGCTATTTATGCGAATTTCTTACATGCCTCAAATTTGTGACGTGAACTACCAAATTTATTTGTTATCCGACAGCAGGCGATTTTAGCCCTCATAAATTCACGAACTTTGATTATTTTTTAAAATGTCTTTAGCATGTGATTATTTATTACTGAAGGCGTAAGTACCAACAGAACCACCATCCGCTGTTGGTCGTTCGGTTAGTGCGTCCTCTCGATCAGCCCTCGCCAGATCCATCCGCTGCTTTTACGACTGACTGGCCGTCTGCCGACCCGCGAGACGAGAGGGGAGGAAGAGATGTTCGTGTAGGGGCCTACGTCGGTTGCGACTTTTTACCGCCAATGCGGCCTGGGGTGGCGCCGTCGGCGCTAATACGAGATGATGGCGAGGCCGGCCCGCCCTCGCCCTCGCCCTCGCCCTCGCCCTCGCCCGCGCCCTCGCCCGCGCCCGCGCCCTCGCCCTCGCCCTCGCCCTCGCCCTCGCCCTCGCCCTCGCCCTCGCCCTCGCCCTCGCCCTCGCCCTCGCCCTCGCCCTCGCCCTCGCCCCCACTCCAGCACCAGCCCCCGCCCTCGCCCCAACCTCTTGTCTGCGCCCTCGTCCCGCCCTCCCCCGTCCACCTGCTGGCGAATTATTTACGTCCTTCGGCGGCGCTGAGCGGATTTCCAGCCTTTCCCTGTCCCAGAGGGTGCGACCCCCTCACCTTTCGATCAGAGGAAGAGCGCGGCTGAGGAGGAGAGGTCGAAAGCGAAGGGATGTGGGGAAATGCTGCATTGTGACAGATCTGGCTACTAAGATATTGGGGTAGAGTATTTTTTCTGGACTGGTGATGTTGGGCACATATACTACATCATTGTGTATGAACTATTATAGAATATGATTGAGAAGATCCTTCAAGTCACAAAACATTCTCCAGTTTTTAAATTTGATGTACTGAGATTAAATAGTGCATTTGAAAAGCAATTCATATTTGTTAAATAATCCCAACATTTTTGAATTCGCAGTGCATTCTCTACGTCTAGATTTCGTGTGTTTTGTTCTCTGGTACATTTTCTTTCCCTCTTTCTTTTCTTTCTTTCTTTCTTTCTTTCTTCCTCTCTCTCTATTTTTCTTTTCTCGTCTTAAGAGGAAGCTATAGCACGCAACTACTTATTTTTCGGTTTAATTTACTCCTTCTCTGTTCGCACTTGCCTCCTTCTTGCAGCGCGCAAGGAGCATTTGCGAGGTGCATTTGTAATGGGAGTTTCCCCTCCTTCTTTTTTTGATTTATCCTTTTAATTTTTCATAATTCTTTTTATAATATTTTATAGTTTTTTGAATTACTTCATTTAACATGTTTTGATACGTTCTATCCCATCTATGTATTTTGTACTTGCTGCATATTTTTTACTTATACTTGTTTTTTTCATAATTTTGTCTCCAATTACTGTGCAATTTTATATTTAATTATTTTATTCTAAACAATATCAAAATTTTCATACTCAGACATAAAAAATTGTTTGTCACCCAAAATGATGCGTATAAGTATTACGCGAAATGTGTTCCAGCATTATATAAAAATGCTTTTTGAAAACTTGTTTATTGATTACTAAAAAAAGAAAAAAGGGGACCTGTCTATCAAAGTAATATATTATTTTACAAGCTACGAGTAACACAAGAATTTCATTCTGGAGTTCTTTTCTATTGTTTTATAATCCATTTTATTTCGTGCATTGCACTTTCTTCCCTTCATTACTTCATGTCACTTTTTTTAATTCGCCTTTCATCTGTTACTTTTAGTTGCACTTATCGAAGGTTTTTGGTCTTGGGATCATTGTATAATTCGAATAAAAAACGCAATATTTTTCATTGACGTCGTACATTAAATTAAATATAATTTGAAATTAAATATTGATTCGTACCATGAATCTGCAGCGATTTTCCTTATGGAGTAATTATTTGTCAGATCACAGTACAAGTATTCAATTAATTATTTTTATTGAAACTCCTTACTAAGAAAAGCAAGTATAAAACTAATCTAAAGGCACCACCGGGAGCACCAGTCTGTGTTTACATTTGTCAAAATCTACATTACTCTAATTTTTTGAAAGTAAGTAGAATAATTTATTTATTTTACGACGCAATATTTTTTTTTTATTTTTCTGTATTAGTTATGATCGTACATGTTTCATTCGGAAACTGTGTAGTTGTATTCTATTTTTGTGTTTTCAAATGTTCTCTATTGCTTAACTTGCTAATTGGGTGGTTCCCATTTGGAAGTTCCATTCCACGCGAAAAAGCGAGTTTTTTACTATTTATTTAATAGCTATCATTAAAATCTCGACAAGTTAAAAAATTCACTGCACTTATAATGTATTACGTGTTCGTTAAGAGGAAGCGATCATGGATCTCGTGAGCTTGCCATTATGTAGCAAACTTCGCTCTGCAGCACTAACAAGTACGGGACAAGACGTTAAGGCAGAAAAGGATGTGGTGCAATCTACGTTATTAAAGTGCGTTGGATTGTGGTTCATTTTCGGAAAAAAACAAACTGAAGCGTCACGACCAGCTCAGTAATTTCTTCACAAAACGCAAGCTATGAGGTTTGGTTCAAAAATAAAACTGCGTAGTTTTCTGCATTTGAAGCACAGACGAATTACTCCAAGAAGCTGTTTTGGCAGAGCTACCTCCTTTAAAAAGGAGTCTTTCGACAGCGACTGAGTAACCTTGGCCAACGCGAAATCCAACGAAACTCCCACGTGCGGTGTATACGGATCAGCAGGAAAGTCGGGAGTGGTGAAAATAGCGCTAACGTTCCCGGCGAACGACAGGAAGCAGCACTGTATCCGGGTGGCGGGCGGCTCCCCTGGCTGGTGCGCTGGTGCGGCGCCAGTCAAAACAACGTGGCGCGCGGGTGGCAGTGCCAAAGCCGCACCTTCTTACTCGCTCCCGAGCCCCGCACACACGCTCTTGGCGAGCCCCACTCCTCCTCAACAATGCCGGGGCTCTGTGGCAAGAATCAGTCACAACGAGAGGGATAAAACCGTATTTTACACTTTCGTCGACATTTTGGACTCCTCTGGCACGAATTCAACAAATATTGTAAAATACGAACAGTCATTGAACTTTTTGTTTTGCTCGTGAATTGGCCATCCTAGGACCACGCGAACACGTCACTCGTACCCACCGAGGCCCAGTCATATTCTCCCGGAAGAAAGTGCACGTGACCTGGGGGGGGGGGGAATAGGACTTTAATGCCGAATCCATTTTTATACCCCCAGGGTTGTTAGCCCTGGAGGATGAAGTATGAGATGGTGATGATGATAACGATGAAGGATGAATGGACAATCACAAACGTACAAACACAAACGCACACACAACCATGCCCGAAGTGGGACTCGAACCCACGATCCTTCCGCCTGAGATCCCCACGGCTCTACTATCTTAGTGATATCGGCTATCCGGATCGGCAGTCATTGAACATATTAATATTAATATATGCATTTATTCGCTCATTAGGAGTGACATCTATCATAATTTCTTCTCTGTAATGTCGCATTAGCTCTTCTATAAGTCAATAGCTCATCTACAGAAGTTCCTTCTTTTATGTTCGTTTTACACCATTCAAATTTCCTTGTTCACGATAGTGCACTGTTACTATTATGTTATGCAGTGGAGTGAAGAGAACCTGTAAAAACGTAAATACACGTAAATCCGAACATTTTAACACCACGGAGACTGGCATCTCAACCGAAACTATATGTTGCTTTGTCGGTCGTTGTTAACAACTGCAAAACCTTGTATTTCGAGGAAAGAATGAAATGACGACCTGTGTAGTAACCAGGTCATCGAACCGGTGTTTCAACATTCGTGGAAATTTCGAACTCAACACACGCACTTCAAGTGAAATCGTAAAATCCAGGAACTGAATATTCCTTGATTATTGATACAAAGCCAGACGAATTTATTTCATTTTTGGTGCAGCTCTACTCCATTGATTAGTTCTACGTGCCTATCTCACCATATGCATGCGAAGGATCGCCCACGCAGATGAATGAGGCATGAATTCCTGTACCGAGCGTCCGTGGACACTCGTGTCTCTGCTCGGATTGCTACAAACGCACACAATGACTTGAAACAACTGAGAGGGTAAAGGAGCGTGAGGATGGACTGTTAGAACCTTGAAAACTCCCAGGAAATATAAAATATCATATTTCTTGAAATCCAAGGATCCTAAACGGATTAGAATTAGGATTTTAGAAAATCTATGATGTATGTCTCTGTAACCTGGAGATTTGGGTTTAGTTCCAGTAAGTATACGACGTTTGGCGTTCTCACACAAAGGTGACGCTGGTAGAGAGGTAATAAAGTTAAAACATTCGCCGCAGTGCTCACGGAGTCGTTAAACCGTTGCTTCTTACACCGCCTCCGTCGCCACAGCTCCCGTCACCTCGGCCCCTCGTCGCTTCCTCTCCCCCCCCCCAGCCGCCACCGCCATCTCCGCCTTCGCCTCTAGCGCTCCCGCCCCCAACGCCGCCTCCCTCTTCGTCCTCGCATCGCCCGCCTGAATCCTCTAGGTCTCCTCTGCGTTTGTTCCTCCTCCTTTTCCTTCCCCTTCTTCACCTATTCCATCTCCGCCACCCCAACCTCCTTCTCCATGTAATCGGCGTCCGCCATCATCTCCTCCTTGTTGTTTTCGTCGTTGTCAGCGCCCTCCTCCTCCTCCTCCTCCTCCTCGTTACCTTCCTGCTCCTCCTTCCATACCTCCTCTTTCTCCTTATCCTCCTCCTTATCCCCTCTTCGCTCTCATCATTTTCCCTCCTTCCTCCTCCTTCATCTCATCTTCCTTCTCCTCTTCCTTAATTTCTTCCTTCTTCTCTTTTTCATTTCTTCCTTCTCCTCTTCCTTCATTTCTTCCTACTCCTCTTCCTTCATTTTTTCCTTCATCTCTTCCTTCTTGCCCTCTTTCTTCATCTCTTCCTTCTTCTCCTCTTCCTTCATTTCTTCCTTCTTCTCCTCTCCCTCCTACCCTTCCTGCTTTCCCTCCTCCCCTCTCCCTCGTTCTCATCTTTCTTCTCCTCCGAATCCTTTTCTACCTTCTCCTCACTTTACTCTCCATCCTGCACACATCGTCCTCATCTATATCTTTCCTTCTCTTTCTTCTCCTTCTCCTCCACCTCCTCTTCCTGCAGTCCCGCCGCCGCCTCCCACTCCTCATCGTCGTCCAACTCTCTCTCTCCCTCCTCTTCGTCCTCATCTTTCTCCTTCTGTTCCTCCGTCTCCGCCACCACCTCCAGCGCCTCCGATCGCTTCTCTGCACTAAGCGTTCGCTAACTGCAAGCGAAGGAAGCCGCTGCGGCGGCGGCGGCGGCGCCACGACCGCGTGGGCGCCCGAGACCTTTGCGCGCCGCCGCCGCCGCGTGGGTCTGGCGCACGCCGAGGTCACGATCGGCGGTCACGGTCGGCCGGCGGAACCGTTGTTGGGTCGGCTCCGGAAGACACGACGCAGCGCCGCGAGGGGAGAGGGCGACGGCGCCAGCGCTTGGCGCTGCGACGCTGTAACACCCTGCGCAGCCTGCAAACACTGGACGGACTGCGGAGGTTCACAACTGGATCAGAGCGAAGGTGGCGGAGGTCGTGAGTGGAGACGTGCAACTCTTCCCAAAGAAATCAAATAGAATTTCGAAGTCGTCAATTTTTACTGCAACTCTCAAAAAATAATAGGACATCTGAGAAGTAATGGGACACGCAATCGAAAATTTTAATGTAATTTTCCATTTTAAATTTCTTTAATTGCGAATAAGTTTGCAATATTAATTCATTCACTGCTTTTTAATTGGATTATTAATAATAATGTTTAATGAATATTTGTCTCGTTATTTGTAAAATATTATGAACATTTGGTAATATTAACATATAAAACAAAATGTAGCGATTACAAATAATATTAAATTTAAAATCGTACCCGTCCAGGGGTGCCTTTGCCGAATACGAAAGTACTTTGTTGCTCTATACCTAGCTCCTTCTGGACCCACACACATACACACACTTTTAACGATGTTCCTGACGCTTATGAAAATATTGCTTATCTTCTCAAACACTCCCGAGAAACGTAGGAACTATCCAAGACGATGAATCTCCTTTCTTCCTTAACTGTCGTAAAAGATACAAATGGGGAGCAATTTTAAACAAAAGGGAAAAACTCGTGGATCAGTGTGCTTCTCTTAAAAGAATTGTCTGACAGCTGAAACTATGCAGGGCAAAATCACACAGGTAAGGCACGCGAGAAAAACAAAACATAATTTTTTCTTGCGTCCTAGCTGCGAAGAAAGAAAAACTTCCAGAATTATTCTGAATCTTATCTGGCGGTGTTCAGCTGTTGTGGGGGTCGGTTGTGAAGGGCCGTTGCAGTTGGACGGCGAAAGGAAGTGCGAGAAAGTGATGATAATTGAAACTGGGTTGGTGGTATTGTAATGGAGACTTGACGAGCGAGGTGGCAAAGGTACAAACAATTCCGGAGAAACTTTCGAAACGCAGTGGAGAAAAGAAATGTGAAGTTGACGGTATCGAACTGGGGAAAACAAGGTCAGAATAAACTTCACGTTGAAAGGAAAAGAAATATGTTACTCTACCGGAGGAGGAAGTTCGCGAAGGACATTGACATGACAGAAGACTGCGAAGAAGTCAAGAGACGAAGGCGAAAGTTGCGACGATTCCGAACCAAAAAGGTAATGGTTGCATTGTACGTGCAAGTGGATTGGCGGAGTTGGTACCATCGCACTGAAAAGGGAAACCACGATGAGGATAATCTGTGGTGAAAAGAAAAAAATGCATGTTGCTCGGACGGGCGAGGAAATTGGCAGCGAATGACGCAGGCATAGTAGAGAATGTAGAAGTCGTCAAGCAACGACAGCGAAAGTTACGAACGCGACAATACAGTAGCAAAAGCCCAATGGCGATAGATGTAGTGGAATTGGTATGCAATTGTGGGATTAGCGCTTTCGAACTGCAATGTGAAAACAAGATGAGAATATGTATTGCGATGAAAAGAAAAGAATAAAAACGGCGATGCCAAGGTGAGAGAAATTGGTAGACTGAGTCGCAGACATGCCAGAGGACGTTGAAGACGTCAAGCAACGACGGCGAAAGTTACAACGGTTCAGTAGCAAACGACGTTGGCAAGGCAATGGCACGAGGTGTAACAGTTGCACTAAAGGCAGTAGTGACAGCCAG